>CAHIKZ030005469.1:685000-787500 GCA_903632075.3 Acanthosepion pharaonis | reverse complement strand
CAGAGAGTGAAAGTAAGAGTAAAGAGGGGTATTTGATGAAAGAATAAAGAGAAAGACCAGATCAAGATCTAGGCATCAGAAGATGTCAATTGACATTAAATTTAAATTTTTGAAGATTATAGTTATCAGTGAAACAAGTAGGAGGAAGGGAGTTCCACTGTCAGGAAGTGTGAGAAAAGAAGCTGTTGGAGCAGAAGAGGCAGTTACATTTAACTGTTTCAATAGTAAAAGTGTGGGACCAAGATGCCAATCTAGTAGCATGCTTAAATTCATGCAGTTGGGGCACCAGTAAAAATAACTCATCAGTGCAGTTGCCATGAAAATATTTGTAGAAAAGACAGAGGGAAGCCACCATGTCTGTGAGAAAGTGACTGGATTTGAGATGCCAGGTTAAGACATTTTGAACAGTATATTTACTTTTAATCTACCAGCCTGAATATTTGAGATATCTTATTAAAAAAACAAATACACCCTCTGGCAGGAATTGAACCTGTGATGCCACTGTAAAAAAAAAAAAAAGAAGAAAATCCATTGCTCCTTTAGAAATTGCTTTGTTTGTGCTTCAGATATAAAACTTAGCAAATGTGAACTTTCATGAATCTAGAATGAGAAGGATTGGGCATAAAGGCAGTATTTGGCCTTGTTTGGTTTGTACCATTCATGGCCAAGTCAATTAAAAGCATGTTGGATCTCATGATGGTTTCTCCACACACACACACACACACACACACACACACATCTATAAAACATTAGGCAGCATATAATTTATATACAAAGAAATAATCACGTATAGAATCAATCAGCAATATTAATGCTATTATTGGCGATATCCATCACTAGTAGTATATAATGTATGCATTAAAATACTGTTAATCCATAGAATGATGTGATCCTCATTTATAAGACTGTCGTCTGTTGTTTCCAGTTTAAACTGGAATATATCTATCTATCTAAATATATATATATATATATATATATATATATATATATATATATACTGAATGATTGATTGATATGTTTTGTGACTTATCAACATTTTGCGGGTTCTTTAAAGCCAGAAAATAATTATTGTATACATTCTTTTTTAACACATTTTTTTTTGCTACGTCAGTTGTGATGCTTATTGGATGTTCTTAGAATTATTATAAACAATTTGTCTTAGGATTAAACACTCTTTGGTATAACATTCAAATTATATATTAAATAAATTCCTGACAAGAAAGCATTGTAACTTAAAACATTTTATTTGAACAATTATTATCTTAATCAATCAATTTGATAATTTCCATAATTTGCAATTTATTTCATCTCCTTTGTAATTTAATTCATTTGAGGAGAATTTCTGATTTCTCTTGAGAAAAGCATCAAAGAAATCATGAATGTTACCAAACAATACATCCATTATTCTTTTGTTAGAATATAGAAATGTATCAAGTGACAACAGAAATGATCAAAGTTGTTAAAGAAAATTATTCAGTCTATCATTAAGAGAAGATTTTTGGTATTCCCTGGAGAAACACACTACTTTCATGGTGATGGGTGACATGTATAAATGTTATGTATAAATATGTACATAGATTCCACACATTATTTTTGATCATGCTAGAAAAAAAATTCAAATAATAACAACCAATTTTAGGGTCAATCAGAACCATTTACACATATTAAAAAAAAACACTATCACTTGATTCACTGAAACTAGGACGTTCATCAAGTTAAGTTATTCTGGTTCATCTGAGTCAATTCAAACTGTCTCATACTATTAATGAAGAACTCTCTGTAACTCAAAGACAATTCTTCACACAAATATACAGTAAAACTGTTCTTCACTAAGATTGAAAAATTTATTTACTAAATACACTAAATTCTGTCATGCAAAAATCTATTAACTGATTTTATAGAATTACATACGCATAATGTTTAATTTGGGATTACCCTACTTGTCTGCCAAGAAACTTTGGCTAATGACTATGAAGCAGCATTGTATAAAGTACAATATAAAGGAAAGGGCACATGATCTCTTTCTCTTGTCCCTTTTGCAGATGTGTGCTCAGGCACATTTCTGTTTGTCCAATAACCTCAGATCTCACCTGTCGTTTTTACTGCAACTATGCTGAGCAGAATTTAGTTACAGTTTCTTGGAGAGAGAGCACATAATCTGTTATAATTATCAGTTTGAACAATGCCAGCAAGCTCAACCCCGTGGTCACAGCCATTCATCGCTTCCAAATGGTTCTATCTACCAAATTTCATTTGGAACAATACATATATAATATAATAAATTATGGCATATATTTTGATAAAAAGTGTATTTATTACATAAACATATAATACTAAGCAATTTAAATCATCAACATTGAATCCAATTTTTGATTCTTAAATAATTACTCTTTTTGAAATGATTAACGAAAACTTGAAAATTAGGCTGGAAATTTTACAAGACAGTGTCTTCAGTTGGTACAAGTTATAAAAAAAATGACTCTTTTTAAGGCCTGAGTTCACCTCATAGATTCAGTGACAGCAAGTTATCTTGCACTAGCAGCATGGCCCGGCGTTGCCCGTGTTTGATTCAAAAATCGTACGACTCATACAGCAATTACTATCACTTGACTTAAAATATTTTTTGCCCTTCCTTGCCTTTTTAAAGGAGTGCCTTTGCCATGCTGATGTTGCTACATGACTTACTTCCCTATCTCACACTGCAAATTTTTTCTAAGTTCTATACTAAACATTAAATCTATTACGAAAAAGAACTAAACAAAATGAACACAAAATGATCAGCTTTAAAAAGGACTCGTAACTGGAAAAAAATGAATGAAAAAAAGAATGTTAACAACAAATACTTTTTTCACACCAACCCAGTTCTGTGGAATCAGAATCAATGTTGAGTTTAAGCAAACGAATGAGCCAACTGGGTAAAGTGCCATGCAGATTTAAATTTTTCCCACTTGTGACGAATACAGCTATCAATTTTTTTTTTGGCATGCTAGCATGCTAGTTAATATTCATGTCAGTCAGCTGTTGGCTCTCATGCTGGCCAATAGAATCTTCCTGCCTATTTGCGGCAGCCAGCTATAGGCTCTCACTCTGGCCAGTAGAAAATGGCTGCAAACTACATGAAAACTGCTGTAGAAGCATGAAAAAATTGATTATTTCCACTATCAATGGGAGTTGGAAAATGCAAAGTTGGTCTTGGGCTTCCTGCTAACTTGGAGCATGTGCATGTAAATTTTGGTGCAAATCCGTCGAAAATTGCGGCCGTGTATTCGTTACACACACATCCTGCCTTTTATAGATAGAGATTTTAGTTAGTCTCAAGAGATCAGTTCTACTGAAATTTTGAACTGAACCCTTTATTTTGTCCAATGGTGTAAGTTATTCTAGTTCCACGAGCCATGCCTCCTCCGGATATCTCAGTTTTAGTTTCAGTTATTTCCCTTCAGTATGTCAATTCTCCAAGTTTTTGTTCACTTCTGCTTTGGCTAGGTATTTAACTCTCAACACTTTGGGTCAAGTCACTGGATTATCTTCAACCAATGCTTTTGTCCACTGGACTATATGAATACGAGAACACTCAACCCCAGAGGATAAAATAAAGTTTTAGTTTTAAATTCCAATCACCTGAAGAAGGATAGAATGTACAAGGGTCGAAACATTGTGAATATGACAACAGATGAACAATGTGAATTTTATAAATAGTTACAATACCTCATCTTAGGAATATAGATAGATAATAATATCTAATAAGAATTTTCTTCTTCTGTGTGTGTGTTCCTTTAGAATGATGTCAATCATGGCTCTCCACAATTTCCCATCTATGTAGCCCTTAGTAAAATTTGTCTTTTTGTTATATCTCCTGATCCCTCTTCTGCCAACCATTTATATCAGCTTGTTAGTTAGGTTATGCAAAGCTTTCCTCTTTCCCTCTTGACTTCAATAAGTCCTTTGAGTGTCAAATTTTCCAAGCCCTCTTTCTTCATTATGTGCCCTAAAAATTTCAACTCTCTTTTTTTGATGCTACATGTGTCCTCATTTTGTTTCTATTTTCTCTAAAACTTCATTATTGCTCACATGTTCAGTCTATGTTATTCTCAGCATCTTTTCTAGAACTCCATTTCTTCATCTGTGAGGAAATTGCCTAACATTTCTTGTAATTTCATCTGTGTCATCTGCATATCTTGCATTGTTAAGATTGTGCCTACCAATGATGAATCCTGGTAGGACATCTAATTCTCTTGGGATTGCTTCACTGTAATGGCTGAATAAGTCTGGTGAGAAGACACATCCTTGTCTTATGCCACTTTCTATTTTTGTGTATTTTCTGAATTCATTTTCTATCCATATGCAGGCAGTTCGGCCCCAGTATAGGTTCTGAATTACTCTCATATCTTTCCCAAACAAATCAAACTTACTAATTTGTAATTTGCATGTTGAACTGTTCCTTTTGCACACAACCATGCATTCTATCTTGTTGCAATTGATGTTTAGTCCTTTCTTCTCTCTTTCCTTTACAACTTTCTGTAAGTGTTCTTGTAGTTTTCTTTCCATATCTGCTATCAACACTATCATCTGCTGATCTTATGTTGTTAAGACTGTGGCTATCAATAATAAATCCTGGTAGGACTTCTAATTCTCTCAAAATCACTTCACATGGACTACAGAATGAAAATAGCCTATACATAAAACACCAAGGACATCAGTTCAAAGAAATCTGTGTATAATAATAAACACTCCTCAGTTCAGAAACTGAAACAGAGAGAATGACTACTGAGACAAAATCAATCAGCATTTTTAAGCCTAGTTATCTCCCCTGATTAAAATACATCAGAAGAAGTTCAACTAAAATCTATGTAAACTTCAAGTGACTCTAAAAGTAAAATCAAGCAAGTAGCAGACAATGTTTTACTTGGAAGTAATCAGTGTTTGATTGAGAAATAAATAAATTTGTTGATTAAAAAAATATATATTTTCTATGTTTGTTTTCCTCATGTTATTTACAATTTCAGTGAAACTGAATTTTAGTTTAATGTGAAGTTTGAAGGCTGAAGAAAGAAAAAATCAAGTAGTTTCCAAGAAACGTAAAGCTAAATGAACAAATAACACAATAAAGATGACATTTACAAATCCTGACAATAAATGACATGCTCACAAAAAGTAAGAAATTTCCAAAATAAAAAATAAAAAAATGGAGTTAGAAAAAAAAATGATTATCTACATCAAATAGAAACATAGAATAAAGAAGTTAAAATAGATGCTGAGAGAGAAATGACAAGTTAGAAGAAAGAAAAAGTAAAACATTTCTTTCATTTCTGTTAGGCTTTTCTTTTTCTTTCTATTCATTTGTATGATGTAGACTGTTCTTGAGCAAAGAAAATATAACATCTACACCTTTTTAATATTCACTAAGATTAGCCCAATTTGTTACAATTTGTAGTGACATAAAATGTAAGCATGAAGAATATGCTGCTGCAATATATGGGCTGGAGCACCTTCTGCTTACCTCGGAGTTCTTGACAAGATCCAGAGACGGATATACAATATAATTGGCCCTGATCTAGCGTCTAGTCTGCAGTCACTCTCTCACAGACGCGCCGTCGCCTCTCTCTGTCTTTTCTACGAATACTTCCATGGTAATTGCTCTGATGAGCTGCTTTCACTGGTTCCCCAGACTCCATGAATTAAGCCTTCCAGGCTGGCATCCTGCTCCCACCCTACACCATAGAAACTTTCAAATGTAGCTGCCTCTTCTACTCCAATAGATTTTATACCTCGCACCTCTCACCAGTGAACACCCCTCCCCAATTACTGTTTCCCTGAAAGCTATAATCTCTAACTATTCAAATGTAATGTCAATCGACATCACCAGTTACCTTGATCTACCCACTATCCTTCTCCCTCATCCTTTCTTCTATCACTCCTATCTGCTCTGTCCCAAATCTTCCGCAACCCTGTATTCTAGTGGCTTCACGCCTTGCTTGGGGCGTAATGCTTAAAAAAAAAAAAAAAAAAATCCAGCAAGTAAAGGGCTGGTCTTTATATATTATTGAGATGAGGTATTGTAATTATCTTCATTATTTGCATTGTTTGGATCGTTGACCTCATCTTTATTGTCATATTCATGATGTATCAGCCATTGTACACTCAGGTGGTTGGAATTTCAAACTGAACCCTTTATTTTGTCCACCTCGGTAGATTGTTCTAGTTTCACATGCCATGCCTCTTCTAGATGTCTCAGTTATTTCCCTTTAACTCAACTCTCCAAGTTTTTGTTCATCACTGCAGTAGCCAGGTATTGAACTCACAACACTTCAGGTCAAGTCACTGGATTCAGCCAACACTTTTGTCCACGGGGCCATGTTTCCTTGATATTCACTTGTCTACAAGACAAAAAATATGCATGGATCGGTTATAACAAATTTAATATAGGAAATTGTACATATAATAGCCTGCACTAGGGGTAGTTATACCCAAAACCACAAACTGCTACTAAACCAAAACATTAACCTGAAAAATTGAGCCACGTTCTTAAATATTCTCACCAGATAAATTGGTAAAGACAATTCTTCTTGCAAACAGGCACTACAGAATCACAAACGACTGTACCA
Organism: Acanthosepion pharaonis; assembly: GCA_903632075.3. Classification (NCBI taxonomy): domain Eukaryota; kingdom Metazoa; phylum Mollusca; class Cephalopoda; order Sepiida; family Sepiidae; genus Acanthosepion; species Acanthosepion pharaonis. The sequence continues at coordinate 780,895 of CAHIKZ030005469.1, read as the reverse complement.
AATAACAGAAACTACTTGAAGACTACCAACAACAGCAACAGCTAAAATGGATAGCACATGTGACAAGAAGAAAATCAAGATGTTGACATTCCACACTACTTCAAACAAAAGGTTAGGAAGGAAACCCCAATCAGTACTGGAAAGGGTAATAACAGCTAAAATGGATAGCACATGTAACTCAAAAGAAAATGATATAATCAAGATGTTGACATTCCACACTACTTCAAACAAAAAGGTTAGGAAGGAAACCCCAACCAGTACTGGAAAAGAGTAATAACAGCTAAAATGGATAGCACATGTAACTCAAAGAGAAAATAATGATATAATCAAGATGTTGACATTCCACACTACTTCAAACAAAAAAGTTAGGAAGGAAACCCCAACCAGTACTGGAAAAAAAGTAATAACAGCTAAAATGGATAGCACATGTAACTCAAAGAAAAATAATGATATAATCAAGATGTTGACATTCCACACTACTTCAAACAAAAAGGTTAGGAAGGAAACCCCAATCAGTACTGGAAAGAGTAATAACAGCTAAAATGGATAGCACATGTAACTCAAAGAAAAATAATGATATAATCAAGATGTTGACATTCCACACTACTTCAAACAAAAAGGTTAGGAAGGAAACCCCAACCAGTACTGGAAAGAGTAATAACAGCTAAAATGGATAGCACATGTAACTCAAAGAAAAATAATGATATAATCAAGATGTTGACATTCCACACTACTTCAAACAAAAAGGTTAGGAAGGAAACCCCAACCAGTACTGGAAAGAGTAATAACAGCTAAAATGGATAGCACATGTAACTCAAAGAGAAAAATAATGACATAATCAAGATGTTGACATTCCACACTACTTCAAACAAAAAGGTTAGGAAGGAAACCCCAACCAGTACTGGAAAGAGTAATAACAGCTAAAATGGATAGCACATGTAACTCAAAGAAAAATAATGATATAATCAAGATGTTGACATTCCACACTACTTCAAACAAAAAGTTAGGAAGAAACCCCAACCAGTACTGGAAAGAGTAATAACAGCTAAAATGGATAGCACATGTAACTCAAAGAGAAAATAATGATATAATCAAGATGTTGACATTCCACTACTTCAAACAAAAAGGTTAAGGAAACCCCAACCAGTACTGGAAAGAGTAATAACAGCTAAAATGGATAGCACATGTAACTCAAAGAGAAAATAATGATATAATCAAGATGTTGACATTCCACACTACTTCAAACAAAAAGGTTAGGAAGGAAACCCCAATCAGTACTGGAAAGAGTAATAACAGCTAAAATGGATAGCACATGTAACTCAAAGAAAAATAATGATATAATCAAGATGTTGACATTCCACACTACTTCAAACAAAAGGTTAGGAAGGAAACCCCAAAATGGATAGCCAGTACTGGAAAAAGTAATAACAGCTAAAATGGATAGCACATACTGGAAAGAGTAACTCAAAGATAGAAAATAATGACATAATCAAGATGTTGACATTCCACACTACTTCAAACAAAAAAGTTAGGAAGGAAACCCCAACCAGTACTGGAAAGAGTAATAACAGCTAAAATGGATAGCACATGTAACTCAAAGAAAAATAATGATATAATCAAGATGTTGACATTCCACACTACTTCAAACAAAAAGGTTAGGAAGGAAACCCCAACCAGTACTGGAAAGAGTAATAACAGCTAAAATGGATAGCACATGTAACTCAAAGAGAAAATAATGACATAATCAAGATGTTGACATTCCACACTACTTCAAACAAAAAGGTTAGGAAGGAAACCCCAACCAGTACTGGAAAAGAGTAATAACAGCTAAAATGGATAGCACATGTAACTCAAAAGAGAAAATAATGACATAATCAAGATGTTGACATTCCACACTACTTCAAACAAAAAGGTTAGGAAGGAAACCCCAACCAGTACTGGAAAGAGTAATAACAGCTAAAATGGATAGCACATGTAACTCAAAGAGAAAATAATGATATAATCAAGATGTTGACATTCCACACTACTTCAAACAAAAAAAGTTAGGAAGGAAACCCCAACCAGTACTGGAAAGAGTAATAACAGCTAAAATGGATAGCACATGTAACTCAAAGAAAAATAATGATATAATCAAGATGTTGACATTCCACACTACTTCAAACAAAAAGGTTAGGAAGGAAACCCCAACCAGTACTGGAAAGAGTAATAACAGCTAAAATGGATAGCACATGTAACTCAAAGAGAAAATAATGACATAATCAAGATGTTGACATTCCACACTACTTCAAACAAAAAGTTAGGAAGGAAACCCCAACCAGTACTGGAAAGAGTAATAACAGCTAAAATGGATAGCACATGTAACTCAAAGAAAAATAATGATATAATCAAGATGTTGACATTCCACACTACTTCAAACAAAAGGTTAGGAAGGAAACCCCAACCAGTACTGGAAAGAGTAATAACAGCTAAAATGGATAGCACATGTAACTCAAAGAGAAAATAATGACATAATCAAGATGTTGACATTCCACACTACTTCAAAAAAAAGGTTAGGAAGGAAACCCCAATCAGTACTGGAAAGAGTAATAACAGCTAAAATGGATAGCACATGTAACTCAAAGAGAAAATAATGACATAATCAAGATGTTGACATTCCACACTACTTCAAACAAAAAAGGTTAGGAAGAAACCCCAACCAGTACTGGAAAGAGTAATAACAGCTAAAATGGATAGCACATGTAACTCAAAAGAAAATAATGACATAATCAAGATGTTGACATTCCACACTACTTCAAACAAAAAGGTTAGGAAGGAAACCCCAATCAGTACTGGAAAGAGTAATAACAGCTAAAATGGATAGCACATGTAACTCAAAGAAAAAATAATGACATAATCAAGATGTTGACATTCCACACTACTTCAAACAAAAAGGTTAGGAAGGAAACCCCAACCAGTACTGGAAAGAGTAATAACAGCTAAAATGGATAGCACATGTAACTCAAAAGAAAATAATGATATAATCAAGATGTTGACATTCCACACTACTTCAAACAAAAAGGTTAGGAAGGAAACCCCAACCAGTACTGGAAAGAGAGTAATAACAGCTAAAATGGATAGCACATGTAACTCAAAGAAAAATAATGACATAATCAAGATGTTGACATTCCACACTACTTCAAACAAAAAGGTTAGGAAGAAACCCCAACCAGTACTGGAAAGAGTAATAACAGCTAAAATGGATAGCACATGTAACTCAAAGAGAAAATAATGATATAATCAAGATGTTGACATTCCACTACTTCAAACAAAAAAGGTTAGGAAGGAAACCCCAACCAGTACTGGAAAGAGTAATAACAGCTAAAATGGATAGCACATGTAACTCAAAGAGAAAATAATGACATAATCAAGATGTTGACATTCCACACTACTTCAAACAAAAGGTTAGGAAGGAAACCCCAACCAGTACTGGAAAGAGTAATAACAGCTAAAATGGATAGCACATGTAACTCAAAGAAAAATAATGACATAATCAAGATGTTGACATTCCACACTACTTCAAACAAAAGGTTAGGAAGGAAACCCCAACCAGTACTGGAAAGAGTAATAACAGCTAAAATGGATAGCACATGTAACTCAAAGAAAAAATAATGATATAATCAAGATGTTGACATTCCACACTACTTCAAACAAAAGGTTAAGAAGGAAACCCCAACCAGTACTGGAAAGAGTAATAACAGCTAAAATGGATAGCACATGTAACTCAAAGAGAAAATAATGACATAATCAAGATGTTGACATTCCACACTACTTCAAACAAAAAGTTTAAGAAGGAAACCCCAACCAGTACTGGAAAAGAGTAATAACAGCTAAAATGGATAGCACATGTAACTCAAAGAAAAATAATGACATAATCAAGATGTTGACATTCCACACTACTTCAAACAAAAAGTTAGGAAGGAAACCCCAACCAGTACTGGAAAGAGTAATAACAGCTAAAATGGATAGCACATGTAACTCAAAGAGAAAATAATGATATAATCAAGATGTTGACATTCTACACTACTTCATACAAAAGGTTAGGAAGGAAACCCCAATCAGTACTGGAAAAGAGTAATAACAGCTAAAATGGATAGCACATGTAACTCAAAGAGAAAATAATGACATAATCAAGATGTTGACATTCCACACTACTTCAAACAAAAGGTTAGGAAGGAAACCCCAACCAGTACTGGAAAGAGTAATAACAGCTAAAATGGATAGCACATGTAACTCAAAAGAAAAATAATGACATAATCAAGATGTTGACATTCCACACTACTTCAAACAAAAAAAAGTTAGGAAGGAAACCCCAACCAGTACTGGAAAGAGTAATAACAACTAAAATGGATAGCACATGTAACTCAAAAGAAAAATAATGACATAATCAAGATGTTGACATTCCACACTACTTCAAACAAAAGGTTAGGAAGGAAACCCCAACCAGTACTGGAAAGAGTAATAACAGCTAAAATGGATAGCACATGTAACTCAAAGAGAAAATAATGACATAATCAAGATGTTGACATTCCACACTACTTCAAACAAAAAGGTTAGGAAGGAAACCCCAACCAGTACTGGAAAGAGTAATAACAGCTAAAATGGATAGCACATGTAACTCAAAGAAAAATAATGACATAATCAAGATGTTGACATTCCACACTACTTCAAACAAAAAGGTTAGGAAGGAAACCCCAACCAGTACTGGAAAAGAGTAATAACAGCTAAAATGGATAGCACATGTAACTCAAAAGAAAAATAATGATATAATCAAGATGTTGACATTCCACACTACTTCAAACAAAAGGTTAGGAAGGAAACCCCAACCAGTACTGGAAAGAGTAATAACAGCTAAAATGGATAGCACATGTAACTCAAAGAGAAAATAATGACATAATCAAGATGTTGACATTCCACACTACTTCAAACAAAAAGGTTAGGAAGGAAACCCAACCAGTACTGGAAAGAGTAATAACAGCTAAAATGGATAGCACATGTAACTCAAAAGAAAATAATGATATAATCAAGATGTTGACATTCCACACTACTTCAAACAAAAAGGTTAGGAAGAAACCCCAACCAGTACTGGAAAGAGTAATAACAGCTAAAATGGATAGCACATGTAACTCAAAGAAAATAATGATATAATCAAGATGTTGACATTCCACACTACTTCAAACAAAAAGGTTAGGAAGGAAACCCCAACCAGTACTGGAAAGAGTAATAACAGCTAAAATGGATAGCACATGTAACTCAAAGAGAAAATAATGATATAATCAAGATGTTGACATTCCACACTACTTCAAACAAAAAAAAAGGAAGGAAAACCCCAACCAGTACTGGAAAAGAGTAATAACAGCTAAAATGGATAGCACATGTAACTCAAAGAGAAAATAATGATATAATCAAGATGTTGACATTCCACACTACTTCAAACAAAAGGTTAGGAAGGAAACCCCAATCAGTACTGGAAAGAGTAATAACAGCTAAAATGGATAGCACATGTAACTCAAAGAGAAAATAATGATATAATCAAGATGTTGACATTCCACACTACTTCAAACAAAAAGGTTAGGAAGGAAACCCCAACCAGTACTGGAAAGAGTAATAACAGCTAAAATGGATAGCACATGTAACTCAAAGAGAAAATAATGACATAATCAAGATGTTGACATTCCACACTACTTCAAACAAAAAGTTAGGAAGGAAACCCCAACCAGTACTGGAAAGAGTAATAACAACTAAAATGGATAGCACATGTAACTCAAAGAGAAAATAATGACATAATCAAGATGTTGACATTCCACACTACTTCAAACAAAAAAGTTAGGAAGGAAACCCAACCAGTACTGGAAAAGAGTAATAACAGCTAAAATGGATAGCACATGTAACTCAAAGAGAAAATAATGACATAATCAAGATGTTGACATTCCACACTACTTCAAACAAAAAAAGGTTAGGAAGGAAACCCCAACCAGTACTGGAAAAGAGTAATAACAGCTAAAATGGATAGCACATGTAACTCAAAGAAAAATAATGACATAATCAAGATGTTGACATTCCACACTACTTCAAACAAAAAGGTTAGGAAGGAAACCCCAACCAGTACTGGAAAGAGTAATAACAGCTAAAATGGATAGCACATGTAACTCAAAAGAGAAAATAATGACATAATCAAGATGTTGACATTCCACACTACTTCAAACAAAAGGTTAGGAAGGAAACCCCAACCAGTACTGGAAAAGAGTAATAACAACTAAAATGGATAGCACATGTAACTCAAAGAGAAAATAATGATATAATCAAGATGTTGACATTCCACACTACTTCAAACAAAAGGTTAGGAAGGAAACCCCAACCAGTACTGGAAAAGAGTAATAACAGCTAAAATGGATAGCACATGTAACTCAAAGAGAAAATAATGATATAATCAAGATGTTGACATTCCACACTACTTCAAACAAAAGGTTAGGAAGGAAACCCCAACCAGTACTGGAAAGAGTAATAACAGCTAAAATGGATAGCACATGTAACTCAAAGAAAAATAATGACATAATCAAGATGTTGACATTCCACACTACTTCAAACAAAAAGGTTAGGAAGGAAACCCCAACCAGTACTGGAAAGAGTAATAACAGCTAAAATGGATAGCACATGTAACTCAAAGAGAAAATAATGACATAATCAAGATGTTGACATTCCACACTTCAAACAAAAAGGTTAGGAAGGAAACCCCAACCAGTACTGGAAAAGAGTAATAACAGCTAAAATGGATAGCACATGTAACTCAAAGAAAAATAATGACATAATCAAGATGTTGACATTCCACACTACTTCAAACAAAAGGTTAGGAAGGAAACCCCAACCAGTACTGGAAAGAGTAATAACAGCTAAAATGGATAGCACATGTAACTCAAAGAGAAAATAATGATATAATCAAGATGTTGACATTCCACACTACTTCAAACAAAAGGTTAGGAAGGAAACCCCAACCAGTACTGGAAAGAGTAATAACAGCTAAAATGGATAGCACATGTAACTCAAAGAGAAAATAATGATATAATCAAGATGTTGACATTCCACACTACTTCAAACAAAAGGTTAGGAAGGAAACCCCAACCAGTACTGGAAAGAGTAATAACAGCTAAAATGGATAGCACATGTAACTCAAAGAGAAAATAATGACATAATCAAGATGTTGACATTCCACACTACTTCAAACAAAAAGGTTAGGAAGGAAACCCCAACCAGTACTGGAAAGAGTAATAACAGCTAAAATGGATAGCACATGTAACTCAAAGAGAAAATAATGACATAATCAAGATGTTGACATTCCACACTACTTCAAACAAAAAGTTAGGAAGGAAACCCCAACCAGTACTGGAAAGAGTAATAACAGCTAAAATGGATAGCACATGTAACTCAAAGAGAAAATAATGACATAATCAAGATGTTGACATTCCACACTACTTCAAACAAAAAGTTAGGAAGGAAACCCCAACCAGTACTGGAAAGAGTAATAACAGCTAAAATGGATAGCACATGTAACTCAAAGAGAAAATAATGATATAATCAAGATGTTGACATTCCACACTACTTCAAACAAAAAGGTTAGGAAGGAAACCCCAACCAGTACTGGAAAGAGTAATAACAGCTAAAATGGATAGCACATGTAACTCAAAAGAGAAAATAATGATATAATCAAGATGTTGACATTCCACACTACTTCAAACAAAAGGTTAGGAAGGAAACCCCAACCAGTACTGGAAAGAGTAATAACAGCTAAAATGGATAGCACATGTAACTCAAAGAGAAAATAATGATATAATCAAGATGTTGACATTCCACACTACTTCAAACAAAAAAAAAGTTAGGAAGGAAACCCCAACCAGTACTGGAAAAGAGTAATAACAGCTAAAATGGATAGCACATGTAACTCAAAGAAAAATAATGATATAATCAAGATGTTGACATTCCACACTACTTCAAACAAAAAGGTTAGGAAGGAAACCCCAACCAGTACTGGAAAGAGTAATAACAGCTAAAATGGATAGCACATGTAACTCAAAGAGAAAATAATGACATAATCAAGATGTTGACATTCCACACTACTTCAAACAAAAGGTTAGGAAGGAAACCCCAACCAGTACTGGAAAGAGTAATAACAGCTAAAATGGATAGCACATGTAACTCAAAGAGAAAATAATGATATAATCAAGATGTTGACATTCCACACTACTTCAAACAAAAGGTTAGGAAGGAAACCCCAACCAGTACTGGAAAGAGTAATAACAGCTAAAATGGATAGCACATGTAACTCAAAGAGAAAATAATGATATAATCAAGATGTTGACATTCCACACTACTTCAAACAAAAGGTTAGGAAGGAAACCCCAACCAGTACTGGAAAGAGTAATAACAGCTAAAATGGATAGCACATGTAACTCAAAGAAAAAAATAATGATATAATCAAGATGTTGACATTCCACACTACTTCAAACAAAAAGGTTAGTTAGGAAGGAAACCCCAACCAGTACTGGAAAGAGTAATAATAACAGCTAAAATGGATAGCACATGTAACTCAAAAGAGAAAATAATGACATAATCAAGATGTTGACATTCCACACTACTTCAAACAAAAGGTTAGGAAGGAAACCCCAACCAGTACTGGAAAGAGTAATAACAGCTAAAATGGATAGCACATGTAACTCAAAGAGAAAATAATGATATAATCAAGATGTTGACATTCCACACTACTTCAAACAAAAGGTTAGGAAGGAAACCCCAACCAGTACTGGAAAGAGTAATAACAGCTAAAATGGATAGCACATGTAACTCAAAGAGAAAATAATGATATAATCAAGATGTTGACATTCCACACTACTTCAAACAAAAAAGGTTAGGAAGGAAACCCCAACCAGTACTGGAAAGAGTAATAACAGCTAAAATGGATAGCACATGTAACTCAAAGAGAAAATAATGATATAATCAAGATGTTGACATTCCACACTACTTCAAACAAAAGGTTAGGAAGGAAACCCCAACCAGTACTGGAAAGAGTAATAACAGCTAAAATGGATAGCACATGTAACTCAAAGAAAATAATGACATAATCAAGATGTTGACATTCCACACTACTTCAAACAAAAGGTTAGGAAGGAAACCCCAACCAGTACTGGAAAGAGTAATAACAGCTAAAATGGATAGCACATGTAACTCAAAAGAAAATAATGATATAATCAAGATGTTGACATTCCACACTACTTCAAACAAAAAGTTAGGAAGGAAACCCAACCAGTACTGGAAAGAGTAATAACATGCTAAAATGGATAGCATGTAACTCAAAGAAAAATAATGATATAATCAAGATGTTGACATTCCAACTTCAAACAAAAAAGGTTAGGAAAACCCCAACCAGTACTGGAAAGAGTAATAACAGCTAAAATGGATAGCACATGTAACTCAAAGAGAAAAATAATGATATAATCAAGATGTTGACATTCCACACTACTTCAAACAAAAAAGGTTAGGAAGGAAACCCCAACCAGTACTGGAAAGAGTAATAACAGCTAAAATGGATAGCACATGTAACTCAAAGAGAAAATAATGATATAATCAAGATGTTGACATTCCACACTACTTCAAACAAAAGGTTAGGAAGGAAACCCCAACCAGTACTGGAAAGAGTAATAACAGCTAAAATGGATAGCACATGTAACTCAAAGAAAAATAATGATATAATCAAGATGTTGACATTCCACACTACTTCAAACAAAAAGGTTAGGAAGAAACCCCAACCAGTACTGGAAAGAGTAATAACAGCTAAAATGGATAGCACATGTAACTCAAAGAGAAAATAATGACATAATCAAGATGTTGACATTCCACACTACTTCAAACAAAAAAGGTTAGGAAGGAAACCCCAACCAGTACTGGAAAATCAGTAATAACAGCTAAAATGGATAGCACATGTAACTCAAAGAGAAAATAATGAATAATCAAGATGTTGACATTCCACACTACTTCAAACAAAAGGTTAGGAAGGAAACCCCAACCAGTACTGGAAAGAGTAATAACAGCTAAAATGGATAGCACATGTAACTCAAAGAGAAAATAATGACATAATCAAGATGTTGACATTCCACACTACTTCAAACAAAAAGGTTAGGAAGGAAACCCCAACCAGTACTGGAAAAGAGTAATAACAGCTAAAATGGATAGCACATGTAACTCAAAGAGAAAATAATGATATAATCAAGATGTTGACATTCCACACTACTTCAAACAAAAGGTTAGGAAGGAAACCCCAACCAGTACTGGAAAGAGTAATAACAGCTAAAATGGATAGCACATGTAACTCAAAGAGAAAATAATGATATAATCAAGATGTTGACATTCCACACTACTTCAAACAAAAGGTTAGGAAGGAAACCCCAACCAGTACTGGAAAGAGTAATAACAGCTAAAATGGATAGCACATGTAACTCAAAGAGAAAATAATGATATAATCAAGATGTTGACATTCCACACTACTTCAAACAAAAAGGTTAGGAAGGAAACCCCAACCAGTACTGGAAAGAGTAATAACAGCTAAAATGGATAGCACATGTAACTCAAAGAGAAAATAATGATATAATCAAGATGTTGACATTCCACACTACTTCAAACAAAAGGTTAGGAAGGAAACCCCAACCAGTACTGGAAAGAGTAATAACAGCTAAAATGGATAGCACATGTAACTCAAAGAGAAAATAATGATATAATCAAGATGTTGACATTCCACACTACTTCAAACAAAAAGTTAGGAAGGAAACCCCAACCAGTACTGGAAAAGAGTAATAACAGCTAAAATGGATAGCACATGTAACTCAAAGAGAAAATAATGATATAATCAAGATGTTGACATTCCACACTACTTCAAACAAAAGGTTAGGAAGGAAACCCCAACCAGTACTGGAAAGAGTAATAACAGCTAAAATGGATAGCACATGTAACTCAAAGAGAAAATAATGACATAATCAAGATGTTGACATTCCACACTACTTCAAACAAAAAGGTTAGGAAGGAAACCCCAACCAGTACTGGAAAAGAGTAATAACAGCTAAAATGGATAGCACATGTAACTCAAAGAGAAAATAATGATATAATCAAGATGTTGACATTCCACACTACTTCAAACAAAAGGTTAGGAAGGAAACCCCAACCAGTACTGGAAAGAGTAATAACAGCTAAAATGGATAGCACATGTAACTCAAAGAAAAAAAATGATATAATCAAGATGTTGACATTCCACACTACTTCAAACAAAAGGTTAGGAAGGAAACCCCAACCAGTACTGGAAAGAGTAATAACAGCTAAAATGGATAGCACATGTAACTCAAAGAAAAATAATGATATAATCAAGATGTTGACATTCCACACTACTTCAAACAAAAGGTTAGGAAGGAAACCCCAACCAGTACTGGAAAGAGTAATAACAGCTAAAATGGATAGCACATGTAACTCAAAAGAAAATAATGATATAATCAAGATGTTGACATTCCACACTACTTCAAACAAAAGGTTAGGAAGGAAACCCCAACCAGTACTGGAAAGAGTAATAACAGCTAAAATGGATAGCACATGTAACTCAAAGAGAAAATAATGATATAATCAAGATGTTGACATTCCACACTACTTCAAACAAAAGGTTAGGAAGGAAACCCCAACCAGTACTGGAAAGAGTAATAACAGCTAAAATGGATAGCACATGTAACTCAAAGAGAAAATAATGATATAATCAAGATGTTGACATTCCACACTACTTCAAACAAAAGGTTAGGAAGGAAACCCCAACCAGTACTGGAAAGAGTAATAACAGCTAAAATGGATAGCACATGTAACTCAAAGAAAAATAATGATATAATCAAGATGTTGACATTCCACACTACTTCAAACAAAAAGGTTAGAAGGAAACCCCAACCAGTACTGGAAAGAGTAATAACAGCTAAAATGGATAGCACATGTAACTCAAAGAAAAATAATGATATAATCAAGATGTTGACATTCCACACTACTTCAAACAAAAGGTTAGGAAGGAAACCCCAACCAGTACTGGAAAAGAGTAATAACAGCTAAAATGGATAGCACATGTAACTCAAAGAGAAAATAATGACATAATCAAGATGTTGACATTCCACACTACTTCAAACAAAAAAGGTTAGGAAGGAAACCCCAACCAGTACTGGAAAGAGTAATAACAGCTAAAATGGATAGCACATGTAACTCAAAGAGAAAATAATGATATAATCAAGATGTTGACATTCCACACTACTTCAAACAAAAGGTTAGGAAGGAAACCCCAACCAGTACTGGAAAGAGTAATAACAGCTAAAATGGATAGCACATGTAACTCAAAGAGAAAATAATGATATAATCAAGATGTTGACATTCCACACTACTTCAAACAAAAAGGTTAGAAGGAAACCCCAACCAGTACTGGAAAGAGTAATAACAGCTAAAATGGATAGCACATGTAACTCAAAGAGAAAATAATGATATAATCAAGATGTTGACATTCCACACTACTTCAAACAAAAGGTTAGGAAGGAAACCCCAACCAGTACTGGAAAGAGTAATAACAGCTAAAATGGATAGCACATGTAACTCAAAGAAAATAAAATAATCAAGATATACATTCAAGATGTTGAACAAAAAGTTAGGATTCCAACCAGTACTGGAAAGAGTAATAACAGCTAAAATGGATAGCACATGTAACTCAAAGAGAAAATAATGACATAATCAAACAAACAAAAAGGTTAGGAAGGAAACCCCAACCAGTACTGGAAAGAGTAATAACAGCTAAAATGGATAGCACATGTAACTCAAAGAAAAAATAATGATATAATCAAGATGTTGACATTCCACACTACTTCAAACAAAAGGTTAGGAAGGAAACCCCAACCAGTACTGGAAAGAGTAATAACAGCTAAAATGGATAGCACATGTAACTCAAAGAGAAAATAATGACATAATCAAGATGTTGACATTCCACACTACTTCAAACAAAAGGTTAGGAAGGAAACCCCAACCAGTACTGGAAAGAGTAATAACAGCTAAAATGGATAGCACATGTAACTCAAAGAGAAAATAATGATATAATCAAGATGTTGACATTCCACACTACTTCAAACAAAAAGGTTAGGAGAAACCCCAACCAGTACTGGAAAGAGAGTAATAACAGCTAAAATGGATAGCACATGTAACTCAAAGAAAAATAATGACATAATCAAGATGTTGACATTCCACACTACTTCAAACAAAAGGTTAGGAAGGAAACCCCAACCAGTACTGGAAAAGAGTAATAACAGCTAAAATGGATAGCACATGTAACTCAAAGAGAAAATAATGATATAATCAAGATGTTGACATTCCACACTACTTCAAACAAAAAGGTTAGGAAGGAAACCCCAACCAGTACTGGAAAGAGTAATAACAGCTAAAATGGATAGCACATGTAACTCAAAGAAAAATAATGACATAATCAAGATGTTGACATTCCACACTACTTCAAACAAAAGGTTAGGAAGGAAACCCCAACCAGTACTGGAAAATAGTAATAACAGCTAAAATGGATAGCACATGTAACTCAAAAGAGAAAATAATGACATAATCAAGATGTTGACATTCCACACTACTTCAAACAAAAGGTTAGGAAGAAACCCCAACCAGTACTGGAAAGAGTAATAACAGCTAAAATGGATAGCACATGTAACTCAAAGAGAAAATAATGATATAATCAAGATGTTGACATTCCACACTACTTCAAACAAAAAGGTTAGGAAGGAAACCCCAACCAGTACTGGAAAAGAGTAATAACAGCTAAAATGGATAGCACATGTAACTCAAAGAGAAAATAATGACATAATCAAGATGTTGACATTCCACACTACTTCAAACAAAAGGTTAGGAAGGAAACCCCAACCAGTACTGGAAAGAGTAATAACAGCTAAAATGGATAGCACATGTAACTCAAAGAAAAATAATGACATAATCAAGATGTTGACATTCCACACTACTTCAAACAAAAAAGGTTAGGAAGGAAACCCCAACCAGTACTGGAAAGAGTAATAACAGCTAAAATGGATAGCACATGTAACTCAAAGAGAAAATAATGACATAATCAAGATGTTGACATTCCACACTACTTCAAACAAAAAGGTTAGGAAGGAAACCCCAACCAGTACTGGAAAGAGTAATAACAGCTAAAATGGATAGCACATGTAACTCAAAGAGAAAATAATGATATAATCAAGATGTTGACATTCCACACTACTTCAAACAAAAAGGTTAGGAAGGAAACCCCAACCAGTACTGGAAAGAGTAATAACAGCTAAAATGGATAGCACATGTAACTCAAAGAGAAAATAATGATATAATCAAGATGTTGACATTCCACACTACTTCAAACAAAAGGTTAGGAAGAAACCCCAACCAGTACTGGAAAGAGTAATAACAGCTAAAATGGATAGCACATGTAACTCAAAGAGAAAATAATGATATAATCAAGATGTTGACATTCCACACTACTTCAAACAAAAAGGTTAGGAAGGAAACCCCAACCAGTACTGGAAAGAGTAATAACAGCTAAAATGGATAGCACATGTAACTCAAAGAGAAAATAATGACATAATCAAGATGTTGACATTCCACACTACTTCAAACAAAAAGGTTAGGAAAAACCCCAACCAGTACTGGAAAGAGTAATAACAGCTAAAATGGATAGCACATGTAACTCAAAGAGAAAATAATGACATAATCAAGATGTTGACATTCCACACTACTTCAAACAAAAAGGTTAGGAAGGAAACCCCAACCAGTACTGGAAAGAGTAATAACAGCTAAAATGGATAGCACATGTAACTCAAAGAGAAAATAATGACATAATCAAGATGTTGACATTCCACACTACTTCAAACAAAAGGTTAGGAAGGAAACCCCAACCAGTACTGGAAAGAGTAATAACAGCTAAAATGGATAGCACATGTAACTCAAAGAAAAATAATGATATAATCAAGATGTTGACATTCCACACTACTTCAAACAAAAAGGTTAGGAAGAAACCCCAACCAGTACTGGAAAGAGTAATAACAGCTAAAATGGATAGCACATGTAACTCAAAGAGAAAATAATGACATAATCAAGATGTTGACATTCCACACTACTTCAAACAAAAGTTTAGAAGGAAACCCCAACCAGTACTGGAAAAAAAGTAATAACAGCTAAAATGGATAGCACATGTAACTCAAAGAGAAAATAATGATATAATCAAGATGTTGACATTCCACACTACTTCAAACAAAAGGTTAGGAAGGAAACCCCAACCAGTACTGGAAAGAGTAATAACAGCTAAAATGGATAGCACATGTAACTCAAAGAGAAAATAATGACATAATCAAGATGTTGACATTCCACACTACTTCAAACAAAAAAAGTTAGGAAGGAAACCCCAACCAGTACTGGAAAGAGTAATAACAGCTAAAATGGATAGCACATGTAACTCAAAGAGAAAATAATGACATAATCAAGATGTTGACATTCCACACTACTTCAAACAAAAGGTTAGGAAGGAAACCCCAACCAGTACTGGAAAGAGTAATAACAGCTAAAATGGATAGCACATGTAACTCAAAGAAAAATAATGATATAATCAAGATGTTGACATTCCACACTACTTCAAACAAAAAGGTTAGGAAGGAAACCCCAACCAGTACTGGAAAGAGTAATAACAGCTAAAATGGATAGCACATGTAACTCAAAGAGAAAATAATGACATAATCAAGATGTTGACATTCCACACTACTTCAAACAAAAGGTTAGGAAGAAACCCCAACCAGTACTGGAAAGAGTAATAACAGCTAAAATGGATAGCACATGTAACTCAAAGAGAAAATAATGACATAATCAAGATGTTGACATTCCACACTACTTCAAACAAAAAGGTTAGGAAGGAAACCCCAACCAGTACTGGAAAGAGTAATAACAGCTAAAATGGATAGCACATGTAACTCAAAGAGAAAATAATGATATAATCAAGATGTTGACATTCCACACTACTTCAAACAAAAGGTTAGGAAGGAAACCCCAACCAGTACTGGAAAGAGTAATAACAGCTAAAATGGATAGCACATGTAACTCAAAAAAGAGAAAATAATGACATAATCAAGATGTTGACATTCCACACTACTTCAAACAAAAAAAGGTTAGGAAGGAAACCCCAACCAGTACTGGAAAGAGTAATAACAGCTAAAATGGATAGCACATGTAACTCAAAGAGAAAATAATGATATAATCAAGATGTTGACATTCCACACTACTTCAAACAAAAAGGTTAGGAAGGAAACCCCAACCAGTACTGGAAAGAGTAATAACAGCTAAAATGGATAGCACATGTAACTCAAAGAGAAAATAATGATATAATCAAGATGTTGACATTCCACACTACTTCAAACAAAAAAGGTTAGGAAGGAAACCCCAACCAGTACTGGAAAGAGTAATAACAGCTAAAATGGATAGCACATGTAACTCAAAGAGAAAATAATGACATAATCAAGATGTTGACATTCCACACTACTTCAAACAAAAAAGGTTAGGAAGGAAACCCCAACCAGTACTGGAAAGAGTAATAACAGCTAAAATGGATAGCACATGTAACTCAAAGAGAAAATAATGATATAATCAAGATGTTGACATTCCACACTACTTCAAACAAAAAGGTTAGGAAGGAAACCCAACCAGTACTGGAAAGAGTAATAACAGCTAAAATGGATAGCACATGTAACTCAAAGAGAAAATAATGATATAATCAAGATGTTGACATTCCACACTACTTCAAACAAAAGGTTAGGAAGGAAACCCCAACCAGTACTGGAAAGAGTAATAACAGCTAAAATGGATAGCACATGTAACTCAAAGAGAAAATAATGACATAATCAAGATGTTGACATTCCACACTACTTCAAACAAAAGGTTAGGAAGGAAACCCCAACCAGTACTGGAAAGAGTAATAACAGCTAAAATGGATAGCACATGTAACTCAAAGAGAAAATAATGATATAATCAAGATGTTGACATTCCACACTACTTCAAACAAAAGGTTAGGAAGGAAACCCCAACCAGTACTGGAAAGAGTAATAACAGCTAAAATGGATAGCACATGTAACTCAAAGAGAAAATAATGATATAATCAAGATGTTGACATTCCACACTACTTCAAACAAAAGGTTAGGAAGGAAACCCAACCAGTACTGGAAAGAGTAATAACAGCTAAAATGGATAGCACATGTAACTCAAAGAGAAAAATAATGATATAATCAAGATGTTGACATTCCACACTACTTCAAACAAAAGGTTAGGAAGGAAACCCCAACCAGTACTGGAAAGAGTAATAACAGCTAAAATGGATAGCACATGTAACTCAAAGAGAAAATAATGATATAATCAAGATGTTGACATTCCACACTACTTCAAACAAAAAAGGTTAGGAAGGAAACCCCAACCAGTACTGGAAAGAGTAATAACAGCTAAAATGGATAGCACATGTAACTCAAAGAGAAAATAATGACATAATCAAGATGTTGACATTCCACACTACTTCAAACAAAAGGTTAGGAAGGAAACCCCAACCAGTACTGGAAAGAGTAATAACAGCTAAAATGGATAGCACATGTAACTCAAAGAGAAAATAATGATATAATCAAGATGTTGACATTCCACACTACTTCAAACAAAAGGTTAGGAAGGAAACCCCAACCAGTACTGGAAAGAGTAATAACAGCTAAAATGGATAGCACATGTAACTCAAAGAGAAAATAATGATATAATCAAGATGTTGACATTCCACACTACTTCAAAGAAAAGGTTAGGAAGGAAACCCCAACCAGTACTGGAAAGAGTAATAACAGCTAAAATGGATAGCACATGTAACTCAAAGAGAAAATAATGACATAATCAAGATGTTGACATTCCACACTACTTCAAACAAAAGGTTAGGAAGGAAACCCCAACCAGTACTGGAAAGAGTAATAACAGCTAAAATGGATAGCACATGTAACTCAAAGAGAAAATAATGATATAATCAAGATGTTGACATTCCACACTACTTCAAACAAAAGGTTAGGAAGGAAACCCCAACCAGTACTGGAAAGAGTAATAACAGCTAAAATGGATAGCACATGTAACTCAAAGAGAAAATAATGATATAATCAAGATGTTGACATTCCACACTACTTCAAACAAAAAGGTTAGGAAGGAAACCCCAACCAGTACTGGAAAGAGTAATAACAGCTAAAATGGATAGCACATGTAACTCAAAGAAAAATAATGATATAATCAAGATGTTGACATTCCACACTACTTCAAACAAAAGGTTAGGAAGAAAAAACCCAACCAGTACTGGAAAGAGTAATAACAGCTAAAATGGATAGCACATGTAACTCAAAGAGAAAATAATGATATAATCAAGATGTTGACATTCCACACTACTTCAAACAAAAGGTTAGGAAGGAAACCCCAACCAGTACTGGAAAGAGTAATAACAGCTAAAATGGATAGCACATGTAACTCAAAGAAAAATAATGATATAATCAAGATGTTGACATTCCACACTACTTCAAACAAAAGGTTAGGAAGGAAACCCCAACCAGTACTGGAAAGAGTAATAACAGCTAAAATGGATAGCACATGTAACTCAAAGAGAAAATAATGATATAATCAAGATGTTGACATTCCACACTACTTCAAACAAAAAAGGTTAGGAAGGAAACCCCAACCAGTACTGGAAAAAGAGTAATAACAGCTAAAATGGATAGCACATGTAACTCAAAGAGAAAATAATGATATAATCAAGATGTTGACATTCCACACTACTTCAAACAAAAGGTTAGGAAGGAAACCCCAACCAGTACTGGAAAGAGTAATAACAGCTAAAATGGATAGCACATGTAACTCAAAGAGAAAATAATGATATAATCAAGATGTTGACATTCCACACTACTTCAAACAAAAGGTTAGGAAGGAAACCCCAACCAGTACTGGAAAGAGTAATAACAGCTAAAATGGATAGCACATAACTAAAGAAAATACTCAAAAGAAACATTCCAATGATATAATCAAGATAATAACAAGCTGGATATTCCAAATAATGATATAATCAAGATGTTCCAAACTACATCAAAAAAAGGTTAGGAAGGAAACCCCAACCAGTACTGGAAAGAGTAATAACAGCTAAAATGGATAGCACATGTAACTCAAAGAGAAAATAATGATATAATCAAGATGTTGACATTCCACACTACTTCAAACAAAAAAGGTTAGGAAGGAAACCCCAACCAGTACTGGAAAGAGTAATAACAGCTAAAATGGATAGCACATGTAACTCAAAGAGAAAATAATGATATAATCAAGATGCTGACATTCCACACTACTTCAAAAGAAAAAGGTTAGGAAGGAAACCCCAACCAGTACTGGAAAGAGTAATAACAGCTAAAATGGATAGCACATGTAACTCAAAGAGAAAATAATGATATAATCAAGATGTTGACATTCCACACTACTTCAAACAAAAGGTTAGGAAGGAAACCCCAACCAGTACTGGAAAGAGTAATAACAGCTAAAATGGATAGCACATGTAACTCAAAGAGAAAATAATGATATAATCAAGATGTTGACATTCCACACTACTTCAAAAGAAAAGGTTAGGAAGGAAACCCCAACCAGTACTGGAAAGAGTAATAACAGCTAAAATGGATAGCACATGTAACTCAAAGAGAAAATAATGATATAATCAAGATGTTGACATTCCACACTACTTCAAACAAAAGGTTAGGAAGGAAACCCCAACCAGTACTGGAAAGAGTAATAACAGCTAAAATGGATAGCACATGTAACTCAAAGAGAAAATAATGATATAATCAAGATGTTGACATTCCACACTACTTCAAACAAAAGGTTAGGAAGGAAACCCCAACCAGTACTGGAAAGAGTAATAACAGCTAAAATGGATAGCACATGTAACTCAAAGAGAAAATAATGATATAATCAAGATGTTGACATTCCACACTACTTCAAACAAAAGGTTAGGAAGGAAACCCCAACCAGTACTGGAAAGAGTAATAACAGCTAAAATGGATAGCACATGTAACTCAAAGAAAAATAATGATATAATCAAGATGTTGACATTCCACACTACTTCAAACAAAAAGGTTAGGAAGGAAACCCCAACCAGTACTGGAAAGAGTAATAACAGCTAAAATGGATAGCACATGTAACTCAAAGAAAAATAATGATATAATCAAGATGTTGACATTCCACACTACTTCAAACAAAAAGGTTAGGAAGGAAACCCCAACCAGTACTGGAAAGAGTAATAACAGCTAAAATGGATAGCACATGTAACTCAAAGAGAAAATAATGATATAATCAAGATGTTGACATTCCACACTACATTCAAAAAAAGGTTAGGAAGGAAACCTCAACCAGTACTGGAAAGAGTAATAACAGCTAAAATGGATAGCACATGTAACTCAAAGAGAAAATAATGATATAATCAAGATGTTGACATTCCTCACTACTTCATACAAAAGGTTAGGAAGGAAACCTCAACCAGTACTGGAAAGAGTAATAACAGCTAAAATGGATAGCACATGTAACTCAAAGAGAAAATAATGATATAATCAAGATGTTGACATTCCTCACTACTTCAAACAAAAAGGTTAGGAAGGAAACCCCAACCAGTACTGGAAAGAGTAATAACAGCTAAATGGATAGCACATGTAACTCAAAGAAAAAAATGATATAATCAAGATGCTGACATTCCACACTACATCAAAGTTAGGAAGGAAACCCCAATCAGTACTGGAAAGAGTAATAACAGCTAAAAATGGATAGCACATGTAACTCAAAGAGAAAATAATGATATAATCAAGATGTTGACATTCCACACTACTTCAAACAAAAGGTTAGGAAGGAAACCCCAACCAGTACTGGAAAGAGTAATAACAGCTAAAATGGATAGCACATGTAACTCAAAGAGAAAATAATGATATAATCAAGATGTTGACATTCCACACTACTTCAAAAAAAAAGGTTAGGAAGGAAACCCCAACCAGTACTGGAAAGAGTAATAACAGCTAAAATGGATAGCACATGTAACTCAAAGAGAAAATAATGATATAATCAAGATGTTGACATTCCACACTACTTCAAACAAAAAAGGTTAGGAAGGAAACCCCAATCAGTACTGGAAAAGAGTAATAACAGCTAAAATGGATAGCACATGTAACTCAAAGAGAAAATAATGATATAATCAAGATGTTGACATTCCACACTACTTCAAACAAAAGGTTAGAAGGAAACCCCAATCAGTACTGGAAAGAGTAATAACAGCTAAAATGGATAGCACATGTAACTCAAAGAAAATAATGACATAATCAAGATGTTGACATTCCACACTACTTCAAAGAAAAGGTTAGGAAGGAAACTGAGGCGAATGAAGAAAACAGTAACCAGCGAGTAAATTCAAGCTCTCCCAACTGGTATTTCAAACTTGAGTCGTTCCTTCCTGAGTTCTGTCTCCAAATCACACTAACTGCCCGTTCTTGCAAACCGTGAACGTCCCTCGAAGAACTCCCGACTTGGAAAAAAAAGTAGTTGTTTTTATAGTTGTTCATGTACCCATAATCCCTTGCGTCTTCCTGTGATCCCATAATTCATTGCGTCCATGTCCCATAATGCATTGCGTCCATGTCCCATAATGCATTGCATCGTTATTGGATAAAAAAATGCGATGCCAGTCCCCCCTCATTCTTTTATGTTATCTGGCCGAGGATGGATTACGTCAGAAGCGGTAAGTGCTTTTTCTCTCCCTCATTTCAACTGCAGTAGCTTTACATGCTAAGCAAATACGGGCTCTTTTTGGCGGGGACAAGGCAAGTCGCGACCAGTTGTGCTCGTCCCAGGTTCTGTCTCATGTCCGCCACACCCCCTGATCTCCGGATCACACAGATGACAGTGAGGATCACGGTCTTTTGTTCCGGTGCTCCTCCGAAGGGGGATTGGTTGAATTTCTTCATCAGAGGAGCTCTCATTGAACACGTCCCGATCTATTGGCAAACTACCGCTATCGGAGTGATTGGTTGTTGAATCCAACTCTATGTATATTGGCTGTTCACTATCCTCCGTGTCTTCTTCGTCAGTTGTGGGATTCGAGCCCAAAAAGGGCGCAGGTCTCTAACATGACGAGGCGTTCCATCGACCCGCACTGACTGCTGACTCACCACCTCGGTCACACGTCCGGTTCCAAATTTGGTCGTGCATTTACCACGTGGAGTCTTAACCCAGACAATGTCCCCTTCCTTGTATTCCCCTTCGGTTATTTGTGATTCAGGCGGGGCGTCGCGTCGATGCCTCTCACCCGGACGTGGTATGTGTGCAGTACATCAGCCGGTGCCGTGGAAGGTGAAAGGTTGTCCTTAGGGGTGACGTTATGCCAGTAAACCGCTTCCAAGACTGAACAATTTTTCCTGGCCGCTATGGTTTTGACGCTTCTGTGGTTGCGTTCCACAATGCCATTTCCAGACGGCACGTAAGCGCACCGGAACCTCAAATGCACGCCCCAGCTGTTTACAAATTCCCTAAATTGTCTGCAAGTGAACGTGGTGTCATTGTCAGTCAGTATTTCGTCGGCGGGCCTCGTTCGTGAAGACTGTCTCTAGCTGACGAATGACACCAGCAGAGTCTTGCCGTCTCAGTGGCCGCCATACTGCAAAACGGGAGGGACCACAGTCAATGGCGTAAGAAAATGGCTACCATTGCAATGGGTTACGTCCATTGCTAACCTGCTCCAGTTTTTCTCACACTCAAATTTCCTTTCTTCCAATGCACTGGTGCTGGATCGATCGATTGGCAGGCTTCACAGGTTCTAACGACAGATTTTACCAGTTCCTTAGACACCGTTGGATCTACAGTCCTAGCAAAGTACAT
This sequence comes from Acanthosepion pharaonis, assembly GCA_903632075.3. Taxonomy (NCBI): domain Eukaryota; kingdom Metazoa; phylum Mollusca; class Cephalopoda; order Sepiida; family Sepiidae; genus Acanthosepion; species Acanthosepion pharaonis. Next base: position 757,840 of record CAHIKZ030005469.1, on the reverse strand, counting down.
TGTTCTTTTAACACCTGGGTGCCCACTCTGCTGGTGGATGTGGGTCACCTGACGTTTATCAACTGGCTCGTTGCAGTGACACAACTCACTTGCACCGGTTCTCCTCCTTTCTTGTGCATCTCCAACCAGCGTTGCGGCACTCTGGTGAGGCTGTCAGCGCGGTTCTGACAAATTTCACCAACGTCACAGTCATAGTCAGTGCGTACTCCTCCACCAAAGCTCGCGAGTGTCTCTAAGCGCCGCCTCATCAGCATTTCACCCGCTGCCTTCGTGTTCACGCGCGTCCTTCCTGTCAGGGTGTCAGACACCCACCGATGCACACATGCTGAATCGGTGACCACATGCATAACTGGTGCCTGCCACTGCAGGGCAAGATTCACGCCCTTGATCACCGCATCAAGCTCAGCAAGATTAATGTGTTTGGCATCATTGGTTGGACGCAACCAGCAAGCATCTTCCACGACGCTCCCATTCACCTCTAGTGCTACTCCCGTGGCCACGGAGCTTGCATCCACCCAAACTGTCATTTCATTGCCGTTCACACACCAGTCTCCGCCGACAGGATCTGATTCCCGCCTCTGGCCACTGTTTCCTCCAGCATCGTCCAAGAGGGCATCCTTTATCTCGTCGTCCCATCCTTTGGTTAGTGTGTTGCATAACGCTTAATAAATGCAGTTGCCACCCTAAGCCAACCGCACACAGGAAATGACCCACAGTTTCCCGCACAAGGAAAATACGCTTGGGCGGGTCACCTTTTGAGCAATTTCTGGAACCTGACCTCCCGCTTCCATCGAAGGGAGTTGCTTTCTTCCCAGACTTGCAGACCCAGGACCTTAGTTCCGTCTCTCAATCGCTCCGGATCTTTACAGACTAGCCCGTAATCTGCAAAGTGCTGTCTTACACGCGCTGCAGAAACTAAACCTTCATTTATGAAGATATCGTCGTATGCCGACGTGGCACTCTTAATGTCCTGATCCTGGGACGTTATCATGTCGATCACTGACTTCATGACAAGAGGTTGCCACATTCAGGCCAAAACCAAACGCGTAAAAGGCAAAACCGCTTGCCCCAATGACCACTGTTTGAAACGGCCATAGCGATTTGTCAATGTGAATCTGTAGGTACGCATTTCTCAAATCCAACAGCGATCGTCAGCTCCTTGTCGTCGCCATTCTCGTAATTTCTGTGCACACACCTCTCGTCAGCCGTGAATGCGTCTACAAAAGCCGTTCAACTCCCGATAGTCAAGTACCGGTCGGACCTTCTGTTTGTGTTCTTGTACGACCGCCATTAAAGGAATTAATCCCTTGGGTGGGCCAAGCTCTTTCTCAGGATATGGCAGTAGCCATCCGTCTCGCTGCCACCGTGCTAGTTCTTCATCATATGCATCCCGGACGTGGCCAGGTACTGTGTACTCCTGTACTTTATTGACCAACTTGCTGGGTGAATGACCACTCGCCCACTTCCACAATGCAGTCCACGTTTTTGTGCTCGGGTTAAACGTCACTCTAAAGTCAGGCTTGTTGATAACAATGGCGGCACATGTGTTCAGGTTTCGAAACGAAGCTTCGCCTGATTCGGTCAAGTAAACACCTCCGAGCACTTTGATTGCATCAATCCCGAGAAGAAGATCGAATCCTAGCAACTGCCCTTCCACGACCAGAACCTCAACAGTCACGGGCTGAACATGCTCGACGCCCAACTTAATTTTACCGTATCCACGGCACTTCAGGGTCTTCCCTGTCGGCAGTCAACACTCCCACCTCTTCCTGCTTCCAGCAGCGACACACAGTCTTGCTCACCAGAGTCTGTGAGCATCCCGAATCCACTAGAGCTGTGCACTCTACTCCATCTACAAATACTTGTACGGTGGGTAGCTTCCGGGTTTTACTTGTTCGGGAGAAGGCTGGCGCTGACGCCTTCTCCCCTTGGGCGTTTCCCTGGCATTCTGAGGAAATGTGTCCGATGCCGTTGCATCGAAAACACCGCTTGTCGCGACCAGACCTCTGCGTTCTGTTTGACCTCTCCTGACGTCCTTGTGTACAATTCTTCGCCATATGGTTGGGTCCAGAGCACTTGTAGCAGGTAATCGTTCTGCTAACAGGTTTGGCAGGGGAACCTCAGCTTCTGAGCGCGTTGGCTCTCTGGCAGCCAATACCTGGCACCCTTCGTCATCCGTCATAATAGCCCTTGCTCGGGTCAGAATCTGTTCTAGATTCATGTCGTCCATCCTGGAAGAAGCTTTGAGAAGCTGCCTAACATGATGTGGCAGTCCTGACACAAATGCATGCCATCCACCGATCAGGTAGCGGTTCTCCTACTAGCCGCGCCAAACGATGCATTTCAGCCAGGAATTCATCCACAGTTTCCCCTGGGCGAAGACGCCGTCCCATAAATTGGTCGAACGCATTAAATTTGTCAGTCGCGTATGCAGTCATAAGGGCCCGTTTAATTTGTTCGCGTCTGCCCTCTGCTCTCCACTGAGTTGTCTATATACAGCAAGGGCACCGCCTCCCGAAGTCGTAAAGGCAAGATGCGCTCGATCTTGTCCATGGCACAAAGTTCGCAGACCAATTCCACATTTTCTATCCATTCAACAATGGGCATATCCGTTGGGGCGCCGCTGAATTCTGGAATCAAACGGACGTCAAAGACTTTGCCTTCCATTTTTGAAGAATCAATATGGCCAAAATAGCTTGAGGCGAATGAAGAAAACAGTAACCAGCAAGAGTAAATTCAAGCTCTCCCAACTGGTATTTCAAACTTGAGTCGTTCCTTCCTGAGTTCTGTCTCCAAATCACACTAACTGCCCGTTCTGGCCGTCAACCGTGAACGTCCCTCGAAGAACTCGCCGACTTGGAAAAAAAGTAGTTGTTTTTATAGTTGTTCATGTACCCATAATCCCTTGCGTCTTCCTGTGATCCCATAATTCATTGCGTCCATGTCCCATAATGCATTGCGTCCATGTCCCATAATGCATTGCATCGTTATTGGATAAAAATGCGATGCCAGTCCCCCCTCATTCTTTTATGTTATCTGGCCGAGGATGGATTACGTCAGAGCGGTAAGTGCTTTTTCTCTCCCTCATTTCAACTGCAGTAGCTTTACATGCTAAGCAAATACGGGCTCTTTTTTGGCGGGGACAAGGCAAGTCGCGACCAGTTGTGCTCGTCCCAGGTTCTGTCTCATGTCCGCCACAGAAACCCCAACCAGTACTGGAAAGAGTAATAACAGCTAAAATGGATAGCACATGTAACTCAAAGAGAAAATAATGATATAATCAAGATGTTGACATTCCACACTACTTCAAACAAAAGGTTAGGAAGGAAAAACCAGTACTGGAAAGAGTAATAACAGCTAAAATGGATAGCACATGTAACTCAAAAAAGAAAATAATGATATAATCAAGATGTTGACATTCCACACTACTTCAGACAAAAGGTTAGGAAGGAAACCCCCAACCAGTACTGGAAAGAGTAATAACAGCTAAAATGGATAGCACATGTAACTCAAAGAGAAAATAATGACATAATCAAGATGTTGACATTCCACACTACTTCAAACAAAAGGTTAGGAAGGAAACCCCAATCAGTACTGGAAAGAGTAATAACAGCTAAAATGGATAGCACATGTAACTCAAAGAGAAAATAATGACATAATCAAGATGTTGACATTCCACACTACTTCAAAGAAAAGGTTAGGAAGGAAACCCCAACCAGTACTGGAAAGAGTAATAACAGCTAAAATGGATAGCACATGTAACTCAAAGAGAAAATAATGACATAATCAAGATGTTGACATTCCACACTACTTCAAAGAAAAGGTTAGGAAGGAAACCCCAACCAGTACTGGAAAGAGTAATAACAGCTAAAATGGATAGCACTTGTAACTGAAAGAGAAAATAATGATATAATCAAGATGTTGACATCCCACACTACTTCAAATAAAAGGTTAGGAAGGAAACCCCAATCAGTACTGGAAAAAGTAATAACAGCTAAAATGGATAGCACATGTAACTCAAAGAGAAAATAATAATCAAGGTGTTGACATTCTGTGGGGAAAATAGAAACGTCCTACCTCGCAAACGTTCTCGCATCTTCCTGGCCTGTGGGTTGAGAAAGGAAAGAAAAGATTCAAAATGGCGTCCGTGACTTTTAATATTCACGGTCTCGTGCAGTCACGCAAAGTCGCGTTACACACATGCTAATGAGGTGTGTCTGGGCTCCATAAAAGCAGGTTGCTTGGAGACATTGGCAGACCAACATTTCACCCGTGCTTGGTGTACATCGTTTTGCGTTGCAGACATTTTCAGACGGAAAGAGTTGCGTCCCCTTACACTGTTTAAGTCGACTCATTTGCTACAAGCTATTTCGGCAATTATTACAGCATGGACAGATTCGACTTGAAGTTAATACCAGAGTTCGACGGCTCCCCCGCTGGCCCGTCTGTGGTCGAGTGGTGGGAAAAGGCCGAGCGGGTCTGCCAGCTGTGTAAAATTAAAGATCCCGCACTGGTTATCCCTCTTAGACTCACCAAAGGAGCTTACGCTGTGTATCAGCAGCTAAGGGATGACGCAGACTTGGAGGAAATAAAACAAGCTCTATACGCAGCATTTGGTGCGGACCCCTTTGTCGCCTGGAGGCAGTTTGCGAACGACGGCTTGGACGGATGAAACAGTAGATGTCTTTCTGGCTGATTTGAGGAAGCTGGCCGCACCGTTCGGTGGAGCAAGCGACCAAATCCTAGGATGCGCCTTTCTGGCAGGACTCCCAGACAACGCAAGTCGACTGCTACGAGCATCGTCAAGGCTCAATGAGCTGGGGCTAGACGAATTACTGGCCAGAGCCGGGAATATTCTAAAAGATGACGCGGAGCCGGCCTCAGCAGCTGTGGAAGCACCCGCACCGCCAACTGAGGACATAAGGTGCTATAAGTGTGGCGGACTGAACCACTTCTCCAAAGACTGCCAAAGCCGTGCAGAAGGATACGCATAACCGAGGAACACGGGAGACGTATGCGTTGCTACAGGTGCGACAAGCTGGGCCACGTAGCAAGAAGCTGTCCGGGAAACGGGCAAGGGGAGTAAGCTACAGCGCCAGTCTTCTCCCCAGATCGCCGCTGAACAAGGCGCTACCCGCAGTCCTTGCTAGAGTACGCAAGGAAGACCCAACGCGGGGCAGATGGTGCGTTGACAGCCAAGACCTCTGTGTGTGGGTTGACGCAAGCTCTCTTGCAACCGGCGTATCGATAGTTCACGATGGAGCCGTGGTAGAAAATGCTTGCTGGTTACGTCCAGAAAGGGACTCCCAGCACATAAACCTAGCGGAGCTCGATGCTGTCATCAAGGGGATCAACTTGGCGATCCTCTGGAAGTCGACCACCCTGCGTCTGTTCACTGATTCCGCTTGCGTTTATAAGTGGATCTCTGATACCTTGACCGGGAGGGCCAGGGTGCGGACTAAAGCCACCAGCGAGATGCTTATCCGGCGACGGCTCGACACGATCGTGAATTTAGTGCAAAAGTACGCACTGACAATGGAGGTGTCCCTGGTCAAATCTAGCCTCAACAAAGCAGATTGTTTAACGAGGGTGCCGCAAAGGTGGCTTGACGCCGCTAAGAAAGCCATTGAGCCCGTGCAACCAGCCCTGCGCTGCGTCCGTGAGTCCCGCTCGATTTAATCAAATCAAAGAAGTCCACCAACAAAGTGGGCACCCTGGAGTCAAGCGGACACTGTATTTCGCCAAGTTGGTTGACCCAGGAGTACAAAAAAGACAGACGTCAGGAGAGTGGTCAGAAGCTGCGTGGCGTGCCAGTCTATAGACCCAGCACCCGTTCGCTGGAAGAAAGGGCAGCTGAGCGTGAGGAACCACTGGAGCCGGCTGGCGATAGATGTTACTCACCACAACGGCGAGCATTTCCTGACACTCATTGATTGTGGTCCATCCAGGTTTGCGATATGGCGACTGCTGCGTCGGCAAGATGCAGCCACTATCATCCGTCAGTTAAACAGCATCTTTCTTGAACGTGGCCCCCAACAGAGATATTAACCGACAATGGCACCGCATTCACCAGCGAGCAGTTCGAGAAGTTTGCGGATGGCTGGGGAGTGCACTTACGGTTCCGGTGCTCCCACGTGCCGAGTGGAAATGGAATCATCGAGCGGAACCACAGGACCGTCAAGACCATCGCAGCCAGGACGGGCTGCACGGTGTCTGAGGCGGTCTACTTATACAACGTGACCCCCGAAGGATGATGTCTCACCCTCTACGGCGCCAGCAGACACATTGCATAGGTACCACGTTAGAGTGAAGGGCATAGAAACCAACCCACTGACGGAACTGAAAAAGAACCGGAGAGAGGCTGAAGAAAGGCGATGTCGTCTGGATTAAAATCCGCACAGCAAGTGCACCACGAAATACGGAATCGGACGCATCACTGAGGTGATCAGCCCACAGGCGGTACGGGTCGACGGTGTGCCCGTCACGTTAAGGACCTGCGTCCGTCGGACGCAGTTGCAACCACCGCTGGACGATGAGAGCGAATCGGAATCTGAGACCAGTGAGGCATCGCTCTGGTTCACGCCAGCCCCATCAGGCAGTGACTCGGATATCAGTAGCCTTCAAGGGACGCGGTGTCTTTCGACCCTCAGACCTCAGACAGGAGCACAAGCAACGATGAGGCTCGCAGCGTCCCTCTTCAAGAAGTACCCGGCGCAAGCGTCCACCACCTCCTGTCAACTCTGTGATCATGAGATCAGGGGGGTGTGTGGGAAAATAGAAACGTCCTACCTCGCAAACGTTCTCGCATCTTCCTGGCCTGTGGGTTGAGAAAGGAAAGAAAAAGATTCAAAATGGCGTCCGTGACTTTTAATATTCACGGTCTCGTGCAGTCACGCAAAGTCGCGTTACACACATGCTAATGAGGTGTGTCTGGGCTCCATAAAAGCAGGTTGCTTGGAGACATTGGCAGACCAACATTTCACCCGTGCTTGGTGTACATCGTTTTGCGTTGCAGACATTTTCAGACGGAAAGAGTTGCGTCCCTTACACTGTTTAAGTCGACTCATTTGCTACACATTCCATACTACTTCAAATAAAAGATTATTTATTTATTGATTCATTTTCTACAGCTTATCTACATTTTTGTGGTTTATTTAAAGCCAGAAAATATTTTTTTGGATTGTATAGTTTAGACTTTCCATCATTCTTCTTATTATTAATTAATGTTTCAAAAGTATTCTCATTGTTTACTGATCTCTTCAAATACCTCAGTGTATTTATTGGTTATAAACACATTTAGTACAGGAAATAAGAAAACTGAACATAGAATAGGCTGCACTAGAAATAGTTTCACCCTACACCACAAACTGTAACAAAAATAAAACATTAACCTGAAAACTTGAGCTGTTCTTAAATATCCTTGTCACATCAAAACTTTCTTATTGATGTAATGCATGCAAGCAAACTTGTTTAAAAAATATCTAAACTGTCAGATACATACAACCACATTAACAGATCAATAGTTAAAAATGGCTTGGAGTGAGTGAAGCCTGTGGATCTTGGTGAAGACAATCTTTGATATTCACTTGTCTACAAAACCAAAATATCAACCTGAAAACTTAAGACATGTTCTTAAATAGCCTTATCAGATCAAGACTTTCATATTGATGTAATGCACATAACCAAGCTTGTTAAAAAATATCTAAACTCTCAGATACATACAAACATATTCTCAGATCAATGGTTAAATATTCCTTTGTGTAAGTGAAGCCTGTGAATCTTAGAGAAGATCATCCTTTTTCAAATTTTGTGAATTGGCATGACAGAATCTTAAATAAAGAACTGTACTAAATGAGAGAAAGTGAATCACTTGAGGACTACAAATAGCAGAAACAACTAAAATGAATAGCACATGTAACTCAAAGAGAAAATAATGACATAAGATGTTGACATTCTATACTATTTTAAATAAAAGGTTAGCAAGGAATCCCCCATCAATACTGGAAAGAGCAATAACAGCGTCTGAACTTGAGAAACATATTTTCCTGAAAAATTGTTTTAAGAGAAAGATTTTATAATTGTCAGTAGAAAACAGTACTGGTTGCTTGGTCAATGGATGCCAAATATTTGTAGGGAAAATGGCAAATATTACGATTACAATTACTTTGGTACAGCATGAGGCCAATAATGGGAAAATGGAGATTGAAAAATTGTACTGTGCCAAAATTCCAATCAAGAAATACCAACCACCCAACTCGAGATAGGTTTTGTGACCTCTCAGTCCAGTAGCACCTCCATGTATCAAGGTCTTCTGTTCGTATAAGTAGCAAGATTCTATTCACCAATGGCTTGCTCATCCTGTCATGTACTTTACAGCACCTGGTATTCATCATCAGTCATCCATCTAAGTAATGACCAGGTTCAACATTGCTTAACTTCAGTGATCGAATGAGAACTGGCACCAGTCTTGAACTATCCAAATAAATCTTTTGCTTCTTCATGAAAGCCATCCAAAATTAGAACACTTTGAAAAACATTTTCTTTATTCAAATATGGATTTTCTGATTGTCAGTTTTATAAGGACCTGTTTGTTTTTCAGGTATTCCTTCTTGGTAGTATTCTATGGCAGAAAGGGCAAAAAGTGTCTATTCTTTTTCTTCTGTCTTTCTTACTCACTCTTATAAACACACATACACATACAAATATATATATTTGATGGGGTGCTAAAAAAAAAATTGCTATATTTCCCTTCCCCCACTTTATCCAAAAAGGGGGGGGAGTTATAAGTTGTTTTTTCTAATCTCTTCTTCTTCAGCCTTTTCAGTACACCATGAAAGATTTTTGGTCAAACCAAGAATGTGTTCCCATCCAGACTGATATATATATATATATATATATATATATGTAAGCAAATATATGGATATAGATCTGACAGTATGAAGAAAAATATATGGAAAAAACAAACAAAAATCCTAATATGCAATCATGCTGTTTTAATGTTTAACATTAAAACAGCATAATTGCATATTAGGATTTTGTTTGTTTTTTTCCATATATTTTTTTATATATATATATATATATATATATATATATATATATATATAAGCAAATATGTGAATATAGATCTGACAGTATGAAGAAAAATATGGAAAAACAAAAATCAAAATATGCAAGTATGCTGTTTTAATGTTGTTTCAATGTCGATGTCAGACATTTCGGTCTCGTAGACCTTCTTCAGGACATAGTTATTAAAACATAATTAAGATTAGACGATATTCAAGTCAACATGAAAAGACGATAAACATAAAACTAATCAAAACAGAATAACTGAAATTTTTAAAAAGTTTCACCCTATTTTTATCTTATTGTATCATTGCAGTTTTTATTTTATTGTAGTTTGGTATTGAGGCTTCAGGAATATGGCTTTTATACCGAATCAGAATCAACAAATTGCTGCTGTCCAACATTATTCTCATTGTGGCTCAAATGCAGTGAGGTATGTCGTCACCCCAGTGAAGAATCAGGGAAACTTTGTTGACACCCTATATATATATATATATATATATATATATATATAATTGTATATTTGGGCAGCAATCCCTCTTTTTATATAAGTTTCATTAAAAACTATTGACAAGGCACTGTGGTCAAGTTTTTTTATTTAATTTTCCTTGTTTTTTTATAATTTTCTTCTTTTCTGAACATAAATTATCTAGAAATTGTCCCAATGTTCTGTAAGTCTGAGTTCTTTCAGCTATACTTTTAACCATTATCAAGGATGATTTTATTTTTACTTTTGACTGAATGTATAGATTGTTTTATGCATGTATTTTGAGTTATAGGAATGCTTCATTTTCCAAACATGGTTTGTACATTGAAAGCATTGTTAATAAAAAAGAAAAAGCCAACATTCAGTAACATCAACTAAAAAACACAGCCACAATGTGCCGACCATGTTTGGAAAATAAAACATTCCTATAATTCTATAGTATATTCAAAGTCTTGTCCAGAAATTTACAATTGTTAAGTTTAACACCTTTGTCAACTTTGAATAGTCCAATAATGACAATTCCAGCCGAATATCATTACACTGCCACCTCCTTACTGGCTTCATCCATTAGGTCCATTGAGTGTCACCCATGGTTTGTCCATGAAAATTTCTTTAGAAAAGTCAATTTTTATGTATTTCTTGGCCCAATTTTGGTGCTTTAAAATATTTGCTTTACTGATAGGGATTTGCCAAGGAGATTTCTAGATAAATCCCAATTTGCAAAGTATTCAAAACTTTTTGTCCTTATTGCATCTTAAATTCCAATCTGTTCAAAGATTTAAGCTCTGGTCAAAAGTGATTGTTTTTCTAAAAATCATTTTAGTTTATGTTCCTGTAGAGGAGTTTTATATGTTTCTAGTTCTCAACTTAGTTTTCAACAGCCTCCTCTTTATCATTCAATGATCTCTGTGAAGCTCCTTTGATATCTCTAATGTAGACATTCCTTCATTCAATAACTTTGTTATTTTCTGTTTTCAGCAGTTGTTAGATCCTTCCATTTACCCATGTTTCAACATATATTAAGAAAAAAAAGAAAATGTAACTTCAGATTCAAGATTAATAGCCAAATTTATTGTTTAAAATTTGACAAAAATTTTTCAAAGCAAATTTGAATTGTTGAAGTTTTTGTGATTTGTGTAACTTCAGACGAACTATATATATATATATATAGAGAGAGAGAGATAGATAGATAGATAAATAGATAGATAGAGAGAGAGAGAGAGAGAGAGAGAGATAGAGAGAGAGATATGAATAAGGTATATTTAGGCAGCAAATATTCATCCAAACAAGTTTGATTAAAAAGAAATGACGTGGTCTGTTTGTTTGATTTCTTATTATATTTTACAATTTTTGGATAAGGTATTGAATATTGTGCTTGAAGTTGTGTATAGATGTCTGAAGTTCATATTTTGTTATTTTTGTTCAAGTACTTTCGACTTTGGCAGTTATTACCAAGAACTCATGTGGTGTCTGTATGGTAATTCGAATTCCTATGTCTACATCCTGGTATTCTTTGGGAAGCAGGATGTTTGAAAAGATCTAGCATGATGTATATGTGTAATGGCTATTGGGAACAAGGCTGCACATAAAGAATATATTTTTTTATTTTTATTTTGTTCGTTGCCTTGCTTGGGGTGAAATGATTAAAAAAAATTATATATATATATATATATATATATATATATATATATATATGTATATGTATAATAATGGATAGCAGCTTGGATTGAGGACTCAGACAGCTGAGCTCAAATTCCAGTTTATTACATTCACATATGTGCTAATTTACTTCAGAAAGGTATGAATCTATCTCTTCATTCCCCTAGGTATGGGTAAATAGCAGGACAGACTGGGTCCTATAGCTTTGGGTGGTGAATGGTCTAGGAGAAGGAAAACTCTGAATTCAAAACATGTGGAGGCTTGTTTCAGGACCTCGTTGCATACTCTGCACCAGTTCTCTATATTTGGCTCTTCCAAAAAGTGCAGTTGGTTCTGCACAAGCCTTCACCACTATAATCGAATGATATGTGTGAGTAGTCTGGCTGTTGATTCTAAGAACTGTGCTGCTTGACACTTATACGTTAAAAACAACAGGAGTGTCTAATATATATATATATATATATATATATATATATATATATATATATATATGTATATATATAGAGAGAGAGAAAAAATCAGCCAATTCTGCTACCTTGGTTTCAACCTTTCAGTATCTTCAGGTGATTTCGTTCAGTTGACTACCTAACACTTTATTTTTTTAAAAATACAGTAAAAATAATTTAAATTTTTAAATATACAATGGTACATAATTCCTGATCTCTGTACGTTAAAAAGTTAATTTTAAGTTTATATGAAGTGGGATAAAACAAAAGTATGTATATTTCATTTAATCCATCCACTGATACATTTCCAATACATATGATTTTGCCCTCTTCCTCACTTTCTACCACATCTCACGTCATGTGCATATTCATTTATTTATTAATTTTTAAAATAAATAAAGCATTAGGAAATCAATTGACCAAAATTACCTGAAGATACAGAAAGGTTGAAACCAAGGTAGTGGAATTGGCTGATCCCATAAATTTTTATACTTAAAAGCTGTACATGTTAAATTTTTATTTTTTTTTATATATGTATTGAGCATTTTTTAATACTACTGTTTCCTGGTCTAATTCAACTCTGACCATTAACTTTTATTATTTTATATATATATATATATATATATATAAGTTGTAAGAGAAACTGCTGTTTGACCCAGCATGTTTTACTGCTCATTTACAAAGAGTGTCATAGCAAGGCTCTATTTTCCCCTTTAAGCAAAGCACACTTCCATATTCAGATCATTCTTCTTGAGAGCCATATCTGCTCATTTTCAGATATGAAATGCAAACAAGCAGGATCAAACAGTGGTTAGTCCTACAAAGGGGGATGCAGATGCAATCCCTGCTGGAGAACACATTTTCTTTAAAATTACTGGAATGTGCTGAATGATAGATGTAATACACACTGTCTAAAACAAAAAATAAAAATGGTGTGTCTATTTCAAATACGAGTATCTACTATAATAATGTTTGAAATAATGATGTTTAGATTAAGATACAGAAAGGTTGAAACCAAGGTAGTGGAATCGGCTGATCTAATTTTCTGTACTTAAAAAAACTGTACATTTTTATCTTTTTATATGAGTATTGAGCACTTTTTTAATACCACTGTTTCATGATCTAATTCAACTCTAACCATTAATTTTATATATATATATATATATTACTTCAAATGATATTATAGGGGAAACTTCCAATTCAAAATAGATAGCCTTTTTTATTTATTAAACAATGTGTATCACAGATAACTATCAAGTTGTGCATTCCATTCAAGAAATCTTAGTAATGAAAAATGCGTAAGAAAATGCATTCCCTGGCAGGGATTTAACCCGTGTGTTTCCCTTCCCTTTGTGCCAGGAACTCATTTTCTTTATTAAGGTTTCTTGAATGCAATGGCAGGCATAAACCAATAGATATAATACACATTGTTTAATAAATAAAAATAGAGGCATCTATGAAGTGTTTGTGATGGCAAAATAATTTGAATCTTTCATATTTAACATTATATCCTAACATTGTTACTTACTCTTGGACAGTCTGTGGTATGGCCCAACTAAGCTATCATCTGATACATAAACCATATATTTTCTATTTGTGTTGTTTAAGGATCTACACAAAATCCTCACTGGAGTGTTGTTTATATAACCACATGTATTACAAATCATTCCTACAGTTACAAAACCAGATGACAGTGTGAGGTCATGTGCATCTCTATTCAGGTCAACTCTCTGTTGCACCTGGCTTCTTTTGTGGTCTGCAATGTCTATTCTAGCATCATACTGCACCTAGATATTATATTTTATGAATCCTTGTTTCAAAGGTATGAATGTATTATCCATTACATCAACCACACAGCCAAGTTTAAGCACAAGAACATTTTTCCAGCACAAGACATATTTGATAATATTATAAACCCCACTTTTTATTTAAAATCTGTTTATGGCCATATTTCATTGAAACACTGGTTCTCATGACCACAAGAATTGATCCATCACCATTTAATCTGACATATACCAAAATACCATATATTCACAGGGAACCTACTAAAACACCTATGACATAAAAATTTCAAAATATATACAAATAGCTTTTTTTCTTATAAAAACAGTTAAAAAATATATGACATGAAGTGTGTGGAGAGAGGATGGGCCCAATAATGAAAATAAATACAACAAAACATTCAAATTAAAAAGTAAAATATTTTTGTAGGACCCATCCATCCGACTGAAAAATAAGATTGGCCACTGTATTCTGATAGTAAGGGAGAGACTAAATAATGGTGTAAAGAAATATAAAAGGCTGATCCAGCAAAAATGAAAAGGGGAACTAAAAACAAACTGGGGAGGTTGTGAATCTTGTCAGGGATCATAACAAAAGAGAATGCCAGGAGCAGGCAGGGAACAACAATTACTCATGTTAACTAGGTAAGCAAAAGAGTCTAGCTGAACCAGGTGAGGGGTCTGACAGGTAACCACCCTGTTGTATCAGATGACTAAAAAAGAAAATTAAGACTGGCTCCCATTCACATAAACCACGCTTGCTGCTTTTACCCACCTTTTGTTGAAATATTGATACTGTAATATTAAATGTAAATGGCAGTGAGATTCTTACATACTTAAAGACATGCAAGAGTGTCAGCTGTTGTATTCTGGTATACTTGCATGTCTTTTAATTTACCAACTGATGCATCTACTTATATTTATATCTTAGTCAGCCTATGAACTTTTCATCCAATCTTTGTTTTTTTGGGGAAGATAGAAACTGACTAAATTTTATACAGCTGAAGAGCTCACAAGCAGCTGTTTTTGGTTATATAAAATTTCCAGTTTATTTGAGCTGAAATCAGGGTGGCTATTTGCCAGAAGTGCTTGCACAATATTTTGAATTGACCAACTCAGCAGGAATATTTGCTTCGTTAATAATTTTACTCCTTTTTCAGTATTTATCTGAAAACTAATTATATATATATATATATATATACTAGCAACAGGCCCGGCGTTGCCTGTGCTTGATTCAAAAATCATACGACTCATACAGCAATCGCTATCACTTGACTTAAAATATTTTTGCCCTTCCTTGCCTTTAAAGGAGTTCCCTTTGCCGTGCTGATGTTGCTACATGCCTTACTTCTTGCCTATCTCACACTGCCAATATTTTCTAAGGTCTATACAAAACATTAAATCTGTTACAAAAAAAGAACTAAACAAAATGAACACAAAATGATCAGCTTTAAAAAAGGACTCGTAACTGGAAAAACCAAATGAAAAAAGAATGTTAACAACAAATACTTTTTCACACCCAACCCAGTTCTGTGGAATCAGAATCAACATTGAGTTTAAGCAAGCGAATGAGCCAATTGGAGTAAAGTGCCATGCAGATTTAAATTTTTCCCATTTGTGACAAATGCAGCTATCGATTTTTTTTCATGCTAGCATGCTAGTTAACATTCATGTCAGTCAGCTGTTGACTCTCACGCTGGCCAATAGAATCTTCCTGCCTATTTGTGGCAGCCAGCTATTGGCTCTCACTCTGGCCAGCAAAAAATGGCCACAAACTACATGAAAACTGCCGTAGAAGCATGAAAAATTGATTATTTCCACTATCAATGGGAGTTGGGAAATGCAAAGTCAGTTTACATATAAATATATATATATATATATATATATATATATATATATATATATATTTGATTTTGTAGATAAGATAGGATATGAAGATGACACCATGTTAATGTCAGAAAGAAACACCACAAAGTAGTAAAGTGGGAAGAAAGGACTAACCATCAACTGTAAGAAAACAGAATATATATGTTGTTAGCCAGAGGAACAGCCCAAGGTGTAAGCTGTGAATTCCAATATGGCAGTAAATGCAAGGAAATCTCATCAAAGATGAAGTGAAGATGTAAAGCAGCAAAGATGTAGTTCTACAGAAGGATGTTGAGAATAATAATGATAGAAGATGTGGACATAAACATAATTTTAAAGCAAATGGTTTTAAAAAGGGAATTAGGATCAGAAAGAAGCAAAAATTTCTAGGACATGTAATATAAAAAGAAGGCTTGGAGAATTTGACACACACAGGACATATTGAGGAGTAGATGGAAACAGCAAGATGTGGTTCTACAGAATGATTCAGAGAATACAATAGATGGAACATGCAAGCACTAAGAAGGGTTAAAAAATGGGAACAAAAAGGTCACATGACTAGAATCAGAAAGAAACAGTTGAAATTTCTAGGGCATATAATGAAGAAGGGAGACTTGGAAAATTTTACTGTCACAGGACATAGTGAAGACAAGAAAGACAGACAAAATCTATGAATAAACTACCTACCTTGTGTAAAGAATTGGCAATGACAGGGATTAAGAGAGATAGCAAAAAGATAGAATTTACTAAGAGCTACAAAGAGCAGGAAATTGTGTAGAATCATGATTGCTCACATCCTGAAGTGACAAGGCAGATAAGAGAAGATTGTATAAATAGCTGGTAGAACAAGGATTAGGAAAGGTAGCAAAAAGATAAAATTTACTAAGTGCTACAAAGGACAGGAAATTGTGGAGAGCCATGATTGTCCACGTCCTGAAGGGACAAGGCACATAGAAGAAGAACAAGAATGAGCTCATGTAAATAGCTGGTAGAACAAGGATTAGAAGAGATAGCAAAAAGACAAAATTTAATAAAAGCTACAAAGAGCAGAAAATTGTGGAGAGCCATGATTGCCCACATCCTGAAGTGACAAAAAGAAGATTGTATAAATATAGTGTAGAAGAAGAATAATGACAACTACAAGATTGTGTAAATGGTTGACAGAAGAGTGATTAGGAGTGATAGCAAAAAGGCAAATTTAACATGCTACAAATGACAGGAACTTGTGGAGAGCCATTATCTCCTGCATCCTGAAGAGATAAGGCATAGAGAAGAAGAACAACAACAACAATGAGCTTGTGTAAATGGTTGGTAAAAAAGGGATTCAGAGAGATAAGGGCAAAATAAAATTTACTAAGAGCTACAAAAGACAGGAAATGTGGAAAGATATAGCAAAACTGTGGGTTCTTGTAAATGGAGGGCAGTACAGATACTGAGTAGGTTATTAGAAAGATAAACATTGCTAAACACTATGAAGAATAGCAAATTATGAACAGCCATAATTGTCCATGTTCTGAATGGACATGGTTTATACATAAAAGAATACACCAAGAATCAGAAAGAGATTGTTGAAATTTCTAGGGAATATAATGAGGAAAGATGACTTGGAAAATTTGATACTCATAAGGCATCTTGAGGTCAATAAAGACAGAGAGAAACAATGAGCTTTTGTAAATGGATGGCAGAACAAAAGTGGAAGAAAAGGAAATAATAGAGAGTCATAATAGCCCACATTCTGAAAAATAATCTGATTGATCAATTGATTTTTTATGGCTTATCAACCCTTTTTTGGTTATTTAAATCCATAAAATAGTTTTTTAGAATGTAAGAATTTTTTAAGATAATAATAGCAATAGGTCTTACTAATTAACCTATAGCTGGGGAGAGAAGCCATGGATTCATACCTTTCCCAAGGGAATATAACAAACCCAACTGGAATTGGAACTCAGCTTTTCAATTAAAAATTCCAATACTAATTGAATCCATTACATTCACTTACATGCTAATACCTTTGGGAAAGGTATGAATCCTCTTCTTCTCCCCCCAGCTATGGGTAAATAGCAGGACAGACCAGATTCTATAGCCTTGAATGGCAAGTGGTTTACCACAGAAAGAAATGGCAACCTACTGCAGGAAAAAATCTGCCTTGTCAGTGATGTATCAAAAGGTACATGATCACCTAAGCATGTATCACGCATGGCACATAACTGATTGAAGCCATTATCCATTACACCACCTGCACACCCAAGCTTACACCACATGATATTCCTAAGTGCTCACCCATCTAGGTACTGACTATGGTCAACATTTTTTGATTTTGGTGATCATACGGGAAATGTGATGTGGCTGTAAGCCCTGAAAAATTTGAAGAACAAATCATTTGAAATGAGTCAAAGGCAAAGATATGTCTAAAAAGATTATTTATATTTATTGTCCTCATCATTGGACTATATATTGGATTATTATCCTTATCATTGGATTATATATTGGATTATTGTCCTCATCATTGAAATATATGTCTAAAAAGAATATATGTGAAATGTAAAGAATCTGGCAAAGAGACTGAAATGTCACATAAAAAAACAAGAAATATTTTATGTCTGTATTTTTAAGATTGGGAGTTATTATTTAGCCAATTTATATTTGAATCATTATCCTCATCATTGTTGTTGCTATCAGGTTTTGGCTGTTGTGCCCTCCAGCCTCCCTCAAATGTATATCATTAGTCCGAATATAAATAGTGTAAGTAAGAAATATTTTAGTAAAATAGAAATAATATATAAAATAAGGAAGAATTTCAGATAACCATGAAAACAAATTACTATAACGGAAATACATTTAATGATCATTTCAAAATTGTAATCCATCATGGGTATGACAATAAACTACATCTAACAGCAAGGCCTCTGATCAGGAGGTTTTGAGGAGTGTGGAATTGATGTTGTTCCTAGGTTCACCAATTATGGACAAATAGTTAACCTTCAAACTGGTGTCAAAACACTATGAAAGTATAAAAATAGATTTTAATAATAAAAATTACCAGCAATACATTTTTGAAAAAAAAAATTACCAGCAATACATTTTTGTAAATGAAATTACTAATGCTCCCAAGGTAATTAAAGTTTAGCATTAAATGACCCATAAAGTGTTGATATGCTGCAAAACAAACAAATGAACAAAATAGTAATGGTAATATTAGCTGTTTCCCTGTAAGGAAACATTTAGCATTCATTCAGCAGCCAATACTGCTTTTGGTTGAAATTTATAAAATATTTCTCTGAAAACATCTTTTCTAGAAAACAGGTTTTCCAGTATTGATGGAGGAAACCTTTTGTTTGAAGTAGCATGGAGTGTCAACACCTAGCTCATTATTTGCTCTTCAAGTTACATGTGATATCCATTTTAGTTGTTGCTGCTGTTGGTAGTCCTCAAGTGATATGGTTTCTATTATTTGGTACTGTTCTTTGTGAATCTATATCACCAGTCTACAATATTTAAACAAGGATACTCTTTGCCAAGACCCTCAGGCTTTACATGCTCAAAGCCTTTTTTTACCATTGATCCATGCTATGTATGACATCCATATGAAAGTTTCTATCTGACAAGGCTATTTAAGAACATGAGTTTTCAGTATCTGTGTATATTTCTGAGACAATGTATTATAATCATTTACATTATTCGGACTGTTGTCCTCATCTTTATTGCCATATTGTATGGTCCTGCCTTCTTCAGGTGATTGGAATTTTGAACTGAACCCTTTATTTCATCCACCAGGGTAAATTGTTCTAGTTCCATGTGCCATGCCTCTTCCAGATGTCTCAGTTATCTGCAGTAGCCAGCTCTTTGTGTCAAGACACTCAATCAAATCAATACTTTTACACTGGGCCATGTGTCCTTGAGGACATCAGTGTATGAATTTTGGGGACTTATAAAATTACATGTCTCAGTAACCATTTTTATTTTACCAGAGCTCATATTGCAATTTTGTTGTTATTATTGCTGACAAAAGCATAAAGATTTAATGGAGGAAATGTGATATTTAGAAATATTGCAAGCTATCTCCTTTAGGATTTCATTTTAATTATTTTAAAATTCTTACAAATATCATTTTGCTTCAAGTGTTAGGTTGGATTAATAAACCTGACACATGTTTATTAGCTGGATTTTTTGTCCAGCTAAATTAAATATTTTAATAATCAGTATCGAAATCTTGAATTAATTTTGCATCTAACCAGAGGGGATCTTAATTTACATTGTGAACGTAAACTCTTCCATGAGCTTGTGTACTGTGTGGCAATTGAATTGCACCTAAATGATATAACTTGATGTAACTTGGCAGTGAGATCTGTATGGGCAGGAATATAACCATTATGAATGTAGTATCTGTACAGTACACAAGCTCACTCAATGATGTCTGACTGAGAAAAGTGTCTTTCACCTATGTACAGTAAGGGCCCTGTGATTGGCTGATAATTTACATCAAATATGATTGGTTGACATTTTACATCAAATACATGAAACCAGCTCTTGAGCATTCTTGTGTCTGGATACTTTCCGGACAGACTCTGTCTGTGTGTGTGTGTGTGTGTGTGTGTGTGTGTGTGTGTGTCTGTGTGTATGTGTGTGTGTGTCTGTCTGTCTGTGCATATCTCTGTGTGTGTGAGTGTGTGTCTAATTGATTTGTTTATTACAGTCTATCAACCTTTTGCAGGTTATTTAAAACCAGAACAGATTTTTAGATTGTAAGAAAATTTTGGGAGATTATAATGATTTGCTGATACAAGCCCTACTAATTAACCCATAGGTGGGGAAGAAGAGGTGGATTCATGTCTTTCCCAAAAGTATTTGCGTATATGAATATAACGATCCTGACTGGAATTGAAACTCAGCTCTCCAATTCCAGGCTATAATTCATTACACCAGCCACACATCCAATTTTACAACACTTTGGATTGACAAGAAGTCACCTATCTATGTATTGACTAGGCTTGTCATTGCTTAACTAGTGACTATATGAGAACAAGTGTTTCAGTGGGATATGGCCAGAAATCATCTGACCTGCTAATATTTAAGCAGAAGCAGAAACTGTAATTCATGTTATATAAAATTGCATAATACTAAATCTTGCCTGTGTGTTCCTACCTTGCATCATAACAGCAAAGACTCACATGTTCAGTTGCAAAAAAGGCACTGAATCATATGAGTATTGGCTGAGGGCAAAGAAAAGGAAAAGAAAAAAAACAGGTAGAAATGCAATGTCAGTTTTGAAGCGTGTTACATCTGGGTTTCTGTCAGCAGTGTTACCATCCAGGCTTCTGTTGTCAGTTTTTTTATCCGGGCTTTTTGCCACACGTCACTCATCAGTAAAACCGTGTGCAGTCATGTAGATGGTGAGAAGAAGCAGCATTGGTTTTAGTTACATTCCCTTCCAATGTTTCTTTCTATTTCATCATTTCCTTTTTGCGAAAGTGTCATCTACCCCTTGTTTATTTGTGTTTGCCCCACTTTAGATGAAAGTGTCATGTACAAATTCATTTTCTATAGCTTATCAACCCTTTGCAGGTTATTTAAAGCCAGAAAATATTTTTAGGATGTAAGAGTTTTTGGCGAGGTCGATAATAAGGATTTACTGATACAAGTCTTACTAATTAACCCGTAGTCGGGGAAAAAGAGGTGGGTTCATATCTTTCCCAATATGTAAGTGAATATAATGGAAATTGAAACTTAGTTATTCGATTAACAATTCTGATCTATTATCCCTTTTACCACCTGCACATCTAAGCTTACAGCACCTGGTAATCCCAAGTAGTCACCCATAGTACTGACCAGGCTCGCCATTGCTTAACCTTGATCATCATATGGGAACTTGTGTTTCAACATGACATGGACATAAACCCTGAGAAATTTGATTTCAGTGCTATATGGTTATATGCCAAATTCCCCCATGTTTATTTTGTGTTAGCTCTATATATGTAGCCATGTGTACAGTAGAAAACTTCACTTAGCATAATAACAAAGGCAACTACAGTGTAACCTGGATATAAGAGACCCGGATATAAGAGAAACCCGGATATAAGAGAGATTTTCTCTGGTCCCAAATTAGAGCCCATACTTACCTAAACAAAATAGACCAAACCCGGATATAAGAGAAACCCAGATATAAGAGACTTCTCCGGTCCCGACAACTCTCTTATATCCGGGTTACACTGTATAAAAAAAAATTCTTGCTGAAAATGTTGTGCATACATAAATGTTATAGAGTTTAAGAGAACACCAATGGCAACTTACTTTTTTCTGTCCATAGAATAGGTATTTTTCTAGTTTGATGAAGAATTATTCTGAGTGATGATGATAATTTTGTTTTTATTTGTCTGACAATGTTTTAGCTTTGATCAATGCATGGAAATTGTAGTTTTCAAAGCCTTCAAATTCCAAGTGGATCATCTCAGTAAAATTTTGTCATTGTTTTTGTAACTCTTTTGTTGGTAAAATATACGGTTGTCATCAAGAAGAACAGCCCAAAAACTGAGCTCGAAATTGGAGTTGTGAAAATCAAGCAAGAATAGACATTTAAGCATCTGGTAAGTGTTTTAACAGATGACAGAAAATGTGACAGAAATTCAGAAGATACATTGGAATGGTGAAAAATGCCTTCCAAAAGCTAAACAAAATATTAGGAAACAGAAAATGTTAGAAACGAAGAAAACAGTACGGAATAATATCAATCTTCCTATATAGCAGTGAATGTTGGACAATGTCATCAAAGATGAAGAGGTGTCTTAAGCCAACAAAGATGTCATTTTTTTAATCATTTCACTCCAAGGAAGGCAATAAAGCTATTAAGACACAAAGGGTTACTGAGTATGAAAGAATAAGGAAAAAGAAAGACATTATTATGGAGCGAGAACAATGAAAGAAGAAGAATCAAGAAGACAGTAGATAACAATTAACATTGCATTTAAATTTTTTTAGATCAAAGTTGGTTGAAAAACATGAAGCTAGAAGATTTCCAAAAGTGAGAAGTGCAAGAAAAGAAACTGTTAGCATAGAATTTGAGGTTACATCTAACCAATTCAACAGTGAAATGATGAGACCTTTTTGCAAATTTAGTATTGTGCTTAAATTCATAATATCTAACAAAATACCATTGATGGAGCATGTGAGCAATAAGGAAGATGAAAACGAAAAGTATGCATGGTTATCAACAAGAGAGAAATCTATAGATGCAACCTTGACATGAAATTTAACTATCTAGATAGCATGGAAAGGGAAAATGAAAACAGAAAGGATACTTGTCTTTAGACTCAGAATGAGACAATGGAAATTCCTGATCCGAATAGTGTGAAAAGAAGGCTTGAAGAATTTGACACTCACAGGATATAAGGCAGGAAGGGAACAGTGAAACGGTGAGAAACCTACCTAACAACATTTTAGCTTTAGAGAAAATGCAGAACAAAAAAGACACTTGTATTTAGAATTTCTAGGACACATAATGAGGAAAGCGAGTTTGGAGAATTTGACACTCACAGGACACTGAAGGCAAGAAGAGCAGAGGGAAACAGAAAACTTGTGTAAGTGAATAGGAGAACATGAACTGGGAGGAATAGTAAAGAGACAAACATTACTTAGAGTTACAAAGGATAGGAAGTTGTGGAGAGCCATTGTCACCTACATTTTTCTCATCAGAATCCATCTTGCCTGTCTTAGCTAACATCTCAACTCAAATCTTTGTGGCATTTGAGAAATCTGCCATTCACCTCGCTAGGACTCTACTCATCAGTGTTCTCCATATAAGGTGGATCATAAACCCAGCCACTGTGGCAACTATATCAGGACATCCATTTGTCAAAGCCTACTGCCATCTAGGTTGTGGCAAGATTTATTTTCACTATAAAAATGCATTTCTACACCTTCACAGTGCTTGATCCTAGTTTGGGGGTTAACTAATTGCCCATAGCTAGAACCCTAACAGGTGCTACCACTCCGGGCCAGGGTAGACCAGAGAACAACAATAATTAAGAAGTGGTTCCATGCTCCTTCAAACTTCCAATCTCCCAATCAGAGGCTTTGCTGCCAGATGTAGTTTATCGTTATACCCAAGACATAAACAATGCATATTTATAAATCTACCATTCATCTGTGCATTGAATATTACTGCTGTATCTGGTCCAGTACTCCTGCTATATATCTCAAAAGAAAAATCTAGAAGAAAACTCTGCAATCTTATTGATCCTGACCTGGCATCTTGACTTCCGTCACTTTCCCACCACCTATACTCCTGTTCAAAAGACTGGGGAGGAATATGAACTGGGTGACAAGCAAACTTATCTACTCCTTTTTTCTAATAGTGTTTTTCTCACACTCTGCACCTGTGGAACTCACTTCCAGTTTCTTGCTTGTTTGCCATCTACAACCTTCAAAAATTTTAATCCATCTTCTGCCTTCCTGAATCCTGTTCTTTTATCTTTCCTTTTTCTCACTAAGGTTTTTTTCATTCTCTTTCATTCCCAGTAAGCTATTGTATTTTAGCAGCTTTATCACTTTGCTTGGGGTGGAATGATTAAAAAAAAAAGAACACCCTGAAGGAACATAACACATAAAGTAGAAGTAGATCATCAAACTGAAGACAACATTAAATCTTTATTCTAAGTACGTCAAAGAGTTTAGGTTTTTTGTTTGCCCCACTTTGTAATCTCTTCAGTATAACTCATTTGCATGTCAGTGTAGTCTATGGTTTAAGATAATTTCCAGAACAGCAGATATGTTGGAATCCAAAGACAGTAATTGAATTTGTGAAGGTCACCTTCAGAGAGAACATGGCAGAAATCGTGCAAGTCAGTTTAATTGTCAATCTCTGAAAATTGGACATCAAGCATTAAAACTGGTGATTTACAGTTACAAGACCAAGTTTATCATCTCATTCTAATCGTAAATCACAAAGTGAATAGACTTTTCTTGTCTTTACTCTTAAGGAAAGTGGCATGGGTAAGACAATGTCTATCAAGTTGGCTTTTCCCTGTAAGATCATTCTTTGGAACATTGGAAAGGATTTTCAGGAAGGGTGTTTTGCAATGGACATTAATTTGGAAATGCTTTGATTTACGCTTCACTTTATGGCTGTTAATAAAGATCTTGTGTTTAGCTTGGAACTTGCATTTGGGAAATTTCTTTGAAGAATTTGGTATAAACTGGTTTGAACTACCCAGGAATCTATTATAATCACTAGTAATGTTGTCAGATGTTTTGTGCTTATTCTAATATCTTTCCCAAATAAGTCAAGGATATTACACTAAGTATTTTGTAATATTTAAATAAAAACAGATAGGATATTAAATTACTTAACTAATGAGAATGAAGCTGACAAAAGAGTAGTCTTGTAAAGATAGACCAGTTGAGTCAGCAATCAAAATTTAGTTTAGGAATCACTATAAGACTAATATAAAGAATAACAGTAGGAAGGGGGTCAAGGTCCATGGAACCGACTCCTCACCCAGTAAGGAAAGATATGAGCAATAGCTGGCCATTATCCAGCAACTATTGGGGATGTTGAGTGCCAGAACAAAAAATCAATATGGCCAGAAAGAAGGCTTAGAGAATCACTGGACATGTTGATGGGAGGAGGGACAAGGAAAAGCAGCAAGAAAGAAGGCTTGGAGAGTCTGATACTCACAGGACATATTGATGACAGGAGGGACAGGGGAATGAAGCAAGGCACCTACGTATCAAGTTTGTGTAAATGGATGTCAAAAATGGGATTGGGAGATATAATGAAAAGGTGAATCCTAGTAAGAACTACAAAGAGAAGGAAGTTAGGGAGAGCCATGATTGAATTTGTCATGATGAAGAAGAATCCCTATAAAAAGGTTGGATATTAAAAGAATCAGGACCTGGTAATGAGGATATAGATCACAAGAGAGTATGATCGTATAAAGATAATCAAGTCAGCAATCAAAAATTGGTTTAGTAATAACTATAAGAAGATAGTATCCAGTTGCGTCTCTGTCTTTGGGTAGAGTGCACTCAGAGTGGACTCTGTCAGGGGACAGAGTTGTAACTGAGGAAAATTATACTGAGAGATGCCCAGCCCTGGAGAAAAGCTGCCCGAGGTTGTGCCCTCTCATTGCACATGAGAGAGGGATCGGTGCTCGAACTGAGGCCAGCACAACCAGCAGTTGTCCTGTTTTCTGGCAAATTTTGTTCCTAGTCTGGGTGTACACATTTGGGTACCCACCTTAAAAACTGACCTTATGTCACAACTCATCTTAATGGGGAAACAGATTAAATACCTAGTATGCATGGCTATCAACAAGAGAGTAGAAATCCATAAATGCAGCCTTTCATTTGGTGACACGAAATTTAACTATCTAGATAGCATAGTAATAGACAATGGAAAATGTTAAACAGAAATCCAGACGTGCATTGTAATATTGAAAGAAGCTTTTCAGAAACTATGCAAAGTATTAAGACACAGGAGAGAGACATTAGAAACAAAGAAAATAATGTTTACTGGTGCTCCTACTATATATCTTGAGATTCTTGATAAAATTCAAAGAAGAATGTGCAATGTAATTAATCTGACTCAGAAGAAAAGCCACAAAAAATAGAGAAATTTGCAAAGGGAAGATAAAAGAAAGGAAAAACCATTAATTATAAAAAGACAGAAAGTATAGTCCTCAAGAGGAAAGACAGTCCAAGGTATGAACTCTCAATTGGAGATGTCAGAGTCAGGTAGGTACAGAAATTTAACTATCTGGATAGCCTAATAATAGACAATGGAAAATGTTACACAGAAATCCAAACATGCATTGTAATATTGAAAGGTGCCTTCCAGAAACTATTCAAAGTATTAAGACATAGGAAAATTTAATTAAAAATAAGGTTTCAAAGTGCTTTCTTTCTCTCATGTTTCCCACTGATATCATGTGGGGGGGATTATATTGAATCAGTTGCTTGAGCTGCTGTAAGGAAAGTTGGTTCACTGTGTTATGCCAGATAATTTTCTCTCATTAGAATCCATATTGCACATTTATAAAATCCAACATTCATCCATACATTGAATATTGCTACCATATCTAGTTTAGTGCTCCTGCTATATATTTCAAGATTCTTGATAAAATCCAAAGAAGGGTCTGTAATGTTAATGATCTTGATCTGGCATCTTGACTTTGGTCTCTTTCCCACCAATATAATATGCCTTCCTTCTGTCTTTTTCATAAATATTTTCATGGCAGTTTTTTAAATAAGTTCTTTTCCTTGGTACCTTGACTGCATGAATTTAAGTGTACTACTAGATTAGCAAATAGGTCTCGTCATTTTACTATTAAACTAGCTTGATGCAACCATAAGTTCTATTCTAATAGCTTCTTTTCTCACTTGTTGATTTCTCTTTCAGTTTCTTTCTTCCCTGCCATCTACAATCTTCAAAAATTTAAATGCAACATGAATCCCAATCTTCTGAACCCTGTTATTTTATACTGTCTTCTCATTCTCTTTCCTTGGAATGACAATAAACTACATCCGGCAACAAGGCCTCTGATTGGGAGATTGAATGTTTTGAGGAGTGTAGAACCCCTTCTTAATTGCTTTTGTTTCCAGGTCCATCCTAACCAGGTTGGTATCACCTATTAGGGTCTCAACTGTGGGCAAATAGTTAACCCCCAAAATGGGGAGAAAACACTATGAATGTATAAAAATACATTTTCATAGTAAAAATATCAGAAATAGATTTTTGTAAATGAAATTACTAATGCTCCCAAGAAAATTAAATTTTGGCATTAAATGATCCATAAACAAACCCTTCTTTCACTCCCAGTAACTCTTTGCATCTTAGTGGCATTATCACCTTACTTGGTGTGAAATGTTTAATAACCTTTCTTTTAAAAAGTGAGAAGAAAGAAGAAAACATTAAGTCTGAAAAGGCATACCAAATGTATTGTAAATCATTAGTTAAGAAAAAAGAATGTATGGTCGTCAACAGGAGAGACAGCCAAAGGTGTGATCTTTGATTTGGTAACGGCAAAATCGGGCAGGTGAAAAAAATGTAACTATCTGGTGGGAGAGAGTGTAGTAATAGACAATGAAAAATGTTACACGGAAATCTGAGTGCATCAGAATAGCAAAAGATGGCTTCCAGAAACTAAGCAAAGAAGGTATTGAAAAGTTCTCAGACTGACTAAGAATGACTTACAACCATGGACCCTGCAGGTCAACACACTTGTCACCTTGTAACTTAAGTTACTTTAACCACTGCAAAAATATTAGTACATCCTTGTGCTAATTTGAGATTAACGTCATATTAATTTTTTTATGTTAATTTTTTCCTATTACCATGAACTTAATAAAAATGAATGTAAATTATTCAGATTTTTGTAACTTCTGCTTAATTGACTATGAAAGAGCCTGTTAGAAAATGATCACAATAAACAGATTTGCTTGTCTCCTCCTAATCATTTCTTAATCATAGATGATATATTGCAATTATCATATATAGAGTGTTTCAATGTTAATATATAATGCATCTCAATTCTTATATATGATGTATCTCAATTTTTATATAAGTTTTGTCACAATTTTCATTTTGGTTTCATCTCAATTTTTATATATAGTATAGCTCAATTGCTATTTATGATGTATCTCAATTTTTATATAGGTTGTATCTCAATTCTCATTTATGTTGTATCTCAATTTTCATATATGGTATATCTCAATTGTTATATATGATGTATCACAATTTATATATAGGTTGTATCTCAATTTTCTGTACTGTAATATTTATATATGGTACTAGCAGTAGATCCCGGTGTTGCCCGCGGATGTAACAGCAAGAGATAGATCAAGTATCGACCATCATAAAGACTGAAAAATAAAATTGACGAAGATTATTGTTTAAGGTTGACCGACACGCATGTTTAATTATTTTTAGTATGTTTTGTTTTTTTGGGTTCTTTTACGAATTGGTCAAACCCAAACTCAAACAAAAACATTGTTTTCAATTGTTATGAGTCTACCGATTGAATAGAATTTTATTATAAACAATTGTCTTGTAAATGGAATTTTTAAAGCATTCTGAATGTAAAAATAAAGAAAAAAGTGTGCAAGACAATAAGAAACACTACCTGCCAAAAAAAAGTGAAGTTTTGTTGAAATTGGTTGAAAAATGTAGAAAATCCGATCCCATATATAAATGAACACACACACACACACACACACAAACAAACAACCTGGGTTTTATAAGTATAACTCGATATGAGTTGTCTCCCTTTCATTCTGCTGACAGAATCCTGTTTTGTCGTTTTTTCAAATTGATTTCATGCAAAAACAATTGTGTTTTTCCAATTTTTGGCACTGTCAGAACCACCACAAGGTAATTTTATGCAGTCCTGTGAAGCTTTGTTGAAATCGGTTGAAAAATGTAGGAAATACAATCCAATATATAAACGTACAGACACACACGCACACACACACACACACACAATCTGCGTTTTATAATAAGTAAGATTTTTAGAGAAATCATTTCACCCAAAGTAATACAATAAAACCACCAAAACACAACTGGGTTACTGAGAGTAAATGAAACTGAGAAAACATTGAGGGGAGAGAGGACATTATTAAAAGACCAGTATTCAAAAAGACAGAAGATGATGATTGTTGTTGCATTTAAATTCTTGAAGACCAGAGTTGACAGGAATACAAGAAGCTGAAAGAGAGTGTTTCTCAGTTTTCATATATGGTGTGCCTCAAATTTAACCTGACAGTGGTTGGTGAATATCTAATTCATGATCTATAATCTTTGATATCAAAACAAATGTTCT
Source organism: Acanthosepion pharaonis (assembly GCA_903632075.3). NCBI lineage: Eukaryota > Metazoa > Mollusca > Cephalopoda > Sepiida > Sepiidae > Acanthosepion > Acanthosepion pharaonis. The sequence goes on along the minus strand of CAHIKZ030005469.1, from coordinate 728,727 downwards.
CATGAAAATCCAAACCTTTACTAAACATAGAAACACACTTGACTTGTCTGAAATTGACAGAGAGATGTATACAGTTCAACATTAAATATATCAGATTGTTTTGATAGATGTTAATTAAAGCTTTCATACCTTTCTCTGTAGATTGCTCCAGGAATAAATGCAGATATTGATCATCTGAGACACAGTTATTTAATTTTCTCTAAATAATAAAATAATTAATAACAATTGTCTGTTTCTTGGTTTGCCGAATGAGAACTCAGAAAGAGATTGCATGTGATTTAATTAGATGACTTTCATCTTTATTTTTGTATATTTTTAAAACAAATACAAACCAATAACATTTGTTTTAGATTTTAAACTGTCATCTTTAACTTAACAGTAAGGCCTTTATTATAACTGAGCAAATGTGTGGGTTGTGTAACAGATTGGAAAATGGAATTGGCAAACAGAGTTCAAATGCCAGGCTAGTCTGTTGCATTCACTTTTGTACAATTACATGTGGGTAAACCTTGATTCAGTCTCTTCTCCTCCCCAGCTATGAGTTAAATAGCAGAGTAGACTTGGCTCTCTAACCAGTTTTAGAAATATACACCCAATTTTTTATTTTAAAAAGTATATATTACATGTATCATCCTGAGCATTTGAAGAATCTTTATAAAGTACCATCCTAGGAATGACAATAAAGCATATCTGGCAGCCAGGCCTCTGATCAGGAGGGTTTTGAGGAGCCTGCAAAAATTTAAATGCATCATCAATGCCAATCCTCTGTCTTCTGTTCGTTTATTATTTTCTCACTAAAGTTCTCATTCTCTTTCAGTCCCCCATCATGGGTATGACAATAAACTGCATCCTGTAGTAAAGCCTCTGAAGGGGAACCACCTCTTAATTGCTGTTGTTCCCCGGCCCACCCTAACCCAGGGTGGTAGCAGCTGTTAGGGTCCCAACTATGGGTAGATAGTTAAGCCCCTAACTGTGGTCAAACTCTTTGAAAGTATAAAAATACATTTTTATAGAAAAATACCAGAAATACATTGTCATCAGTCAGTTATGTGCCATACATGAGACACGCTTAGACGATCATGTATCTTTCGACACATGACTGACGAGGCAGATTTTTTCCTGCAGTAGGTTGCCATTTCTTTCTGCAGTAGACCAGTTTCCATCCAAGTCTATAGAACCCAGTCTGTCCTGCTATTTACCCATAGCTAGGGGGAGAAGAAGATTCATACCTTTCCCATGGGTATTAGCACGTAAGTGAATGTAATGAATTTGACTGGAATTTGTCTGGATTCCTCAGTCCAAACGACAGTCCATTACTCCACTCATTGTCATATAAAAAAATTACCAGTCATATATATATATTTTTGTAAAAAAAAAAAATTACCAGATATACATTTTTGTAAATGAAACAACTAATGCTCGCAAGAAAATTAAATTTTGGCATTAAATGACCCATGAGGAGTTGATAGGGTAATATTAATTGTTTCCCTACTTGGTAACATTCAGCATTCATTAACCGAGCATCTAGTACTATTTTCGGTTGAAATTTATTAAAACTTTCTCTTACCAGCCATATATTTTTGTAAATGAAATTATTAATGCTCCCATGAAAATTAAATTTTGGCATTAAATGACCCATGAGGAGTTGATATGTTGCTAAAAAAAAAACACATTAATAGTGAAAATATACTCTCTGGCAGGGTTTTTAACCTGCATCCCCCTTTGTAGGAGAAACCACCATTTGATACAGTTGTACATTAGACTGCTTGACCCCAAAGAGTGAACAGTCCAGCAAGGTTATATTTCCTTTTTAAGGAAATTAGGAAATTAGTTCCATACTTATTAAAAAAAAAAGATTAAAAAGCAAAACATTTTTTGCTATGGAACTATCTTTGGTTTTTAGAGATTTTCCATTTTCAGAATTTCATTTAAAAGATTCTGTACCTTTGATTCTAATTCAAAAATGTTAAAATAACTGGCATTTCTTTTTTCAACCAAAACCTTTAAACTTTCGAACTTCTACAAAAGATTAGAAATTCCAGTCGAGATTCTTTGATCTGTTTCCAAGTCTTCAATGTTAAGAACTAATGAACATGACTTCAGCTGATACCAATTAAAGAATCAGAGTTAAATTTATGGTTTGTCTGGAATTAGCACAAATCTTGAATGTTGACTTTGTCATAGTAATTTCTAAATGCCACTAAAGATTTTGAACAAAATATAGAAAAGCACATTGTAAATGAAAATGAGATTTTTTTTTTAATCAATTTCACTCCAAGTGACACAGTAAAGCCACTAAGACACAAAGAGTTTCTGAGTATGGAAGAGTTAGGAACAGAAACATTACTAATGAGTGGGAAGAGAAAAGAGTAATCAGGAAAAAAGTCAATAGCAATTGACATTTCATTTAAATTGTTGGAGCCAAAAAATATTTTTTGAGATAATAATGGTTTAGTGATACAAAAGAAAAGTTAGATTCATACCTTTCCGTCTGTCCATCTGTTTTTTGATCTCTCCAAATCATAAACAACCTAAAGTAACAGGTAGTAACTACTGTAGTTACACGTGATTAAAAATTAAATAAATAACTCATTTTAATATCAAACAGAGTGAATGGTTTAAAAAACAATTCTTTATTAAATGATTAACTTTAATTTCACTTTTGACCACATTTCTGACTGATATTGATAATTAAACCATAATTAAAAAATTAAGCAGGATACAATATTGTTAAGGGGTCCACCCCTTTTTATACAAGTGGACTCGCCCAGTGTGTACTTGTACTGCTGCCGGTGAATACCCGTCAGTGAGAGAGTGAAGAGTAGAGTGTGAGGTAACCGCTTTGTAGAGTCACAATTGCAAGCACGTAGACTCAGAAGGAAGTCATACTTCGATACTGAATTTTCCAGACTGTATATTATTGCTACTAACCGCATTTCTGGATCTACTAACCGTATTACCAATTTTATTATTACATCAATACATTTATTTGCTATATTTCATTTCTGCGTTTATCATTCATTTGAGACTGGATTTCATCCTGGAATCCACAACAAATATCTTGCTCATATGAGTTTTTTCTTTTTCTAGCACGTGTACTGTGATGTATATAATATGTTCCCTAATGTCTTTTAAGAGTGACTTCATGTGAAGGGATCATAAAGAATGGTAATTTTAAAAGAGAATACAAATTGTGCACAAAATAAATGTAAACAAACTATTAAGATCATTTGTGTATATGAAGAAAGGTTATGCCAAATTAAGGTGTAGAATAACAATAAAATAATTTTATTATTTCTAAATCCTTATAACTTTTATGTAAAGTGAAGGTAAAAGGCCCAAAAGCCCTCTATAGGAGCTAACCTAAAGTCTACCTGAAGGTTAGTAATTGAATAGAACAACTTTGGCTCGGAACTGAAAATTGGCCAACAGGGTTCCAGTTCCAAGTCAGATTCATTATATTCACTTACAGACCTAGAACTCACCTCTCTGATTTCAAATTCACAAAATATTTTTAGATTGTAAGAATTTTTAGAGATAATAATGTTTTACTGATACAGGTCCTACTGATAAAGGTCTTACTAATTAACATATAACTAATAGTGAATGAGGTGGATTCATGCCTTTCCCAAAGATATTTGCACAGAAGAGAATATAACAACTCTGGCTCAGAACTGGAAATTGGACAGCCAATCACTTACAGAACTGGAACTCGGCTCTCCGATTTTCAATTCTAAGCTGCTACACATTATACCAACCACATATCCTAGCTGGTATTCCCAAGGGGTCATCCATCTAGGTACTTACCAGGCTCAATGTTGCTTAACTTTGGTGTTCATATTGGAACCAGTGTTTCAACTGGATGTGACTGTAAGCTCAGACTATAAGAAAAAGGAAGATCATGGCCTTAAGATGAAACCCATTTTCACAAAAATGGCCCCCAAAATATCTCTGTGTCATATCAAAATCTCTTACAAGATACTAGAATCATATATAGTTACAGATAATCTAGATCAATAATTCATAATGCACCTCTTTATACACTAGACTTATGACTCTATTTAATAGCATTTAAAAAAAAATGGTTCCTAGGTTTTATATGCAAAGTTGAAGTATTGGCTGGCTAATATTACCCAGACAGCATAGACAACTGGTAGTTGTACCTAGCTAAACTTGGTAATATTTCCTCTAAATGGAAAGGGAAGGTTTTTTTTATATAGTATTAAATATGGTAGAATTGTGACAATGTAGGTTGATTCTTGTAGACATGACCGGAGAGAAAAGAGAAAATTATTTGACCAACTGTAGAGAGACAAGATAAAAAAAATCTCTAACCAATTGTAGAGACAAGAAAAGAAAAGTTCTGACCAACCACGGAGATTCAGGAACAGTTCTCTCCCCTCTGACTTGTCTGGTGCCAATACCTTTTTATCTCAGAAAATCAAATGATATTTTTGTACCTCCAAGTGGCAACAGTAGATGACCTCATTCTTAGCCACCTGGTGGCAAGAAGAGATAACTCTAGTCATTTGATTTTTTTTTTTAGATCTTTTTTTCAACTCCTGGTGTTAACAAGACCATTGGTGGTTTAGTAAATGCCAACAAATATCTGCTATTAATCACAGTAGAGAAAACTTATAAGATATCGATATGTTAAGGTGGTGCAGTGGAGTAATGGATACTGGCTTGGATTGATGAATTGGAGAGCCAAGTTTGAACTCCAGTCAAGTTTATTACCTTCAGTTATGTGCTAATATCCTTGGGAAAGGTATGAATCCATCTCTTCCCCAATCCCAAATATGGGTAAAATAGTAGGACAGACAGGGGCCTATATCCTTGGTTGGCAACCAGTCTAGGGGAAGGAAAACTCTGAATTCAAACCACCTGCTATCTTGTAGGTCTGCCTCTTTAACTTCTGAGAGGATGGACGGGGTAACCTCAACATCCCTCAGTGCAAAAGGAACCAGAAAGCAATTGCACTATTCTGGCTTGAATATCACCCATGAACCACAATTGTGAGATGGAGGGGAGTGGTGACCGTAGTGGCGGCGCAAAATTTGCTAACTGAATAAATGACTGATGATGAATATTTTATAAAACCTTTAGTATATTTTAGCCTTTCTCCTCCCTTTTTCCTCGTTCTTCTTACTAGTTTTATACTTCCTAGTAGAGTATAGGGCCACTGATTCATTACGAGAGGTGTTGCTGTTTCCATTGCAAGTAGATTTTTTTTATGGGATGAATTTACTAGTCTGACACCCAACCAGTTTTGAATGCAGAATTTTCCTTCTCTAAGATTGATTTCCAACTAAAGCTAGAGGGCAGAGTCTGTTTTACTATTTAACCCATAGCTGGGGAAACAGATTCATATCTTTCACAAGGGTATTTAAGCAAAATTGAATATAATAAACTCAGCAGAACTTGAACTCTGATCACTGATTCCAAATTTCCACACTGATAACTTAAGTGCCATGTGTTCATTCTTCTGTGTTTTCAGTTTGACAGAAATGAGAATCAAATGTTTATTAATTTGATCAAATTATTCAACTTTTGAAATTTCTTTTTACTTTTGTTTTATCATGTCCTATGATGACTCTTTTTGGGCACAAAATTAAGTATGAGTATTTAGGATCGGAGATTTAGTATTTTTACAAGAATTTAGATATACATGAACCAAAATACATAAGCATCTTTTAGTTAATGTCACTCTTTTAATAAAACAAAATAATTTCAATGTTCAGCTTGCGTTTAATTCCAAATCTCTATCTATAAAAGGCAGGATGTGTGTGTGTAACGAATGCACGGCTGCAATTTTCGACGGATTTGCACCAAAATTTACATGCACATGCTCCAAGTTAGTGGGAAGGCCAAGACCAAATTTGCATTTCCCAACTCCCATCAATAGTGGAAATAATCAATTTTTTCATGCTTCTACGGCAGTTTTCATGTAGTTTGCAGCCATTTTCTACTGGCCAGAGTGAGAGCCTATAGCTGGCTGCCACGAATAGGCAGGAAGATTCTATTGGCCAGCGTGAGAGCCAACATCTGACTGACACGAATGTTAACTAGTATGCTAGCATGCAAAAAAATCGATAGCTGCATTCGTCACGAGTGGGAAAAATTTAAATCTGCATGGCACTTTACTCTAATTGGCTCATTCGCTTACTTAAACTCAACATTGATTCTGATTCTGCAGAACTGGGTTGGGTGTGAAAAAGTATTTGTTGTTAACATTCTTTTTTCATTCAGTTTTTCCAGTTACGAGTCCTTTTTTAAAGCTGATCGTTTTGTGTTCATTTTGTTTAGTTCTTTTTCCATAACAGATTTAATGTTTAGTATAGAGCTTAGAAAAAATTTGCAGTGTGAGATAGGCAAGAAGTAAGGCATGTAGCAACATCAGCACAGCAAAGGACACTCCTTTAAAGGCAAGGAAGGGCAAAAATATTTTAAGTCAAGTGATAGCGATTACTGTATGAGTCGTATGATTTTTGAATCAAACACGGGCAACGCCGGGCCATGCTGCTAGTAGTATATAATCCTTTCTGCCTTCCATCAGCATGGCTGATACTAACCTCCAGGAGAGTGACTCATTGAACCTTCTCAGGCTATCTTTTTATACTCACAAGAAATTGAATCAATTGCTAGGTCTGCTGCTAGGAAAGTTGGTTCACTCTGTTATGATAAACAATTTTTCTTACTTGAATCTATCTTACATATTTATAAGTCTACCATTCATCCATGCCTTGAATATTGCTGCCACATATGGTCTGGTGTTCCTACTACATATTTAGAGATTTTTGATAAAATCCAAAGTAGAATCTGCAATGTTATTGATTTTGACCTGGCATCTCAGCATCAGTCACTTTCCCGCTGCCATAACTTAGCTTCCCTGTATCTTTTTCATGGTAATTGTTCTGATGAAGTACTGAGAATTTATGAATTTATGCACAGTACTAGATTGGCAGTTAGGTCCCATAATATAACAGTTGAAATGGCTACATGTAAATGTAAATTCTATGCTAACAGTTACTTTTCTTTCATATCTTGCTTATGGAACTGACTTCTGGATTCATGCTTTCCAGTTAAGTTTGATCTACAAAAATTTAAATACAATGTCAATCATTATCTACTGTCTTCTAGATTCCTTTTTTATTGTTCTCACTCCTTAATAATGTTTTTTTTCTTTTCTCATATTCCTTCACACTCAGTAATCCCATGCATCTTAGTAACTTTATTGCCTTGCTTGGAAATATTAAACCTCTATGAGTGGTACAGTTAATGTCTATTTTCTGGGGTTTTTTTATGCAGCTTAATCTCACAATCAAAAAGATCACACATATACCACCATAGATCAAATCAAAATCTGCAGTTGATATTCTTGAAAGGTTAACAAATATAGCATTTGCTTGAAAACATCTGAAGAGTAATAATTGAAACATCATAATAGAACAAAAGAAATGGTAATTGCTCCGAGGAGCTGCATTTGCTGGTTCCCAGACTTCATGAGTTCAAGCACCCTATGAGGCTGGCATCCCGCTCTTACCCTTTCACTGTTGAAACTACTAAATGTAGCCGTCTCTTCTACTTCAATAGCTTCATGTCTCGCACCTCTCGCCTGTGGAACTCCCTTCCCTATTCCAGTTTCCCTCAGAGCTATAATCTCCAACTATTCAAATGTAATGTCAGTCGACATCTCCAGTTGCCTTGATCTATCCCCTATCCTTCTCCTCATCCTTTCCTCTATCACTCCTATCTGATCTTGCTCCAAATCTTCTGTAACCCCTTGCGTCCTAGTGGCTTCCCGCCTTGCTTGGGGTGAAACGCTTAAAAAACAAAAAAAAAAAAACAAATAGAGATGAGAAATGGGTTGAACAAATCAATGTATAATAGTAAAAATACCAGATCTTAGAAATGTAGACAGAAAAAAGTGTTGAGGTATACCCTGAAACTTTTGAGGTTTACCCTGAAATGTTTGAGGTATACCCTGAAATGTTTGAGGTATACCCTGAAATGTTTGAGGTATACCCTGAAACTTTTGAGGTATACCTGTTACTTTTTAGTCTTTATCCTGAAAAGTCAGGATAGAGACTAAAACGATGATGGTCTCATGTTTTTTTAAAAACATCTCACCTGAGAATTTTACATTGAAAGAATACTAGATGGTAAAATGACAAATATTTTGTAGTAAAACCATAAAAGAAAATATATAATAGGAAAAGACATTATCTACAGAATTCAGAAAAAATATTACAAGTTTATACAATACAAAAACGAGATCACAGATTACTCAACATCATAGTAAGTTTTTGTTTTAAAATAAAAACACATTGTAAAAAATTATAGATAATGAATGCGAACAAGAAGCCTATCTTATTGGAATATTGACTTAAAAGTATTTCAAGCAGTCATACCAAAAACAGAATAAAGACATTAATCATTAAAATTGATTGTTAGAAATAACAAAGTTATTATCAACTAATCACAATTGTCTTCTTTTTCTTATAAGATTACTTCAAATATTAATTTTTTTCTCTTACTCAGGTAAGTGAAATGTGTAATCCTGTAAAACAAGTTTTAGACCAGATAAAATAATGAAACTGGTATCAAAATGAAATAAATTTATCACTCTTCAAAATTAGGTGGATTGATTGATAAGTAAAGTCACTAATCCTATAAAACAAATTTTAAACCAGATAGAATAATGAAACTGGTATCAAAATGAAATAAGTTTATCACTCTTCAAAATTAGGTGGATTGATTGATAAGTAGTCACTAATCCAATAAAATAAGTTTTAAACCAGATAGAATAATGAAACTGGTATCAAAATGAAATAAATTTATCACTCTTCAAAATTAGGTGGATTGATTGATAAGTAAAGTCACTAATCCTATAAAATAAGTTTTAAACCAGATAGAATAATGAAACTGGTATCAATGTCAATTTATTTCTCTTCAAAATTACTGGTCTCTTTTTCAATATGGGAAACAGTGAGTACGACACATTTTCCCAAACTCTCTCTCCATTTCTTTATTCCATCCATGAAGAAACCATTTTTATTACACTGTCATGTTTTCTTATGTAGCTCACAATAAAATTTTTAACATTTTCACTGCTGCATTGTCATAAAATTGTTGCCTGGCTGTGCTGGCCTGTTTTGGGAAAAATAGAAAATTTTCATTTATTGGAAACAAATGACTATAATGTCACTGACATTTCTCTTGGGTGCTACTATTTTGGCTTCATGAAATACTCTTCAGTACAGACTAATTTAACCAACACCCCCAACACAATCAAGTGATGCCACACTGTAGGTGATCTTATTAATCTAGCAACATTCCATTGTAGGAGAACTTATCAATACTGTGACATCACATCATAGTAAAACTTACTTATCAGTCAAGTAGCACGTTTCCATTGACTCCTCATTCTGGGATCTCTTGGAGACGGTCTCAATTAATACACTGTTGTATATCTTCTCTCTCTTCCTCAGCTGGGTGATCACTAGTTGGTTTGTTTGGAAGCAAAATAAGACATCAACAAAAGGGTATTTTGACTTACTAGTTTATTAACCACGTTGACAGGTACATCTTCTAACTAACCAGTGGGTTGCTATCCCACTCCACTGGGTGCAAGTTCCAAGACACAGTTGTAACATGTCTACATTGTTCAATATGTAAAACTTAACTCCCCAAAATCCCTTTCTATCATCTAACATTCCCATGCTAGTTTTAGCCAATCAAAATGACTTTTTTTTTCTTCCTGTATATGACCTCAAAGGTCAAAATGAGGATGTCAGAGTAGAAATACAATTCTCTAAAACATAATAGTCTGCTAAACTATTATTTAACAGTACTGTGTTATACATAGACCTTAGATATCAATCAAGCAATACTGCATCTTAGAGACCTTATCAATCTAGAAATACTATACTATAAGAGACCTTATCATCTAGGGAGGCATGGTGGAGTAATGGATAGTGGTTTGGATTGAGAAATTGGAGAGCCGAGTTCGAATTGCAGTCGAATCCATTACATTCACTTATGTGCTAATACACTTGGAAAAGGTATGAATCTTCTTCTTCTCCCCGCCCCAGCTATGGGTAAATAGCAGGAAAAATTGGGTTCTCTAGCCTTGGATGGCAATTGGTCTACCACAGAAAGAAATGGCAACCTATTGCAGGAAAAAATCTGCCTCGTCAGTCATCTATCAAAAGATATATGGTCGCATAAGCATGTATCATGCACGGCACATAACTGACTATCAATCAAGTGATTATTAATCTAGCAGCACCACATTGTAGGAAACTTTATCGATCCGATAGCATCACATTATTGAGAACCTAATTTATTAATCAAATGGCACCATGATATACAGGGGCCTTAATTTTCAATCAAGAAGTATCACACCATACAAAACCTTATCAATCAAGTGGCACCTTACTGTATAAGACTTATTTACACTATTTGCTGAACCAATGCTTTTATCCATTGGGCCATGTTGATAAAAGTGCTGATTGAGTAAGCCAAAAAAGTGACTTGACCCAAAGATTTGTGAGTTCAATACCTGGCCACAGCAGAGGAAACAGAAACTTGGAGATTTGATTTACTAAAGGAAACTGAAAAATCCAAAAAAGACATGGCTCATGGAACAAGAACAATCTACTGCAGTGAACTAAATAAAGGGTTCAATTCAAAATTCCAATGTATATCAACTGAAGAAGGACATTTCATACAAGGTCTGAAATGTCATGAATATGGCAATAAAGATGAGGGGAATAGTCCAGATGATGTAAATAGGGGAAATAGTTACAATACCTCATCTCAGAAATATAGACAGAAAGACTATTTATCAGTCAAGCAATGCAATAGATTTGTTTTTACTCCTGTGGCAGTGGAGACTTCAGGGGTTATTGGCCCTCGTTTGATGGCATTCCTTCAGAGGATTGGTGTGATTGCGTCTCAATTAAGGGACGAGCCTCATGAAATGGAGTGGCTTTTGTAGCGTGTCTCACTGGCGATGGTTCGAGGTAATGCTTTCTCCATCATTGCGGCTGGCAGAGGATATCAAAAAAAAAAATTGTTTATAGTTTCTGGAATTGTCATCAATGGTCAACTGAAGATGCCACCTTATCAGAGAACTTACTTATCAATCATGCAATAGCACATAATAGAGACGTTGTCAATCAAGCAACACCATATTGCTGGAGATGTTACTTATCAATCAACTTCCATAAAACTTTCTTGACTCTCAACTTATGAAGCAGGTACACATTTTTAATTTGTGATTGTTTGATAGGATTGACATACATCACAACTCATAGCAACCAAGTGCTTATGGCCACATCCTGTACAATAACTGAAGTTAAGCAACATTGAGCTGTGTCAGTACCTAAATGGGAGACTGCTTCGGAATACTATGTGCTGTAAGCTTTGATGTACATGTGGTAATGGATGTAATGGATCAAAATTGTTAATTGGAGAGCCAAATTCCAATTCTAGTTGGGTTCATTATATTTTCTTATGCACAAATACCTTTAGGAAAGTTATAACTCCACTTCTTCTGCCCCCAGCTATGGGTTAATTATTAAGACTTGTATCACAAACAATTATTATCTTTAAAAAAATTCTTACAATCTAAAAATATTTTAGTGTTGATAAACTGTAGAAAACATATCAATTAAGCAAGCAACCAAGTTTAACTAAGTAAAAATAAATAATACTTTATGTCTCTTTTTGATTTCTTAATCAGACAGCAATACCACACAACATATCTTTCCCTTTCTAAAAATAACCACAAAATTTGCCTTAATAAGTTGTGGAGGTTGTAAATTCGATAAGCCCTTTACTTCTTTTGATGTCCAGACAGATTCCTTCGTTTGGCAAACAAGTGTTCATTGACTTTATCAATAGACAATTTCATGTTCTGTGTAATTACTCAAATAATTTATTCATCCAACATTTTCAGTGTCTTTGGCTCACAGCCCAATATCTGAGGGCACAGAAAATGGTGCCTCCCTACTGACCATCAACATATTTTTCTGTTTGTGTGTGGAATTTGTGCATAGGTTCGAGGACTTATTTATGTGGCTTGCATGAGAAAGAAGCTTCAGAGAATATGATTGTCTCTTTTAATAAAATAGCCTTTAGTTATGATTTGGCTTTCAAGATGCCATCAAATGCTAATCTGTCAACTTTTGCAGCATGCTTGACTGGACAAATAATTTACATTAAACAGACATATATAATTTCATTATCTGTGCATTTTTTAAATAGGTTGCACAGAAAATAATGTCAAGTTTTGGAGCAGGAGAAATTAGATTGATACAAAAGTTTCAGCACCATCTTTTACACAATGTTAGTGAAATCTTTGAAGTGTTTGTGAAGTTTCCACAGCTCATTAATGCTTGTTCAATGAAAAACTGTTGTTCTTTTTATAAAAGCTTCATGAAACATTTAGAAACTAGTAAAATGGATTCAGTCAGCATTTTTTTTAATTCTAAACAGAAAAAGAAAGTTGTAAAAAATAGTTACAGGTGATGAAAAATGAATTTATTACAATAATCTAAAATGAAGACAATCATAATTAAATCTAGGAGAGCCTCATTCTGAACATATTTTCCAAGAGGAAAATTATCTGTGTTTGGTGGAATTCAAAAGGAATTCTTCATTATGAACTGCTAGAACCTGGACAAGCAGAAAAGATAAAAAAAGGAAGAGTAAAAGGGATAAATGAAAAGGAAGTAAGACATAAAGAGTGAAATGAAGGGAGAGATAAAGAAAAGAAGAAAAAAATGCACAGAGAGCAACTTGCTTGTTTGAAGGACATATTGTCAAGATAAACTGAATATCAGTCCATATTTAAATGTTCATTTTACTCAATGTTGGTTTGCATTGTCATTTTGAAGAATCATTCTCTTTCTATTGATCCATTAAGGGCATTCCATTCTAGGAATCTTCCTGGTAACAAAAACCTGTTTTGATTTTAACTTGCTTTATTTTAAGAGTTCATAAAAGACAAAACTCACACTATTCTAAAGAATATTCAGAAATTGAATTTGTGTATTTAAAGATGGAATAAAAACCTATTCAAATGTAACAAACATTGATTTTTTCATCATGAATATAATCATTATTAGCATTGACAAAAGCTCACGAAAAATTTATTCTTTTGTTCTTTCTTAAAAGAATCTAAGAATACTGGATGAAAAGAATTCTGATGAAACTTAATTTATCTCTTTATAATTTGAAAGGTTTTTTTCACCACTGATAGGAAGTGTTCCAATGACTTAATTCAATGGAAATCTTAAGGTGTTAAACCAATTGAGTTAGGAAGGTGTGGTAAAATATCCCAGCTTAACGATTTGACCTTCTCTTGAGTTTACTTTGCTTTCTTTATTTCTCTTCTTTTTTTTTTCTCAATTTTATTATCACTCTTTCTCTTTTTCTTTTCTTTATCTCTGTCTTTGCTTCCTCCTTTTCTTTATTTCTTTTCTGTCTTTCTCTTCTTTTCTTATTTCTCTTATCTCTTTTTTCTATACATCTTCCTTCCCTATTTTCTCTCCTTTTCTCATTGCTTCTTTCTTTTCACAACTTTATTTTCTCTCTTTCTCTTTTTCTTTTTTTTTATCTCTGTCTTTGCTTCCTCCTTTTCTTTATTTCCCCCTTTCTTTTCTCGCTCACCTTTTGTCATTTCTCTTTTAATTTTTGATTTTTCTACTACTTCTTCCTTTCTTTCTTCTTCTCTCCTGCTTTCCCTCCTTTTATTTCTCCTTTCTTTTCTCAACTTTATTCTCTCTCTTTTTTCTTTTCATTATCTCTCTGTCTTTCGCTTCCTTCTTTTCTTTATTTCTCCTTTCCCATTTTATCTCACCTTCTCTTTCCATTCCTTTTTTGTTTTTCACTTCTTCTTCTCTCTACCACCTTTTCTCTTCCTTTCTTTCTCCTGCTTTCACTTCCTCCTTTATTCATCTTGTTTTTTCTTCTTTATTCTTGTTTCTTTTCCAACTATTGTTTATTTCTCCCTCCTTTTCTCCTTTTATTTCTCTGTCCTTTTCCGCCTTCCTTTCTTGATTTTTGCCTGTTTTCTCTCTTTAGCTCTCTCCTTTTCTCTACCCTTATTTCTCCCACTCTCTTTTCCTCTTTATCACTGTATATTTCTCTTCCTTCTTTTCTTTCTCTTTTCATCTATCCCCTTTTCCATTCTTTCTTCCTTTCAACTCTCATCTTATCTCTAGTTTTACTTTTTTTTTCTTTATTTCTCCATTAATTAGACTATTTACATTGTTCAGACTGTTGTTCTCATCTTTGTTGCAATATTCACAACATTTCGGCCATTGTACTCTCCAGCCTTCTTCAGGTGACTCGAATTTTGAACTGAACCCTTTATTGTTGATTGTTCTAGTTCCACATGCCAAGCCTCTTTTAGATGCCTCAGTTATCTCCCTTTAACTCAACTCTCCAAGTTTTTGTTTACCGCTGCAGTAGCCAGGTAGTCTGAATAATGTAAATAGTGTAACAGAGATCCTACCCTGCCCTCCATTAAAATGTCTGACGCTCAACTCCACAAGAGCACCTCTCTGCAGCTGCTCGGTCTCACGTTGACTGCTGACCTGAGATGGAACAAATACATTGAGTCAATTACTTCGTCCACCGCAAGGAAAGTTGGCTCCCTGTGCCACGCCAGGAAATTTTTCTCCCCGGAATCGATCTTTCAGATCTACAAATCAAAAATTCACCCTTGCATGGAGTATTAGTGCCATATATGGTCTGGAGCACCCTCTGTTTGCCTTGGGGTTCTTGATAGGCTCCAGAGGCGGATATGTAATATAATTGGCCCTGTTTTGGCATCTCGTCTACAGTCACTCTCGTTGTCGCCTCTCTCTGTCTTTTTTACAAATACTTTCATGGTAATTGCTCCAATGAGCTGCTTTTGCTAGTTCCCAGACTTCGCGAATTCAAGTGTCCTACAAGGCTGGCATCCCACTCTCACCCTTTCACTGTTGAAACTACTAAATGTAGCCGTCTCTTCTACTCGCACCTCTCACCTGTGGAACCTTCCTTCCCTATTCCAGTTTCTCTCAGAGCTATAATCTCCAACTATTCAAATGTAATGTCAGTCGACATCTCCACTTGCCTTGATTTATCCGCTATCCTTCTACTCATCCTTTCCACTATCACTCCTATCTGATCTTTCTCCAAATCTTCTGTAACCCCTTGCGTCCTAATGGCTTCCCACCTTGTTTGGGGTGAAACACTTAAAAAAAAAAACAAAAAAACAAATAGAGATGAGAAATGGGTTGAACAAATCAATGTATAATAGTAAAAATACCTTATCTTAGAAATGTAGACAGAAAAAAGTCTTGAGGTATACCCTGAAACTCTTGAGGTATACCCTGAAATGTTTGAGGTATACCCTGATACTTTTTAGTCTTTATCCTGAAAAGTCAGGATAAAGACTAAAACGATGATGGTCTCATGTTTTTTTAAAAACATCTCACCTGAGAATTTTACATTGAAAGAATACTAGATGATAAAATGACCAATATTTTGTAGTAAAACCATAAAAGAAGATATATATAAAAAAAAATAATTACAATACCTCATCTCAGAAATATAGACAGATATTCTCCCTTCCTTTTGCTCCTTATCTTTTCTTTCTTTTTCATTTCTCCCATTTATTCTTTCTTTGTCTTTCCCTTTTTCTCTTCCTTTGTTTTTCCTCCTGTCTCTGTCTCTTTGTTCTTCTTTTTTTTCTTTAATTCTCCTTCCTTTTCTTTTTTATCCACTCTCCTTTTCACTTCCTTTCTTTCACTCTCTTTTTTTCTCTTTTCTCCCCCCACTTCTCTTTCTCTCTTCTCAACAGCATAAAATACTGATAGGAATGAGACTAAAAAGTAACACAGAAAGGCTTTTCCCAAAATAAGTTTTCTTCTTCTTCTATATATCGTATCTCTTCAAGACATTCTCGATCATAGCTCTCCACAACTTCCTGCCTTTTGTATCTCTTAATAAATTGTGTCTTTTGGCTATATCTCCCAAACCCTGCTCCACCATCCATTCGCTGAAGCTCACCAGGTAGGTAATGTGTTGATTTCCTTTTGCCTTCAATCATTAAATTTCTAGGGTACATTTCTAGGGTACATAATGAGGAAAGAGGACTTTGGGCAGGGCATATAAGTAACAAGTAAGTTTTAAAGAAAATGGAAACAAAAAGGTCACTTCTACTTAGAATTTGATATTTTTAGGACACATAATGAGGAGAGAAGGCTTGGAGAATTTGACACTCACAGGATATACTGGAGGCAGGAGAGACAGGGAAAACAGTGTGAAATCTATGTGTAAACAGATAACAAAACAGTGAATAGGAGGGATAGTAAAAAGACAAACATTGCTAAGAGCTACAAAAGGCAGGATGTTGTGGAGAACCATGATCATCCACATCCTGAAGGGAGACGGAATGTAAAAGAATAAGATTTTAATTGCATCAGCAGTAGTTGGTGTGGTTGCAGTTTTATTCGCATGAATTAAAAAAAAAATGAAATGTTTGTAATAAACAAATTAAAACTACTAAAATGTTAAAATTTATAACCAACTGCAAAATAAAAAGCAAAAATTTTCAGTTTGTTTAAATATAACTTTATGGTCTCTTATTTTTGGTTATCCAGTTCCAAGCATGCTTCCAAACTTACACATATACACACGTCCACTCACTCATCTGTATGATTTGAGGAAATCGCAGAACATCACCTTAACGTTGCGTATTAACTGACACATTTTCTAATACCCTTTTGATTGATTTGTGTGTGAAAGAAAAATCTCGTAAAATTTTGATTATCCATTTCTTCATCATAAAATAGTACTTTTTACTTCCCCATTTACTCTTTGTTGATGCACAGAGATTGTCTTTCATGAGGTTATGTAGATTGCCAGAGTCAGAATAAGGAAAATAAATTCTTTATAAATATCCAAAAACCTCTTCGTTTTTCCCTGTGGTTTTTGGCTTTACATTGTTAGTAAAATTTCATGGCCTATTTACAGTTGTAATAGGATTGTACATAAAAATCTCTCTTGTTGATTCTCTTTTATATATTTTTGCAGAATATTGATTAGCTATGTAATATGAGCAGATACCGAAAAGTTTTCATCCTGATCATCTTCCCAAAATTTGACCATTTGACCAATCATCAGAATTTTAGGAGGAATTATTGTATATTCTACGGCTTGTTTTCACCAAATCTTTGAATGGCATATTTTATACAATCTCTATCTGTAAAAGGCAGGATGTGTGTGTGTGTGTAACGAATGCATGGCTGCAATTTTCG
Organism: Acanthosepion pharaonis; assembly: GCA_903632075.3. Lineage (NCBI taxonomy): Eukaryota > Metazoa > Mollusca > Cephalopoda > Sepiida > Sepiidae > Acanthosepion > Acanthosepion pharaonis. Next base: position 711,406 of record CAHIKZ030005469.1, on the reverse strand, counting down.
ACGGATTTGCACCAAAATTTACATGCACATGCTCCAAGTGAACAGGAAGCCCACGACCAACTTTACATTTCCCAACTCCCATCGATAGTGGAAATAATCAATTTTTTCATGCTTCTATGGCAGTTTTCATGTAGTATGCAGCCATTTTCTACTGGCCAGAGTGCGAGCATATAGCTGGCTGCCACGAATAGGCAGGAAGATTCTATTGGCCAGCATGAGAGCCAACAGCTGACTGACACGAATGTTAACTAGTATGCTAGCATGCAAAAAAAATCGATAGCTGCATTTGTCACAAGTGGGAAAAATTTAAATCTGCATGGCACTTTACTCCAATTGGCTCATTCGCTTGCTTAAACTCAACGTTGATTCTGATTCCGATTCTGGGTTGGGTGTGAAAAAGTATTTGTTGTTAATATTCTTTTTTCATTTGCTTTTTCCAGTTACGAGTCCTTTTTTAAAGCTGATCTTTTTGTGTTCATTTTGTTTAGTTCTTTTTTCGTAACAGATTTAATGTTTAGTATAGAGCTTAGAAAAAATTTGCAGTGTGAGATAGGCAAGAAGTAAGGCATGTAGCAACATCAGCATGGCAATGCACACTCCTTTAAAGGCAAGGAAGGACAAAAATATTTTAAGTCAAGTGATAGTGATTGCTGTATGAGTCATACGATTTTTGAATCAAGCACGGGCAATGCCAGGCCATGCTGCTAGTATCCATATAAGGGAGTGCTGAAAAGTCTTTAGTAAACAACATCCAGCAGCAAGACCTGTGATCAGGAGGTTTGGAAGAAAATAGAACCACTGCTTAATTGCTGTTGTTCCCTTGCCCACCCTGACCTGGGGTGGTAGCACCTGTTAGGGTCCCAGCTATAGGCAAATAGTGAACCTTTAAACTGGGGTAAAAAAGCTGAAAGCAGAGATTTTAAAAAAATAAAATAAATTGCCAACAACAGATTTTTGTAAAAAAAAAAATTAATCAAGCTCCCAAGAAAATTAAATTTCAGCATTAAATAACTCATAAGTTGATATGTTGTTAAACAAGAAAAAGTTTTCAACACCTCCTCATGTATATATTATATAAAAACATGCTACACAAAAATTTGGTGGAAAAAAGGCAAAAAATGTTCAGAAAAATGTTCCCCCTCTTTAGAAGAAAAAATAGAGAGTGAATAAGATTATTTCTTTCATGGTTGGGCAATGTCAAGATGATTGAAAATTTGGGAAATGCTAGGTAACTTGATATATGTGTATATATGTTTTTTTTTTTATTTTGGTGCCTGATGATTGAATGGTCATGAAACTGACAGTCATGCCAGGAATCTTGATGTGGCCAAAATCTGAAATAATTTGAATTGATGGTCTATACTTGAATCTGTAGAGGTTCTATCACCAATATTGAACAACATGTGTTCATTTGTTTTCCAAATAACTATATATTTATTCCACTCTGTGTGTGTGTGTGTCTTTCTCTCTCTATTATATATATATATATATAAAATTTCTCTGATTTAATCGGTAGAAAAGACAATATTTATGAATAAAAATGACAATAGGAAAACTGGTAATTGCTGACATTGGACGAAACAATTACCAGTTTTCCTATTGTCATTTTTATTCATAAATATATATATATATATCTTTCATTAAATATGACAGACAATGAAAATTTGATAAATTTTTTATTTAGTTTTCCACCATTCTTACATTTATCTGTTTGATAGAAGTGAGTGAGTACAAAAACTCTCCATATTATCAATTGTCCCAAGCATTTTTGGTCACTTCTTTAGCCATTTTCATGGGGATTTTGTTTTTGGTGTTGTTAGTTTATTTTCATGTTCTTTCTGAATGTTTTATTTATGAATTATAGTAGCAGCGATTCCGATGCATCGTGTGTTGGAATGACTGGTATTTGTGTGGGCAGCTTTCTATTTTTAAAAGACTTTCAACACTTCATTACCATTGTTAAACAAATGGTGGTAGTGAGTGGGTCAAAATATGAGAAGAAACTAACAACACCAAAAACAACCCCACTTGAAAATGGGTAAAGAAGCGGCCAAAAGTGCTTGAGGACAATTGGGGTTCTAACTACTCGGACATGTGCCAATATATATATATATATATATATATATATATATATATATATATATATATATATATATATATATATATATTAGAACATTTGCATTCTGACGATAAGACCCAGGTTCAAATCTCACCATGGTTGATTTGTCAGGAAGGAGATGTTATAAGACTGATGGGGTGATTCAAGAAAGTGGCACATTTGGAAAGTGCCTGGAAACGATACCATGGGCTAACCCAAGCCTTGTAAGTGAAATTGGGTAGACAGAAGCCTGGGGGCTGTCGATAGCTATGCTAGCACGAAGTCACAAGTCATCGTGGCTGAAGGCTTGAGCGTGCTGGCCTTGTTCAAATTGTTGATCGCACTAGATAACACGCTCTTTCCCAGAAACTGTAACTAATGTCTATTCAGCATAGTTGCAGTATAACTGGTGGGCTCTGTGGGTCTTGAATAAACACAAATGCAATATGGATTGGCTAGCCACCCTAGTAGAAGGGTATCCTTGAATACCAGCTATATATATATATATATATATATATATATATATATAGAATAGTGCACAGTTGGTCCTGTTAGTAATAAAACAGCTCAATGTAAAGTAACAGAGCTAAAATTTATACTAATAATAAACTTGCATTTGTTTCTCACTGTTTGGTACAACTGTGAGTTTCATGGCAATTGTCAGGTACACATTTTACAAGTGTTAGTTTTCAATTTTTACCTGATGATTTCCATGTGCATGGAACCCAGAGTTGTACCAAACAGTGAGAAATGATGTATATATGTTATTAGTATGATATATGTGTGTGTGTAAGATTGGGAAGAAACTGGGGCATAGATTTATATTTTGATAAGATTCGATAGTGGCACTCTTGAGTCTTTTCAAAATATAAATCTGTGCCCCACTTTCTTTCCAATCACACCTTTCCTGAAAGAATTACTGCTCTCCTAAGCCAATATACACAGTCACAAATACATACATATATATATATATATATATATATATATATATATATATAATGACATATAAATTTGTATAATTTTTTATATCAAAAAACTGTATTTACAAAAATATGACAAACTGGAAACAAAGCCTAGTTTGATGAAATCCTAATGGAAAAAAACTTTTCCAGTGTCATATTTTTCTAATATTTGTGTGTGTGTATATATATATATATATATATATATATATATATATATATATATAGGATCCAGGATCTTTCCATGCCTTTTGGAGGAACCCCATGCTGATTGACCCTGTTTTCATGGGTATACTGTACTGTACTGTACTGATGCGGCATTCACCCTGGGCGGATTGAGCGGGCTTCTTCCTGTTGACTCATTCGTAGTCATGTGAGAAGAAGATTCTTGGGATAAATTACAGAAGTAGGGTACCCAGGCCTACTCGGGATAACGTTCTTGCTTGCCCATGGGGTTCCCACAGACGCAGAGACAGGAACGACCAGAAGCCGCCCGGTTGCCGATGCAGACGCTCCTTGGATTTTCACCAGAGCCCTTGTTAGCCGACGTGTGTCAGACCTGTCCGCCTTGGGTGGCCCTACCAGGAACGAAGTTCGGACGGCATAGCTCTGACACTACCGTTTTACACCCCCCCCACCGACTGTGAGGTAAGGGTTGGACTTTGGGGCTTACAGTACCAGGTGTTCCCCAAGCGGTCCCCCATCTAAGTACTGACCTGGCTCTACGATGCTTAACTTTGGTGATCGAACGAGAACCGGTGTTTTCAGCGTGATTTGACCGTAAAATCATTTGGAATCTCATTCTTAGTGGATTCTCATATTTGAGTAGATGCTCTGATTTTAAACAGTTTTTATTTTGTCTCTTTGCCTGTGGACTTGAGAAAACTTAATAAAGAAATTGTGCCCTTGGGTAGGAACTGAACCTGCTTCCTCCTTTGCAAGAGAATAAACACTATTTTTAAAAATGTCGACTTATATATGGGTATCCACTAAAAATAACATTTGAAGCAATAAAATATATATATATAATCTATGTTTTATATATTACATGTACATTACATTTTAATGAAATTATTTTTATATTGTGCATATATATATATATATATATATATATATATATATATATAGATAGATAGATAGATAGATAGACTTTTCAACATTTGATAAAGACAGAAGGAGAATCTTTCTCCTCATTGTCTGCACTGTATGATGGTGCCAGATTGTCTTCATGCACCACCAGCAGAACTCCCTGGTTTGACTAGCATCTGATCCAATGATAAACTGAAGCAGTAAAATGGTGGCATTAGCCTAATCCTCCACAGTAGCATCTTAACTGCACTAGGTATTGCTAAGCAGCTGGATCTGCTGGAGAATTCATCTGCCTGCTGAAGGGAGCAGTGCTGACCAAAGTGTCTAATGTAGACAGTATTCGGCAACTGCAATCCAGCAGCCTTCTGCCACTTGTTTCCCTGTATCCTTGGCATGGGGAGCTTAGAAGCTGCTAAAACTTGCTCAAGGTCTCACAACAAATTAATTGTAGGTTTACTTCTCCATTGTTGAGCAGTGATGAAAAAATAGTCACACCCAGCTCTCAAAATATATATTAACAGAGTTAAATTGAAGTTAATAAATATATAGCCATCAATAAAAAGATGGATAATATGTTTTGAACCTCGCTCTTTTGAGTGAGGTTTGAAACCAGTTAGCAAGCTCATTTTTCATTTTTTTTCTTTTAATTGTTATCATAAGTGATAATAAATATAAATTTTGTCAAGTTATGGTGGTTATTAAGTTTTGTCCCACTAATAAAATCTCACTATCTTTTTCTCTCTCTCTCTCTCTCTCTCTATATATATATATATATATATATATATAGATAGATAGATAGATAGATATAGATATATATAGATATATATAAGTATATTTAATTAGTTTCACCCCATGCAAGGCAGTAAAGCCACTATGACTCAAGGGGTTGTTGGTGTGGAAGAATTAGGAACAGACAGAAACATTAATAAGCAAGAAGAGAAAAGAGTAATCAGGGCAGTAGATAGCAATTGACATTGCATTTAAATTTTGTCACTTTGCTTGAGGTAAAAAGTTTAAATATAAATATATATATATATATATATATATATATATATATATATATATATATTAGTGTCAAGAAAAAATATATTATTATAATAAAGAACAAGAGAAATAAGATGAAAGAACATAAATAAATTATTAAAAATCATTGTGCACATTTCATCTAAAAATCATAATTTTTTTGTTGCGCCGAGAAAAGGCTTACCTTTAAAGGTGTTAAATGTGAGTCAAAATAACTAACAGAAGCATTAATTCTTAGTGAAACCTGACTAACAAATAGTCCTATTATAATTGTGTTTGTCCCACCTTCCATTAGTTCACATGACCATTACTCACTGCCAATGCTTCATGAAATAATGGACTATTTCGTTTTGATCATGTGGAAAGAGGTGAAATGACATTACTTGGTTTCAATGAGAAAATAAATAAATGAATGAAAGAAAGAACAGAAGAAACAAAGAAGGAAAGATAGAAATGTTTAATGGCTGTTTCAGGGAGATGGAATAAGTTGTCAATTTCTAATCTTTTCATTTGTACCCACTTCTTAAAATAATAACCAGCATTCATATTTATGTTTGTTATTGCCATATTTTGTTAAGATTTTTAAGCTCATATATTTAACAATGTGATAGGGAATTTCTATGGATATTTTATTGTCATAGAACTTGACATGAGATTATACAATCATTAACTTAATAATTAAGATTTATCAGAATATTAAAACAAGAAAATCATGAAATTTACACAGATTAATACTAGTCTATATTAATTATATATCTCTCATGCACACATGTAATCAAAATTGATTGATTCCTTTGCCTTTGTTTGAATGTCTTTTTTTTATGTCTAATATTCATAGTTTCTTTCCTTTTTCCCTTGAAAAGTTATAAAATACTTTCTTTTATTTTTTTTCTAGTGAAAGTCACCCAACCTTGTTGTGAGTGCTGTAAGATCGACACACTGACTTAGCCAGCCTCAATGTCACCACTAGCATGAACTACGTGTTATGTAAGTGTTTCTCTTATAATTCTTTTTTAACAAATTCACTTTGACAAACCAATATTTAAAGATGATGCTAATAGCAGACAATTATTTAAGTGTGTGTCTTTTTTACAGCTTTGGGCAAGTGAAAAAAAAAATGTTAAAAATGGCTTTAAACAAAGCCCATACTTCATCAAACATTGTGAATTGGAGCTAGAGATTCATATAAAACTGTTCCAAATAATAGAAAGCACATTACTTGGGGTCTTTTGACAGAAGCCACAGTTAAAATGGATATCACGTGTAACTTGAAAAGAAAATAATGTCATAATCAAGATGTTGATGTTTACACCACTTCAAATAAAAGTTTAGGATGGAAATTCCTAAGTCAATACTAGAAAGAGCGATACCAACTTCGGAAGCCTATTTTCCTGAAAAATTGTTTTAAGAGAAAGATTTTTGAACACTCACACCATAGAATTTTAGTAGTAGTAGTAGAATTTTAGGCTTGTTTTGACGAACATAAAAACAAGAAAAATAAATATGCAAAATACAGAGAAGGCATGACAAATTGTCTAGAAATTTCATACAATTTTATTTATGTATTTTTGTGTGTGTGTATTTTCGTGTTATAAAAGGGAGTAAATTACTCCACAATATCACAAGTCCTATGACGAAGAGAAGTTACACATGTGTTGTCATCCCGACAGTCCTTGGGCGAATAGTATGAATCCTACGTCTTTTGGTGGGATGTCTGTTCTTCCGACAGGAACAGTCCCTGTTGCATGCTGGGAGTAATTTTATTTTTTATTTAGTTTATTTTAATCAAGGTTTAAGTATTATTGTTTTATTTTATTTATAATTTTCATTATTATTATTTTTTATTTATTTGTAACTATAATAATATCTCTACAAATTTCAGCCAAAACTAGCAGTGACTGCTTTCTCAATGAATACCAAATGTTTCCTCATAAGGAAACAGATAAAATTACCATTACTAACACTTGTGTTTTGAATCTATATTTTTGAACTAATGTCATCAGATCTTTAAACCCTGATCACTATTGGAAAGAGTAATAACAGCTACTAGACATGAGAAACCTATTTTCCTGAAAAATTGTTTTAACAAAAAGATTTTATAAATGTAGAATTGGTGAACAAACACAAATGTGGCTGAGTAGGTGTCTGCAGTAGGGATTGGATAGCCAAACCAGTAGACAAGCGTACTCAGATATGAGTGGCCAGCCATTGCCATCACTAATATATTAATATAAAATAATTTTAATTATATTTTATATAATTTTTATGTTTAATCTCTTTTTTTTATTTATTTTTAATTCATTATTACTTAATAAATTGTTAAACTAAGATTAATATATCTAGAATGATGGTGCTTTCATGTGAGGAATATACTTTTACTGTTGTTGTTAACATCAGATTCTGTAATCAGCAAGATATATAACATTTGTGTCACCCAGGGTAGTTGTAAGAATTTGCCATGCTGCTAAACAACATTTCAAAACTAGACAATGTCTAAAAAATAGTAAGAAAGATTACAATTATGGCCATTATGTTTGTTTTGAGTTGTTTTTTTTTCAAGGTGATAATGCCACTCGGACACAAATGGTTAAAGGGAGTGAAAGTAAATGAGAAGACTTTAGTGAAGAGAAGTGAGAAAAAGGATTAATAAGAAACAGAGTTCAGGAAGACAAAAGATGATGATTGACATTGCATTTAAATTTTTGAAGATTGTAGTTATCAGGGAAGCAAGAAATCTGAAGGGAGTTCCCATATGAGAAATGCAAGAAAAGAAAATATTAGAATAGAACTGATAGTTGCATCTAGCAATTTCAACAGCAAAATGGTGAAACCTATTTGCTAATCTAGTAGCACACTTAAATTCATTAAAAGCTGTAATGAAAGCAGCTCATCAAAGAAATTATCATGAAAACATTTGTAAAAAAGACAAGGAAGCTATGTCATGTCGGTAAGAAAGTGATTAAAGTTAAAATGAATGTTCCAGATTGATTACATTACAGATTCTTCTTTGAATTTTGTCAAGAATCACAGAAGAAAAAAAACAGTAACAACAAATGCAACAAAATCAGGAGATAGAAAAAAAAGCTAAAAATAAGTTTAAAAAAATGCTTTCTAGTAAATAACAATTTTTAGTTTAAAAATTTGATCGCATTATAGTCACTATAAAAATGTTATTGCATTATATTCACTATAAAAATTTTATTGCATTATAATAACTATAAAACATGATTGCATTATAGGCACTATAAAAATTTTATTGCATTATAGTCACTATGAAAATTTTATAGCATTATAGTCACTATAAAAATTTTATTGCATTATAATAAGTATAAAAATTTATTGCATTACAGTTGCTATAAAAATTTTATAGCATTATAATGACTATAAAAAAGTGATTGCATTATAGGCACTATAAAAATTTTATTGCATTATAATGACTATAAAAAAGTGATTGCATTATAGGCACTATAAAAATTTTATTGCATTATAATGACTATAAAAAAGTGATTGCATTATAGGCACTATAAAAATTTTATTGCATTATAGTCACTATAAAATTTGTATTGCATTATAATAACTATAAAAATTTTATTGCATTATAGTCAATATAAAAATTTTATTGCATTATAGTCACTACAAAAATATTGCATTATAGGCACTATAAAATTTTATTGCATTATAGTCAATATAAAAATGTTATTGCATTATAGTCACTATAAAAAAACCTTGCATTATAATGACTATAAAAAAACCTTTGCATTAATCACTATAAAAATTTTAATTTTATTATATGACTATAAAAAAGTGATTTCATTTTAGGCACTATAAAAATTTTATTGCATTATAATGACTATAAAAAAAAATTTCATTATAGGCACTAAAAATTTTATTGATTATAGTCACTATAAAATTTGTAAACATTTTAAATATTTTAAAAATTTTATTGCATTATAGTCAATATAAAAATGTTATTGCATTATAGTCAGAAAAATATTGCATTATAATTTTGCATATAAAATTTTATTGCATTATAATTCTTATAAAATGTTGTTGCATTATAGGCTACCCAGGTGAAAAACCCCTCCCAGATCTGACTCATAGTATAAACCTTAACATAAATATCTAGAATAATTCAAATTTTACAAGTCCAAAGCGTTGATTTCATTTTGTCTCTTTTAAAAGTTCTCTTTTAAACTGAAATGAATACTACAAAAAAAAATTTCTGTAATTATAACTGATCTAAGATTATAGATGTTATAACTGGGTTAACATTTTTAAATATTTTACAAGTATGACTTATGTTTCAAAATTTTGAAATCATATAGTGGAATGAGAGGAAAAAATGGTACAATAATTTTGCATGCTAGTCCCTTATGCTAATTCTTGTAAACACCTCTGTCCCAAAACCTGCTACCCAGGTGAAACACCCCTCCCAGATCCGTCAATGTCCAACATTAAAAAAAAACAACTATATGAGGGCAAACATTCTCATATTTCTATGATGGCTACTATAACAGATTTTTATTATCATTATTATTATTATAATTATTATTATTATTATTATTATTATAATTATTATTATTCATCAGCAGCAGCAGCAGCAGCAGTCCCTTGACTGCTTCAATCATTTGGGTTGCCTAAGTTCAGGAGAGACAGACAACGTTCTCCAGGAATGATCTGTTGGCAGTAGTTCTCAGGAGTTCTGGCATTATCATGTCCATCCACTCTTTGATGTTGTTTGACCAACTTTTGGGTTGCTGTCCTTACTTTTGTCCACCTTCAACAGTGCCTTCCATGATGGTCTTGCAGAGGCTGTTATGTGACATGAACAAACCATGACATCTTCCAATGTCAAAATAGTGTCAAGGGGAGATTCCTGTCATCCCACAAGACTTTTGACTTGGCTCTGTACACATTCATAGATTCTGTGCTCCCAGTTTAATTACAAAGTCTAATTTTCTTCTGTAAAAAATGTCAACAATTAAAGTTAAATTTGGATGAACAAAGATTGGCATTAAAAACATGTATGCAAAAATTTTAATTTCTTAAGATCTCATAAAAAATGAGGGCAATTAAATCCAAATTAAAACTTCAAAAAAATGTTTTAATTACATTTCTGTATGTTTTAAAATGTTTATAAAAAGCCTGTGATCAGTGCTACAATTAGTAGTATTTTCATACTTACTGTAGCACCTATTCCATCGTGATGTGAAACATAAATTATACCACTTAACACAGGCATATTTTGAGGTTATGTATGCAAAATGGCAGGGTTGAATTTTCAAATTAAGATGTTGCCCCACTCATATTTGTAGCAGGAGACACGGAATTGCTGATAGGCCTGCACTGTGACATTTTAAAGTGAAGTACAGTGGGAACATTATTGACTCCACCCTTTAAGCGAAAGCTTCCTGAGATATGATTCAGCAAGCTGGGATGATGACAGTATGATCCTGATCTACACTTCCAGATGTCAACTAAATAATTTTGTGTTTCCAATACTAACAAACACTGGCTTATATATATATATATACATCTCTTATATCTTATCCCTTTACTTCCCCACTTTTCTTCCTTTTCCCCCTTTTTTCCATTTTTCCTTGTTCCCATATCATTTCTGTTAAGTTGACCAGTTAAATAGGTCAATGTCTGATCCTTACCCCCTCCTCCTCAATATTAAGTATTGTAATAAAAATAAAAATAAATTTTAAAACTCTCCCTTCCCTCTCTGAACTCAATCATGTCTCTCACACTATTCCTCACCACCCTCTATGTCAACTTATATAAGCTTTGAAGCTCAACAAAAGTGTAAATTTTAAATTAATTTTTTGTTTCACTTTTGAAAGTGAAGTCTGAAGATCCAGAGAAAAATAAAATTCTCAGGTGAAATAAATTATAACTAATGGAGCTTTAAAGTGGTCTGTTTTTCTTTAAATTAAATTATTCACTTATATAACATTGGGCTCTCAAGATTTCATCCTCCTTGGGATTATCCATATGGATTACCAAGATTTTAATTACGTAAATATATATATATATATATATATATATATATTTCATAAGTGCTGTCTTCATTCAATATGTTATACACTGCAGGACAAAATCTCTAACCCTGATCTTTTCATCAAATGTGGTATCAGTGGTATCAGATCCCTTCTGATAAAATCACAGTTCAGATAGGCTGGTCATGTCATTAGAATGAGTAATGATCGGATGCCGAAAATCCTCATGTATAGCCAATTTTACATGGTAAGCATAATGTAGGCTGTCCTTGGTTACGCTTCAAGGACAAACTTAAATACAATTGCTGCAAACATCCCTATAGATGAGTTTGAACTTGCTGTTGAAAACTGAGCAAACTGGAAAAACACCTGCCACTGAGGTATAACTAACTTTGAAAAGAATTGTCTCAACCATCTGAGAGAATTAAGAACCAACACTAAATTTTAGGCCAATATATCAGCCCATATGATGGTCAACCCTTCAGCATGTTCCTCATGTGGACTTGTTTGCAAATCCTGCACAGGATTGATGTCTTATACAAAACATGAACATAAAAACTTACCTGAAAGACACTCATACATTGAAAACAATGGGAGAGTCCATCATATATATATATATATAGATAGATAGATAGATAGATAGATAGATAGATAGATTTCAAAGCCCTCTGGAGACCATGGCTGAAGTCAATGGTAATTTTATTGAATAAATTTACTCTTTAGTATTTCAAAATATTTTTGTGTAATTTTGGTAAATATATCTGTTAAAATGAGATATCAAAGCTATTTTCATGCTTGCATAATTTAGATGACAATTTATCCATAGCACCCTGTGTATATATATATATATATATATATATATATATATATATGATTGGAAAGGTTTTTCAAATATTCTATACCTTGAACTTCTGTGTTTTCAGTCAGTAAATGTTCTTCAAGGCAGATACTATTAAAAACAAGTAACATTTTGTACCAATTTAATTTTAATGCTTGACTTTTCTAAATTATAAATAATCTTTCTCGGACAAGGAGGAAATTCTGTCAGAAATTGTCCAAAGTTCATTTTGGTACAAAATTACAGGAAATATGGTCCAAGCTTTTGACTTTCTAAAGTCATCATCAGGGTAGGTAGATACAGTTGGTGTATTTTGAAATTTTTGTATTTTGATATGGTGCAACAATGCTATTTCTTAAAATAAGCTGTTAGAAGTATGTGATGAAAGAATGTGGAGCAAATTTTGGGATCTAAAATTGTAGAACTAATGAGTGTTGCGATATAAACAAAGAGTATTGTCATGTAAATAAAGTGTATATGAATTATAAAGATATAGAAGATATATGAGAACAGTTGGAGAAGATAAATGTATCTTGCCATTACAGTATAGCATTTCTATATTTGCAATATAACACATGTAAATAAAAACAATATCATGTGTACAATGTTCAAGAAGAAACACATTAGCTACATATTTAAAGAAACTAGAATTAAACAATAGTTTATTCAACTAGCAAACCAAATACATATTAGAAAATTGAAATGAAATGAGGTTTTACTCGTGAGTTGCAGCAGTGATATAACTAGTCCATGATAATTGATAGAAAATGGTGGCACAAAATACTGTTCTAATGAAGTATCTAGGTGACTTATATGCCATGCCTCTAGCCTGACTGCCATGTAAAACATTTAACTTTTGACTTGAGCATAAATTATAGCTGAATCAATGACAAATAATTAAGTTTTGTAAAATGCTATGCATATTTATATTGGTAGCTAAGTTATACATTTATTAATTTAATAGTTATACATTTATTAATCTAATAAACTAAATCAAGTTTCTACCAATGAAATAGTCTATGTTTTATCATTTTTTTTACAACTTTTGAATTTAAATATTTTTATACTCTGCAGGGGTTTTCATTTTTTTTTTTCATGTTATTTTACAAATTTGATTTTTTCACTAAATCTATTTGTCAGTGTCAAGTAACAAATTAATGTTATAATTTTAGTCTGACAGACTAACAACCATTATCTTCATGATAAAAATGACATCCTTAGTTTGTGTTGTTAAGACTTTGCTTTATCCAAAACCTCGGTATGATGTTTCTTTTTCAGTGAAGCACAAAGCTCACATTGGTTTGAAATGTTTTACTTTATTTACCAAGTTGAAGTATGTTCTGTTAATAAACAAATTGTTCAAGCTTGAAATATAACATAACCTATTTCCTGCATCAAAATTGGCCTTTGGAGATTGTTCAAGTGTAGGAAAATAGATTTTAGTATCATATGCCATAAGTTGCTGTTAAATTCCTATCATTGTATTTTGCCTTTGTCCAAAAATATAGCTTCAAATTTTATTTTTAATTTAAAAATGATTTTAAAATCTTGCTTCAAGAGATTTAGCTTTGTAAGATTTTTATTGAGTCAGTTTGTTTGCAAATATTTATTTTTATTCACTGTCTGTCAGCATTTTAGAAATTTATACCATTTCTTTTTTCCAATGAGCAACTCAGTGTTGTTTATGTAATAAATTATTTTAAGAAATTCACTTGAAATTATTTTACTATAGAAATTCATTCTTCTTCTTCTACATGCTGTCCCTTCAGGGTGTTAGCAATCATGGCTCTCCACAATTTTCCTTCTTTTGTAGCTCTTAATGAATATTGTCTTTTTGTTATATCTCCTAAGCATTGTTCTGTCATCAATTTATTCAAGCTCACTAGGTTATGCATCATTTCCCTTTATCCCTCAGGACTAAAATATGCCCTGTGAGTATCAAATTTTCCAAGTGCTCTTTCCTCATTATGTGACCTAGAAATTTCAACTTCTCTTCCTGATGTTAATTATAAGTTTCCTTCCTGATGTTAATTATAAGTTTCCTTTTTGTTTCCATTTCCTCTAAAACATTGTCATTGCTCACATTTTGGTCTATGGTATTCTCAGCATCCTTCTATAGAACCACATTTCTGTTGCTTCGTCTCTTCTGTGAAGAGATTGTCCAGCATTCTCTGCCATATAGGAGGACTGATATTACACAACAGTTAAATACTCTTTTCTTTGTTTCTAACAAAATTCTTCTATTTCTTAATACTCTGCTTAGCTTTTGGAAGTCATCTTTTGCTATCTCAATGTGCCCTCATCTTGGTTCATATACTCAGAATTTTGAACAAAGCCCTTTATTCAATCCATGAGGGTAGATTATTCTCATTCTGGTTTCCATGTTTTTTTTTTTAAAACAATATAGCCACCAAGACACAGGGGTTACTGAGTGTGAAAGAATATAAGGAAAAGAAAACCTTATTGAGCATGCAGCTGGAAGAGAGTTTCACAAGCATAAAGCACAAGAAAAGAAACTGTTAGCATACAGCTTACGGTTACATCTAGCCAATTCAACTTTAAAAAGACGAAACTTTGCTACCAATGTAGTACAGCACTTAAATTCATAAACTCTAAGTACCATAGAGAAAAGTTCATCAGAACAATTACCATAAAAGTATTTATAGAAAAGGCACAGGGAATCTATATTATGATGGTAGAAATATGACCAAAGCCAAGATGCCAGGTCAGGATCAATAACATTGCAGATTCTTCTTTGGATTTTATTAATGATATCTTAATATATAGTATGAGCACCTGACGATATGAGGCAGCAATGTTTCTGTAATCTTTGTGTTTATAAAAGAATTACTCTAGGTGTCTTTTGCAATCTTCCAAGGAATTAAAATTTCTTTATTAAGGAAATTCCTTAATTTAAAACAAGAAAATAAACAGTTAATTGCTGATATCTCCTGATGAGTGGATGGAGCATCCATCTATGAAACACTAGAGTTGAGATGCTGAAAATAACATCAATCAGCTAAGTGTCAAATTTTATATTTGCATTAACATCTCCCCCTCTCTGTATATATATATATATATATATATATATATATATATATAAAAGTGGACAGTGTTTAAGCATGAAACAGACTGTTGTTGCTGGGTGTTGACCTCAATATGTGAATATCTCTGATATTGACCACTTTAACCCATAAATATAGCATACCTTAAAACTATATTTTTATCATATATATATATATATATATATATATATATTTACTAGTAAAAAATTAAATGTAAATTTTCATACATGAAGAATAATTTTAGGAAAATCTATGACAAAGTGGAAAAAGATTTTGTTATTTAGAACTTCATTGGGCTAAAGTGATGTTTATGTTGATATCATTACACATGTGCATGAAGAAGAGGGGATGCTGAAATTTTAAATCTAGTTTCAAATTTTTTTTAAATCTGTATTTTGGATATATAGTCAAGCTGATTTCCTTTATTTTGTTTTTATCACCTTTGCTATTAAATATCCCACATTGTTACTAGAAGATCTTAATTTATTAATAAAAACAAATCATGGTATCAGCTCGTAGAATATCACATGAGAATATCCAAACTTTATAGTCTATTGTAGTATACTTATGGTTTCCTAATATATATATATATATATATATATATATATATATATATATGCACAAAAAAACATTTATTAAACGAATTAAAACGACTTGGAAAACATGAAGCTGGATTAAAGATATTTATCAAAAATTAAAAATTTAGCTCCGAAAAAGTAAGTGAACCCTTACATTTTTAAGCAGCATTTTATTACATCAACTGGCTTGAACATTCTCAAAATTTTACAGAAAAAAGATGGCACATTTCAATATCTATCTATCTATCTAGCTAGCTAGCTAGCTAGCTAGCTAGATATATATATATATATATATATATATATATATATATATATAGATAGATAGATAGATAGATAGATAGATGATAGATAAAGAAAATGTGACAGATAGATAGATCAGTCTGTTAAATATTTTATAGCAGTTTTTACAATTTTCAAATAAATAAAATATACAAACACACACACACACAAACACACGCATATGCATATATATATATATATATATATATATATATATATATATATAGTGTTTAAGCCTTTTTATTATATATATATATATATATATATATATATATATATATATATATATACACACATACATATGGTGAGCATTTTACTATCAGATCTTTTGTGACAGTATTCTGCTGGAAAAATTTCAATATAATAACTTGTAAATTATGGTTTAGAAAAGTCTTGACACTTTGCTAATTTTCAAATATGTTTTTTTTATTTCTTTATTTCTTTTGTACTCAATTTAAGTTCTATGCTTTTATATTTTTCCTTACTTTTTCTGACTTTGAAATATTTAGTGCTGTCAAGACTAAAAAAATCACTTTGGGAATATACAGAGAAAAAAACATTAAATGATCTTCATAAAGTTTAGTGTGAAAGTTTTGTTTCCGTTAAAGATTCCCTTTGGGTTTCCTTTTTTTATTTTATTGATTGCAATTTCTTTTAGTAAACTCCCCATCAGACCTTAGCACCAATTTAATAACCGGACATTGACAGTTTTCTTCAGATGTTAGCATCATAGTTGGCCATTTCTGATTTGGCATGTTTCCATACAGTTTCCCTTTGAATATTTCAGATAACTGAGGTCGTAAATCTATTCTTGCATAAAACAAAAAAAAAAAAAAATGGCACAAAAAGAAGGATTGGCCAAGTGGTCAGAAGATAAAGTCCTATTTTACAAAAGTGTTTGGTCTTGGGCCAAAGAATAAAAATCTAAGACCTGAAAGGAAACCATTGTTCAATATGTTTGCTGAGTAGAGTATTGATATAAAAATCAACAGTAACTGATTTGCACTAAACAGATCAAAAACCAAAGAAGCTTAATTAAAAAGAACAAATTTCCTTTTAAAGGTTGAGAATCTATGGAAGAAAAAGGTTCTTTTTTATTTTTTTCATTATTTAATAAACTTCTGTGTACATATTTCTATATCTTCATAAAACTTACAATGCATGCTGTTGAAATATATATATGTTTTTGAGATGTTCTTATACAACTTACATTGCCTGCTGTCAATATATATAAACATTTTCAAGGTACACTTGTAAATTACTCATTCGTGTCTTGTAATTGTATGGGAACACAGTTCTTAACATGCTACTGAGGTTTCCATAGAAAACTGAATGGATAATGTATGCATATCATATTTTAAAATATTTTTCTGTACTTGATGGATTAGTTTGGTATATTATGATCAAAATTATAAACGAACTGCCAACAATGAAGTATCTCAACCTTTTGCTTGATGTTGGTCATTACCAAGAATTTTCTTGAAATTCTGTGACAATATTTCATCTTTTTTAAAACATGGAATATTTGTCATTTTACATTTTTGAATTTAATCAATGTCACATAAATGTAATGTTAATTTTTAATTTGAATGTTTTTGAGCTCTCATGAATCAGGCTTTATATCAGTTCTGAGAATTTAAACTTAAATTTAAAGATATTTTTAAAGGGATAGAAAAATTGGATGATTGCAGTAATAACAGACTTATTGTTTTTTATATATTTCTTCATATTTCACATGTTTTTCTTTTAGGAAATAAATTTTTAAAAATGAAAGCTTATTCTGATTTCCATGTAAATGTTTTAATGACTATATATATTAAGTCCTTCTATCCCTCTCTCTCTGTAAACAGAAACATTGTTTCTAGGCCAGAATGTAATCAGCCTTTGAACTTTATATATTTAATATTTCTTGTTTCTGATTCTATTTTCTGTACACATTTTCCCTGTCACTGAAACCACTTTGACAAAAAAAGAAATGAAAAACCAGTTAAGCTTTTTTTTAAATTATTTCCCCCACTTTTTTGTTATTCCTTATAGTAATTTAAACATCTTTTATTCTTTCCTGCTATTTTAATACATCCGTCTTTATTGCAATTGTCACATAGATAGATTCAGACATGCATAAATATATTGCATTTTCTTAAATTATAAGTGATTGCATTAAATATTGCTTGTTTAACTTAATATATATTTTTTAATCATTTCACCCCAGATAAGACAATAAAGACACAAAGACAGAAGGGGTTACTTAGTCTGAATGGATAAGAAAACATTATTGAGATGCAAAAAAAATACAAGAAGAGGAATCAAGAAAACAGTAGATAATGATTGACATTACATTTCAATTTTTGAAGATTAAAGTTGACTGGAATGCAAGAAGCCAGAAGAGAGTCCCACAAGAAAGAAATATTAGCAAAGAACTTCTGGTTACATCTAGCCATTTCAACTGTAAAATGATGAAACTTATTGCTAATCTATTACTGTGCTTAAATTCATAAAGTCTAGGTACCATAGAGCAAAGCTTTTCAGAAAAATTGCCATTAAAGAATCTTTAGAAAATGCATAGGGAAGCTATATTATGGCGGGGGGGGGTAATAAAGCCGAGATGACAGATCAGGATCAATAATATTTCAGATTATTCTTTAGATTTTATCAAGAATCCCTAGCAGGAGCACCAGAACATATGTGGCCGCAATATTCAAAATATGAATGTAAGATAGATTCTGGTGAGAAAAATTTTCTAGCAGGACACAGTGAACCAACTTTCCTAGCAGTAGAACTAGCAATTGATTCAATATAATCTTTACACTTCTTGTCAACAAAGAATGTTAAGCCAAGAAGGTGCAAACAGACACTTTTCTGGAGGTTAGCAGGAAGGTATAAAGGGGTAATAGCTTCTAAAATTTGTAATTGTTTTTGCAGTTTATTTTATAAAACATTGTTGTATTCTCAATAAGGAGCTGTCATCAACAAAAACAATGACAAAACAACTGAAATCTGACAAAACTGTATCAATAACACAAAAATACAATATCACATAAATGATGAAAAATGAAATACAGATACTATAAACATTAAATATAAAAGATGGACAACCCAACATGAATAAAATGTTATCAAATTTAGGAAAAAAATTACTAAGTATTTTTCATTACCATTTAGCACTCTGCATCATTTATAAATATTGCTTTCTGTATATGGAATCCCATCAAAATATAGTGTTTTATATATTAGTTCTATATATTTGAAATTGCAGTAGCCTAGCTCTCAATTTCAGTCAAGATTGTTTTAAATGTTGCCATAGAAGGATATGACTACACAACCAAGAAATTCAAATTCAATTTGTAATGGCAAGACTAACATTTTGCTTGGCAAAAATAGTCATTTATGGTGTGCTAAAGGTTTAATTAAAAAATGTAACACAACATGAACTGTCACATGAAGTACATTGTATTTTGTTATAAAGAGGCACTAAATTAAAAAATGCACATAATACTAAATCATCAATTATTTACTAACGTCATGATAGAGTTTAAAAACATGTAAATATTTAACGTCTATCCACATAATAAACAAACGTAGAAAAATATGAGGAAAATGAGTTTAATGAGATATTTGAGTAGATTTAACGGCCGCGATATAATGTTACCTGAAATGATGAATAATTATTCTTTAATTAAAGATACATGTGCTTCAACATGTAAACATATACATGTTACCATAATGTTTGTTTGTAAAAATATTGGGGATGAGGGGTCAGTTTGGGGCCAAGAAAATAATTGATAGCAATGTTACAATAATGTTACCACAATGTCACATATCCGCAAACCAAAATAAAATGTGTCTGTAATGTTGCAAGGATGTTAGCTGGTATTGAGATATAAAACAGGTAAATATTTAACTCCTGTCATGATAAGCAAAACCCACAATATATGAGGCATATGATTCAACGAGATATTTGAATAGATTTAACAGCCTCGATATAATGTTACCTGAAATGATGAATAATTAAAGATGCAGCTCCCCCAAGATTGTACACATTAACATTGCTTGAGTGTAAGATGCTGATTTAGGTGGTCTTAGAGTACAGTACTCCTTTGTGTATAGATCACTAGGGAGTACAAGACACAGTTAAAACATAAGAAGAATTCCAGGGAAAAAAATGTTTATTTTCATGTATAAAATGCATCAAATTTTTTCAACTACAGCACTTTGTAAATTTGCCATAATGTTGTGAAAATGTTGGTGATAAGCAGTCAGTTTGAGGTTTAAAAAATAGTTGATTGCAATGTGTTGTGGTAGGATCCACCTAATTTGCATAGTGGAGTACCGACCATATAAATATGGTTGGTACTGGGAAGAGAGGAAGGAATCAAGAGATTCAACCAGAGACTCTGCCCGACTGCGACTCAGTCAACACATTCTCCAGGAACGGTCTTACCAGGAATATACAAAAGACTATATGTAAATATTGTGTATACTTTCTTGTTTCAATACATTTTGTTCTAAGTACATTTTGTGTTGCATTATTGTTCCATGCATTAGTCAAGTTTCAACACAATGTTAAAATAAAGTTGCCACAATGTCACATATCCCCCAACCAAAATACAACGTGTCTGTAACATGGCAAGAACATTATCTGTTAGCTGTTATTGAGATATAAAACAGGTAAATATTTAACTTCTGTTGACATGATAAGCAACCCCCAAATAAGATGCAAATGATTCTAACTAGATATTTGAGTAGGCTTAACAGCCTCGATATAATGTTACCTGAAATGATGAATAATTAAAGATGGAGCTCCTTCAACATGTAAATATATACATGTTACCATAACGTTGTAAAAACATTATGGATGAGCAGTCAATTTGGGGTCAGGAAAATAATTGATAGCATTAAAGTCGTCACAATGTCACATATCCTCTAACCAAAATACAATGCGTCTGTAACATTTATCTGTTAGCTGTTATTGAGATATAAAACAGGTAAATATTTAACTTCTGTTGACATGATAAGTAGCCCCAACCAAAATATGAGGCAAATGATTCAAATGAGATATTTAAATAGATTTAACAGCCTCGATTGTTACCTGATATGATGAATAATTAAAGATGTGGCTCCCCCAAGATTGTAAACATCAACATTGCCTGTTCATAAGATGCTGATTTCATTAAACAGCTTGAAAGTATTTAATGGAAGGAAAAAAAACCCTTAAAAATTGAAAATATGAGGCCCTCAAAAATATGGGACCCTCAAAAATATAGGGCCCCTCAAAAATATAGGGCCCTCAAAAATGTGGGGCCATAGCTTTTGCTCCTTGGTTAATCATGCACTGTTTGTACATAGTAACTCTTATTTATTTCTCTCAAGGTGATAACAGATACAAAAAGTAAAATCATTGGATAGAGCAAATTTTGAGCTTACAAAACATTATTTTTCAAAAAATACCATTATTCAGGCTTGGCTTGTAAAAATCTGCACGACAGACAACATTTTCACTGAAACATTACACACCATCTAACTGTGTTCAAATTCATTAGTTGGTCTCTGTAAAAATTTATCAAACAGTGATGAATATCAATGAGTGCAATATTTTGAGCTTACAAAATATTATTTTTTCAAAACAGATCATTATTCATTTTTGCCAGCAATGAACAAGAAACTACAGGCTAAGCTTGTAAAAGTCTGCACATGAGACCACTTTTTCACTGAAAGGCATTATGCACCCTTTCAGAACTCAGGGACAGATT
This sequence comes from Acanthosepion pharaonis, assembly GCA_903632075.3. NCBI lineage: Eukaryota > Metazoa > Mollusca > Cephalopoda > Sepiida > Sepiidae > Acanthosepion > Acanthosepion pharaonis. The sequence goes on along the minus strand of CAHIKZ030005469.1, from coordinate 689,725 downwards.
AATCTAGTATAGGACCTGTAGCATATGTTATAAAAGAGACCAAAATTAAAAAAATATATACAAATCATAAATTATTTACTAGCATCATGATAGAGCTTATAAAATCAGCTAAATATTTAACATCTATCAATATAATAAACAAAACCTGAAAATTATGAGTTAAATTATTCTAATGAGGTATTTCACCCACTCATAGAAATTTCATTATTTTGACGTTTGGAAAAGCTGAATCTCAACTGGTTTATTTTAGTTATTTTATTGAAATAAAAAATATCCAATTATTTCAGATATCAAGCAGTAGATAGATAAAATTCTTTATGACTAGGTCTGGGTTAAGCTAGAGTGTGACTTTTGAATATGTTATAATCGGGCCCTAAATTAAAAAATACACAGAAATATTACATCATCAATTATTTACTAGCTTCGTGATAAAGTTTAAAAACAGATAAATATTTAACTTCTATCCACATAATAAACAAACCAAGAAAACTATGAGGCAAATGCTTCTTATTTCAAACACAGGTATCCATTGAAAATAATATTTGAATTAATATATATATTCCAACTATGTCACCCAAGTTCGAATTTCACCATAGTCAATGTATCAGGAAGGTTAACTTCTTGATGTTATTGGCCTGTAGAGGCAATCCCAGCATATGACACATTTGGAAAGTGCTTGAAAGCCATACCATGACCTAAACCTTGTGAATGAAATTAGGTGAACAGAACCATTTGAGAACCATCAATGGTTGGGCTAGCACAAAGTCAAAAGGCATCATGACTGAGGGTTTGAGCATACTGTTGATCTTGCTAGATAATGCCCTCTTTCCCAGAAACTGTAACTGAGGTCCACTCAGCATAGCTACAGTATAAACCACAGGTGGTCTTTGTGAGTGTTGAACAAACACAAATGTGCCTGAGCAGGCGTCTGCAATAGGGATTGGCTAGTCATACTAGCAGACAAGCATACTCAGGTACTCAGCCATTACTATATATATATATATATATATATATATGTATATGTGTGTGTACTATATATATATATATATATATATATATATATATATATATATATATATATATATATGTATGTATGTATGTATTTAAATATTTGAGAAGTGTTTTAACAAAGGATGGAAAGGGCAACACCAAAATCCAACTGGGATAGTGAATGCTAAGCAAATTATTAATAAACAAGAAAATTTAATTAAAAACAAAGAGTACTGAATTGTTACATAATATCAGTCCTCCTATATGGAAGTGAATGCTGAACATTCTCCTCACAGAAGAAGAAAAGACTTCAAAAATTAGAAATGTGGTTCTACAGAAGGATGCTGAGGATACCATGGACTGAACAATAATAAAGTTTTAGAGGAAATGGAAACAAAAACTACACTAATACTTAACATCAAAAAGAGTTAGTTGAAATTTCTAGAGCACATAATAAGGAAAGAGGGCTTGGAAAATTTGATACTCACAGGATGGATTGAAGGTAAGAAGGACACAACAGAAAACAGTGCATAACTTATCTAATGGACTTTTGCAAATAGATTGTAAAATGGTCTAAGAGAGATAACAAATAGACAAAATTTACTATAGATTAATAGGTAAAAATATATTACATATCTCCTATATTTAGAAATAAGGACAGGAAATTGTAGAGAGCCATGATCGCCAACATTCACATTGATTGATTTTTTTTTTACATCTTATTAGGAGTTCTTTAAATCCAGAATATATTTTTACATTGTAAGAATTTTTTTATATTTTGCATATAATAATGAATTAGTGATAAAAGTCTTACTAATTAACCCATAGGTGGAGGGAGAAGAGGTATTTGTGCACAAGTGAATATAATGCACCCAGCTGAAAATGGAACTCGGCTCTCCAATTAACAATACTGAGGCATTATCTATTACACCACCTGCACATCCAGGCCCACATCACCTGGTATTACAAAGCGGTCACCAGTCTGAGTACTGACAATTGCTTAACTTCAGGCACTGTATGGGAAATGGTGTTCTAAGCCAATATGATGATGATGATATTGATGATGAAGAAGTTGTTTTCTTTCTTTATTTATTTTCATCTGTTCATCTTAATAAGCATCAGTAGAAAAGGGTAGACATGTTTATGTTGTTTGTATGTAATTGTCTACTTTTCTATTTTCTTAGAAGAAGCCATTGCATCATTTGTTTCCTCTGATTTTCTTCTGATAACAATACAACTTAATTGCATTTATTTTATATGGACAATATCTGGGAGCCAAGTCTCTTTTCTTTTTTTTTTCCTTCTTGCCTGAAAATTGATCAACGATTGCTATTTTCTATCATCTCTGTTGACACCTGTGTATTATTAGCAATTTACCTTCCTTCAAGAAATTGATATTTACTTATCATTGTCCCTAATTAAATTCTTAGTCATCAAATCATGACTTCTTCAACAGGCCAGTCGCTTTCTTTAAAGTTTTATCAACAAAGTCATACAATTTATGAAAGAATCTAATGTAATGGTAAATATATAAGACAATTTAGAAAATTATTATATTGACATGTATTTTTTTAAATTATTTCAAGACAAGACACTTAGATGGGTTACTGAATGTTAGAGAATATAAGAAAAACACTAATAACAAGAAGAAACAATAAAAGAACAAGGCTTAAGAAAGAAGATAACATTTAACCTTGCATTTATATTTTTCAAGATCAAATTTGACTGGAAAGCTGGGAAAGAGTTCCACAAGTGAGAAATGCAATAGATCTAAAGGTCTTAAGGACTATATACATTAAGTCCTTCTAGCCCTCTCTCTGTAAGTAGAAAAAGTGGCATCTATGCTAGAATGTAATCAGCCTTTGAACTTTATATATTTAATATTTTTTGTTTCTGATTCTATTTTCTGTACACATTTTCCCTGTCATTGATACCACTTTGACAAAAAAAGAAATGAAAAACCAGTTAAGCTTTTTTTTAAATTATTTCCCCCACTTTTTTGTTACTCCTTATAGTAATCTAAACATCTTTTATTCTTTCCTGTTATTTTAATGCATCTGTATTTATTGCAATTGTTACATAGATAGATTCAGACATGCATAAATATATTGCATGTTCTTAAATTATAAGTGATTGTATTAAATATTGCTTGTTTAACTTAATAAATATTTTTTAATCATTTCACCCCAGACAAGGTAATAAAGACACTAAAACAGAAGGGGTTACTGAGTCTGAACGAATAAGAAAAGAAAACATTAAGATGCAAGAAAAATACAAGAAGAGGAATTAAGAAAACACTAGATAACTATTGACATTACATTTCAATTTTTGAAAATCAAAGTTGATTGGAAAGTAAGAAGTTAAAAGAGAATTCCACAAATGAGAAGTGTGAGAGAAGAAACTGTTAGCATAAAAACTCACAATTACATCTAGCCATTTCAACTGTAAAATGATGAGACCTGGCCGCCAATCTAGTAATTCATAAAGTTTATGTATCGCAGAAATTATTTATTTTGCAAATACGATAATGTGGCACAAGGCTGAAAGGTGGGAAATGCTGTTTTTCAATCTGTCTTATTTTAAACTTAGCTAGCCACAATTACTGACCCAACCATACCACAGTATTCCTTACACCAAAACAACACATTCTTACTTACCATTCTTATTACAGCCACCATAACTCAAAGTCTGTACATAGTCCTAACTAATTCCCATATGTACAATTTTTCTGTGGAATGGGAAATAAAATAACAACTTTTAAAAATGAAACCCAACACAGAAGAAAGTTCATCATAATACTTAAGATGAAAGTATTTATAGAAAATTCTCAGGGAAGCAATATTATGGCAGTGGAAAAGTGACTGAAGTTGAGATGTCAGGTCAGAACCAATAACGTTGCAGATTCTTCTTTGATTTTATCAAGAATCTCTAAATATACAGTAGGAGCACCAGATCATATGTGGCAACAGTATTCAAAGCATGGATGAATGATAAACTTGTAAATATATAAGATAGATTCTGGTCAGAAAAATTGTCAGTGAACCAACTTTCCTAGCAGCAGATTTAGCAATTGATTCAATATAATTTTCCCACTTCATGTCAGTGGAAAACGTTAGTCTAAGAAGTCACAATGTTGATCAGTGTCATCAGAAAATGGGTTCTATTTTGTCAAAATCTATATTGGCAAGACAGAACATGATTCACATTAGTCATATGAACATTGGACTTTTTTTCACTTTAACTGTATCTTTTTTAAATTAGATTTTAATAATTTCAACTTAATTGTCCAACATTCACTAACATATATGAGTGTGGATATCGCATAGCAACCCAATGATTTTTTATTATTTAATAATTTCAACTTAATTTTTATTTCCATTTCCATTTGTTTCATGTTTTTCAAATATGTAACTAAAAGCTGAGTTGAAATTCTACTTCTTTATGCTGCATCCCCTCAGGGCATACACGATCATGACTCTCCACAAATTTCCATCTCATTTGCCTCTTAGCAGCCTTTCTCCATTTTCTTCAGCTCTGACCCACAGTTCAGGTAAGTGGCTTACTGCCTTCCCTTATATCTATTGCCCTCAATATGCCCCATGAGGATTAAGTTTTTCAAACCCTCCTACCTCAATTTTCTGATTTTGTGTTCTTTCTGTTGCCATTTCATTTAAGGCTTCCTTGTTGCTTACTCAATCCATCCATGGAATGTTCCCTTCTGTAGAACCAGATTTC
>CAHIKZ030005469.1:610000-682500 GCA_903632075.3 Acanthosepion pharaonis | reverse complement strand
AAGCACTATTTTGTAAAAATAAAATATCTATAAGAACACCAGATTATATATCTTACTGTTCTTTCTTTTTTATTTATACGTATATATTCTTTATATATATATATATATATATATATATATATATATATATATATATATATATATATATATATATATATATATATAAAACTTTACAGAGATGATGGTGTAATTCTCCTTCTTAAAACAAGTCCAAGAAACAGACTGATCAAGAAAGAAACTGATTAAATTCTTTAAAGCTCATAAAAAGAGACACCATAATGCATTACTGTTTAACCCACTACAAATGCAATATGCAAATGAAAATTGAAAGAATTTTTCTAAATTTAATTCATAAACACTAAATTTTAACACATTTTAGATAAAGATTAGCTACAGCTGTATTAGAAACATCTAAAAATTGATATCCCATCATAACAATATTATACTAAATAAATATGGCTCCAACAAAAACAACATTAATTAATTTACTAAACATAAATACTTTAACTGCTGAAAAAATATGATCTGTCCCTTAAACAACCATTGTATACCAAACTAGCATACATTTCGATAACAATATCAAATTTTATATTGGCTCCCTTAGAAATTTCATTTCTATCCTTATCGAATGACTTTAGGCAAATGTAATATATATGAATATCACTGCTCTATCCAAATATTTCTGGCAATTAAAGAATGGTGTTAATACACACATTATCATGTGGGATATTGTAGCTAAAACCAAATCTTACAATGAAAAAGAAAAGAGATATAATTGCATAAAAATCTTAAAACACTTAAATAACCCTAACTTATTAAGCAAGAGAAATAAATTGATGGCTACATGTAGGTATAAAAATACATACCTGTCAAAATATGTTGATCCAGATTAATTTCTACTGTAGATTATTATCTTTGCTTTTATATTTTCTTCTATTTACTTATCTTATGTTGAACATATATTTTTTATAGTTTTAGGTCCATTTATTTAATATAAAATTAAAAAGAATACAATTTATCCCTGTTTATTTTAAATATGATATAAAACCTTTAACCTCTGTTTATTTTAAATATAAACCATAAATCCTGAGTATCTTAAATGCAAAGTTTTTTTAAATACATCTTGTATTTTTTATAGTTTTAAAATAAAAAAATCCCTGTAGTCCTGATTTATTTTCAATATAAAACAAAAATATTAATCCTTATTTATTTTAAATATAAAATATAAATCCCACCTATTTTAAATACAATACATATATATATATTTTAAAATAAAAACCAATAATCCCAGTACATATCTGTACCATGCCAGCATTGCCGTAGCCAGATATTTTTATCATATATATGTGTGTGTGTGTGTGTGTGTGTGTGTGTGTGTGTGTGTGTGTGTGTGTGTGTGTATATATATATATATATATATATATATATATATATATATAAAATAGTGCCCAGTTAGTGCTGGAGGTAATGAAACAGAACTAAATCTAAAATAACAGCTAAAGTTTATACTAATAATAAATATAAATATACATTTTGTTTCTCAGGCATAGTACACCAGGTCTGTATATTCGGCCCTTCAAAATATGATATATATATATATATATATATTTGGTTGGATAGATGTGAGTTTGTGACCCTGGGTTTCACGCTTTAGCGATCGTCAGACAACATCTATCCAACCAAATATGTTAGCTCTATCTCTGATATTGAGTGCTTTCTAATAAGTACCTGTAATATATAAATAATTATACATATATATATTTATTTATATTTATATACATATATATATATATATATATATATATATATATATATATATATATATATATATATATATATATATATATATATAAATATAAAAGTATAACACAGTTTGTTTCATGCTATATGCAATCATCAGGCATGACGATTGCATATTGCATGAAATATGCAATCGCTCTATGTTGATATGACGATTATTTATTATATTTATTGACACTTTTATCTCTGATATTGAGCACTTTATTCCATAAATATATATATATATATATATACTATATATATATATATATATATATATATATATATATATATATATATATATATATATATATATATATATATATATATATATATATCACATTTTGAAGGGCCGAATATACAAACTGGTTGCACTATGTGCCACAAGGTCCCCAAACTACCATCCGCAGGTTTTGAATTCAGAGTTGTCATTCTCCTAGACTAGTTGCTATCCAAAGCTATAGAACCCCTATCTGTCCTGCTATTTACCCATAACTGGAAGGAGAAGAAAAGGATTCATACCTTTCCCAAGGGTATTAGCATGTAAGCAAATGTAATGGATTCAACTGGAATTCGAATTGGGCTCTCTGATTTCTCAATCCAAGCCACTAACCACTACTCCACCATGCCTCCTTTATATATATATATATATATATATATATATATATATATATATATATTCAAGTTTCAAGTGAATATGATTATGTGAATTGCATAATTTCTGCATTATATAAGAGCAAAGAACTAATAAAAATAATCTTATAAATCACTACAGAGTCCCACATGATTATTATGATTTGAAGAAAACTATGCATAAAACAGATATTAATATATACATATTCTTTAACTGTGAATAAAAATCCGAAAAGTTTTAATTAACCCATTTATGTAAACCAATATCCTTTAAATATTGTCCGTGAGTATCAAATTTCCTCATTATGTGTCCAAGAAACTTCAACTTTATCTTTGTGGTTCTGAGTATAAGTGTACCTTTTGCTTCTATTTTCATCAAAATTTATTTGCTTACATGATCCATCAATTTTCTTCTCAGCATCTTTCTGTCAGAACAATGTTCTTGTTTCCTCTCAGTCTTCTCTTCATCTTTTTTTCACACCATGCAAGGTAGTAAAGCCACTAAGACAGGAGGATTTTTACTGCAGAAGAGTTAGAAGCAGAAACATTGCTAAGGAGCGATAACAAAACAAGAATAATCAGGAGGACAGTAGATAGTCATTGACATTGCATTTAAACTTTTGCAGATTAAAGTTGGCTTGAAAGCATAGAGCCAGTATGGAGTTCCACAAGTGAGAAGTGCAAGAAAAGAAACTGTCAGCATAGTACTAGTTATATCTAGCCAACACAAATGTAAATTGATGTTATCATATTGCCAGTCTCATACTGCACTTAAACTCAAAGAGTCTAGGCACCATAGTGAACAGTTCATCCAAAAAATTACCATTAAATTATTTATAGAAAAGGCACAGGAAGACATCTTTATGGTGGTGGGAAGGAGACTAAAGCCAAGCCACCAGAACAGAGCCAATAATATTGTTGATTCTTCTTTAGATTTTATCAAAGAGCTCTAGATAAATAGCAGGACCAATCGACCACATGTGGCAGCAATATTCTAAGCATGGATGAATGGTAGACTTATAGATATGTAAGATAGATTCTGGAGAGAAAAATTGTCTAGCATGAGACAGTGAACAAACTTTCTGACCTAGCAATGCATTCATTATAGTCTTTCCACTCCATGTCAGCTGAGGACATTTTCTCAAGAAGGTTCAATGAGTCACTCTCCTCAAGGTCAGCATCATCCATGCTGATGGAAGGCAGAGAGGGGTCTCTCAGATAATTAATTGAGAGCAGTTTAATTTTGGAGTTGTTAAAGTTAATAAACCATCCTTTGCCCTAGTTAACAACAGACTGAAGATCGTTCTGGATATCACCTACCATTTTGACCTTATCAAACTAATCAAACTTACTATTGAGACAGGAGCAAATGGTTGTGTCATCAGTGTAGATACCAAGTTGAGATCTGATGCCATCAGGAAGGTCATTAATGAAAATTAAAATTAAATTAGATTAGGACCAAGGGTGGAGCCCTGGGGGACACCTGCATTATTACGTAAGGAACTGGAAGAGTGGTCATTACTTTCATGTCACGATTTCAGAGAACAGATTCGATCAATTCAAAAATTTGTCTGGAGAAACAGTAACTTTTCAGCTTGTGGAGGAGACCTCTATACCAAACCCTGTTGAAAGCTTTAAAATTGTGAGGAAATACAAGTATACACATTACATTTACATCCCATATTTTACAAGGTACGAGAACCACTCATAGCAAAGAGTTACAGAGTAAGAGACACAGTTTATATGGATATGTGTGGAAGATAACAGTTTACCCTAGACTTGAACAGGTTAACCTTGTCGTGATCAGGGAAGCATCCTCTTGGGTGTTGGTTTGAAAAATCAGTTATTTGTGGGAAGAAGCTACTTGAGTGGAACTTACATCTCACCAATGGAATGCAAAGGAAATGACGGTGTTTCAGTACAATGTGCATAGTATGATGGGGTTTAGCTGCAAAGTTTAAAACTTGTGGAACTAAGGAATGTAGTTCGGCTGACCACTTTCCATGGAAAAAGCAATAGAGCAACAAGAGGTTTACAACATTTTATCTGTGAGAAAGAGGTTGTAGGGTGAAAAATAATTTGTCACCCACAAGGATGAGAAGGTACTTTGGATTCTGTGAAGACTGGGCAGCACCTACCTATATATGGTAACAGTAATATAGAAAAACCTGATATTTGGTTTAGTTAGTATCATGATATCAAGGAAACTTAAAACCAACTTGGGATAAAAAAAATATGCTACTGTTGTGTTTCTCCAAATAATGAGAATGAACATCATCAATGATGGAATTCAATTGATGGCCCACCATAATCAACACATAATAATAATCAAATGAAAGATAACAATGTCAGATGAACAAGAGAGGGTTATAAGAAAGTTAAGCAAGCTTACTACTCTCTTCTTCTTCTACGTTCTGTGTTGCTCCAAGATATGGTTAATTATAATGCTCCACAACTTCACAACCTTTGTGTCTCTTGGTAAGGTTTAGCTTACAGCTATCACTACTAATCCCTGTTTTGTTGACCAATTACAAAATTATAAAAGTCCATTACATAGGTTATTATTTACTGTTTTCTTCTATCCCACTTACCATCAATATATCATGTGTCATATTCACCAAGCCCTCTTTCCTCATTATATTCCCTAGAAATTTCAATTGTCTCTTTCTGATTCTAAGTACAAGTGTTTTTTGTTTCCATTTTCTTTAAGACTTCCTTGTTGCTTACATGCTTTGTCTATGATATTCTTAGCAGAACCACATTTTAAGAGGATCAATATTATATAACAGTTCAGTACTCTTTTCTTTGTTTACTGTATACAAAAGTTTGTGCTGATGACTATTGCTCAATTTCTTAGAAAAACTCTTTCAATAAATTCCTTTGGAAAACTTTCATTTGCCTCAGGTCTCAGGTGAAAGACTTGATAAATAGTTGTATCAAAAAGCAAACAAAAAGAAAGAAACAACAACAACAACAACAACAACAATGACAATAATAATAATAAATAAATAATACAAATAAAAAATAAAACCAAAAAGCAATAAGTATACCAAAACAACCAATTTGCTCAAAATTTTTGTCTCCTATTCAAGTTAAAGTTTGCTGTATAATTTCTTAGCTATGTATTTTTACGTTGCCTTTCCTGAAAATTCCTTATAATCTTCTTCTCAATTACCTGTAATTTTCCAGAGGAAAATAAGAAATTGCTCCAGGACAGCTTGCAATTCTGTTCTGCTTTAGGTGTAAATCAAGAATTTCATGCCATTTAAAACTTGCACTTTTGTCTTCCATCTTTAAATGACTTTGTTCAAGCCTTGTGTCTGTTTAGTTTAATAAAACAGCAGAAAAAAATCTTTCTTTTCCTTCAGAAATTCTCAATCATCATTACCAAGCAGAGTTCTGCCATCTATAAAACTGGCTAAACTAATCTTATTCCTTCAACTTTCACCTGTGAAATTTTCTGAAACACAAGGTATTTTCAGTTGATAATAAAGTTTATCTTCTTGTCTCACGTTTTTGGCAGTTTTATTTATTTATGAACAACATTCTGCTTGTGAATGATGGCTCTAGAAAGTCATTTCTGTCCTTGAGCTCTGGTGATCATTTCTTCTCAAGATTTTGACTCATTTTGAACCAAGATCAAGCAATCATTCAGCTAGTTTTGAGCAGGACTTCATACAACCTACACACACACGAATGATCAGAATTAAAAGAAAAGTATATATATATATATATATATATATATATATATATATGTAAGAGGATTGCTCTGAATGTAATGCCATATTTTTATTTTTATTAAAGTTCCTTTAATAATAGCCTCTAGAGCCACTCAAGGTAGAGCATTACTGAACGAGGTGTGTGCAATGAATGTAGGTAGAAGCAGTAGGAAATGAAGATTACTATTGTTCCTCTTATTTTATAATCATGATTGAAGTTGGTTGTATGCCAGTAGAGACTGAACCTTCCCACCAATTACCCATAATAGTTTTACTTTGTTATGAACATCAGTTGAATGACAGTCTCACAGAAAGGGTGTCTGACATAAAAATGTATCCAAAGCAAAAAATAATATTACTTAATATTCTCTAGGTTAAGATAGATCACAATGAATGCATCTCCCCTTGGAGAGGCTTCGTACCTTGAGAGACTGTTGGGTCTTAAACTCACACCTGACCTCAACTCATCCATATGAACCATTGCTAAAGATGCAGGTAAAATGATCAGCTCTCTGTACCGCTTCAGTAAGTACCTGACTCCATGTGCTATCCTCTACCTTTATAAGAGCCAGATAAGGCCAAATATGGAGTACTGTTGCCATATTTCAGTGGAAGCTGACCAGACCACACTCTCTAGACTCAATAGAGTCCAAAAGTATCTTCAAATCCTTGTGGGTGACAAATTATTTTCCACCCTACAACCTCTCTCTCACGGACAGGATGTGGTGAGCCTCTCACTGCTCTATCACTACTTCCATGGAAAGTGCTCGGATGAACTACACTCCTTACACCAGGCCTTACCTTCACAACCAGAACCAGCCATGTCATTTAAATAGTAGCAAATCACCCACATTCCCTCAGTATTCCATCGGTGAGAAGTAAGTTCCACTTGAACAGCCTCTTCTTTGTAAACCACCCAATCACTGAACAAGTCTAGGGTTAACCATTATTTTCCCCTCCTATTCATACAAACTGTCTCCTAATGTTAACAGGTGAACATTACAGTAATGGATATATACAAGGTGGAACCAATTTTATGCCAAATAGTGAGGATGTTTTGAACATCCCAATCACCATATTAATCTTAATCTTCTTCAAGTTTCTATGGGCCTTCTTCAGGTGACCATCAAACTTTTATTTTCCCCATCCTATTCATTATGATAAATATGGCAAAAAGATGAACAATGTCTAATGTAAATAGTGTACCATCAAGAAATATAGACAGATTGAAGGATCACATAAATATGGCAACAAAGATGAAGACAATAGTCCTAATGAAATAGTGTTCCTCATCACAGAAATATAGACAGATACTGAAGGATCACAAAATATGGCAACAAAGATGAAGACAATAGTCAAATAATGTAAATAGTAATGGATATATGGATCAATAAATATGTTTGGTCCAAATAATGTATTACATTGCATCACAGAAATATAACATTTGAAGGATGCATAAATATGACAAGAGATAAACAATAGTCCAAATAATGGGGTACCTCATCGAGACAGATACTAAAGGATCCATTAGGTAAATAAAGATGTTTAATCACTAGTGTCAATCAGCAATGAAGACAATTCCATAATGTAAATAAATCACCATGTTTAAATAAAAATGGAAACAAAGATGAAGACAATAGTCCAAATAATGTAAATAGTGTACATAATACCTAATCACAGAAATATAGACAGATACTGAAGGATCACATAAATCAACAAAGATGAAGAGACAATAGTCCAAATAATGTAAATAGTGTGCATAATACCTCATCTTAGACAGATAAGGATGGATCATTATAAAGATTGAAAGGATCAAGCAAAAGATGAAGACAGAGTGTAAATAGTACATAATAAATATAGACAGATCATGAAGGATCCGGCAATATGGCAACAAAGAAATAATAGGACCAGAAATAGTGCCATAAATATAGGCAACAAAGATGAAGACAATAGTCCAAATAATGGTGACTGAAATATAGACAGATACTGAAATCTGAACAAAGATGAAGACAATAGTCTAATTAAAATTGTACATAATACCTCATCACAGAAATATAGACAGATACTGAAGGATCACATAAATATGGCAACAAAGATGAAGAGAAATAATGTTGTTCAGATACTGAAGGATCACATAAATATGTGAAGACAATCCATAATGTAGTGTACATAATACCTAATCTCAGAAATATAGACAGATACTGAAGGATCACATAAATATGGCAACAAAGATGAAGACAATCCAAATAATGGAAATGTCAGACAGATACTGAAGGATCACATAAATGGCAACAAAGATGAAGACAATAGTCCAAATAATGTAAATAGTGTACATAATACCTAATCTCAGAAAGACAGATACTGAAGGGGATACTGAAGGATCACAATAATAGTCCGAATAAATAATGATCAAAAATAGTGTACATAATACCTAAGAAATATAGACAGATACTGAAGGATCACATAAATAATAGAAATAATGTAAATAGACAATAGTCAGAAATATAAATACTGAAGGATCACATAAATATGGCAGATACAAATCACATAAATATGATGAAGACAATAGTCCAAATAATGTAAATAGTGTACATAATACCTCTAAATCTCAGATACTGAAGGAACATAAATATGGCAAAAAAGATGAAGATAGTCCAAATAATGAAAGATGTACATAATAGGAAATATAGACAGATACTGAAGGATCACATAAATATGGCATGAAATATCAAATAATGGCAAATAAAAGATGAAGACAATAGTCCAAATAATGTAAAATAGTAGTACATAATACCTCATCTCAGAAATATAGACAGATGCTGAAGGATCACATAAATGGCAAAAAGATATAATAGTCAGAAATAGTGTACATAATACCTCTCAGAAATATAGACAGATACTGAAGGATCATAAATATGGCAACAAAGATGAAGACAATAGTCCAAATAATGTAAATAGTGTACATAATACCTCATCACAGAAATATAGACAGATACTGAAATATAGACAGAATAATGTAAATAGGATCACATAAATACATATGGCAACAAAGATGAAGACAATGGTCAAATAATGTAAATAGTGCACATAATACAAAGATGAAGACAATAGTCCAAATAATGTAAATAGTGTAATACCTCATCACAGAAATATAACACCTAATCATAAATATGGCAGAAATATAGACAGATAATGAAGGATCATACCTATAAATATGACAGCAACAAAGATGAAGACAATAGTCCAAATAATGTAAATAGTCATAATACCTCATCACAGAAATAATACTAAATAGTGATGAAGACAATAGTCCAAATAATAAATAGTGTACTAATCCTAATCAGAAATATAGACAGATACTGAAGGATCACATAAATATGGCAACAAAGATGAAGACACATAGTCCAAATAATGTAAAATAGTGTACATAATACCTAATCTCAGAAATATAGACAGATACTGAAGGATCACATAAATATGGCAACAAAGATGAAGACAATAGTCCAAATAATGTAAATAGTGTCATAATACCTCATCACAAAATATAGACAGATACTGAAGGATCACATAAATATGGCAACAAAGATGAAGACAATAGTCCAAATAATGTAAATAGTGTACATAATACCTAATCTCAGAAATATAGACAGATACTGAAGGATCACATAAATATGGCAACAAAGATGAAGACAATAGTCCAAATAATGTAAATAGTGTACATAATACCTCATCACAGAAATATAGACAGATACTGAAGGATCACATAAATATGGCAACAAAGATGAAGACAATAGTCCAAATAATGTAAATAGTGTACATAATACCTAATCTCAGAAATATAGACAGATACTGAAGGATCACATAAATATGGCAACAAAGATGAAGACAATAGTCCAAAAAGATAGAAGAATACCTAATCTCAGTAGACAAAACAAAGATGAAGACAATAAAATAATGTAAATAGTGTACATAATACCTCATCACAGAAATATAGACAGATGAAGACAATAGTCCAAATAATGAAATAATGACATAATACCTAATCTCAAAATATGGCAAGGATCACAAAGATGAAGACAATAGTCCAAAATAATGTAAATAGTGTACATAATACCTCATCACAGAAATATAGACAGATACTGAAGGATCACATAAATATGGCAACAAAGATGAAGACAATAGTCCAAATAATGTAAATAGTGTACATAATACCTAATCTCAGAAATATAGACAGATACTGAAGGATCACATAAATATGGCAACAAAGATGAAGACAATAGTCCAAATAATGTAAAATAACACATAATACCTCATACAGAAATATATAGAAGGATCACATTATGGCAACAAGATGAAGACAATAGTCCGAATAATGTAAATAGTGTACATAATACAATCTCAGAAATATAGACAGATACTGAAGGATCACATATATGGCAACAAAGATGAAGACAATTTAATGTAAATAGTGATTTCATCACAGAAATTAACTATGGTCTTCAAAAATTTAAATTCATTATCTGTTGTCATTTTGGCAACAAAGTCAATAGTCAAATAATGAAATCCCTTTAATACCTCATTATTGACAGATCTCACATCCTCAATAGTCCAAATAGTGTACATAATGCCTAATCTGGATTTAAGTCACTTTCTCATCTTGTTTCATATCTAAAAAAGGTTTAGGGCTTCCAGTAAGAAGTAATGCTTTGAAATACTATCTGTTGTCATTTCTGTCTTTGAATGTTTCATTGCTCTAAATAGTTTAGGGCCTTTTTCTCATTTAGGGCTTATAATATTTTGATTATTATTCTTTTATCTTATTTATCTGTCTATATTTTATTCTTATCTTATTTATCTGTCTATATTTCTGACATGAGGTATTGTAACTATTTACACTATCTACATTGTTCAGACTATTGTACTCATCTTTATTGTCATATTCATGAGGTTTCAGCAGAACATTGCAGTCTTCTTCAGGATCTATCTATATATCTGACATGAGGTATTGTAACTATTTACACTATTTACATTTTTCAGACTATTGTACTCATCTTTATTCACATTTTCAGTCTTGTCCAACCTTCTTCATATGTGGGAATTTTGAACCAAACCCTTTATTTTGTCCACCGAGGTAGATTGTTTTAATTCCACGTGTCATGCCTTTTCTGGATATCTCAGTTTTTCAGTTATTTTCAGTTATTTCCCTTTAGTAACTCAACTTTCCACATTTTACTTCACTTCTGTTGTAGCCAAGTATTGAACTCACAACTCTTTGGGTCAAGTCACTGGATTACTTCAATCAATGCTTTTATCCACTGGGCCATGTGACCACTACCTTCTTCTTCATTTGCAAGAATTTTGGGTTTACTGTCGAGAGGAATGGTAGAACATTTCTAATAAAAAGATGTCTAAGTTGCCTTCTGTCATCCCCATATTGAATTGAGTCTGTAATTACAACTTTTAATGTCCTTAAATCTATAAATTTATTTTGAGCAATTTTAGTTTTTTCTTTGATCAACTGTAGTTGGGATTACCAAGTCAACATGTATGATTCTTTCCTTAGCTGTATAGTATGTGCTTCATGAGGACCACATACAGTTTTAAATTCAGAGTTGTTTTTCTCCTAGACTGATTGCCACCCAAGGCAATAGAATCCAATCTGTCCTGCTAGTTACCCATAGCTGTGAGAAGAAGAGATGGATTCATACCTTTTCCAAGGGTATTATTTGCTTGTAAGGGAATATAAATCATCATACCCAGAACAATCCATTTCTGGGAACCAATTGCAATTATAATGTCATGGAACTTTGAACTGCCAACTTGTTGATTATATATATATGTGATATATAAATATATCTGTGAACTCATAGCCAAGTGGAAAGAATGTTAGCATTCTGATCATAGACACATGTTCAAATCCCACTAGGGACAATTAGTAGAAAAAATTTGACGTTTTGATAATATTAAATTGTGGTGACAATCACAGAATGTAGTACCATTAAGAAGTACCTGAAAACCAATGCCAAAACTTGTGAGGGAAGTTGGACTGATAAAAGTTTTGGGGAACTATCACTGGTTGTGCAAGCATTAAGATACAGGCCTTCATTTAATGAGAATTTTAATGAGATTTTAATGAATTTTAATGAAACTATCACTGGTTGTGCAAGCATGAACATACAGGTCTTCATTTAATGAGAATTTTAATGAGATTTTAATGAATTTTTGATGAATCTATCACTGGTTGTGCAAAAATAAAGTTACATGTCTTCATTTAATGGACATTGAGAAACACTTCTGAAAATCTCTGTAGAGAGATGTTATCTCAATAAAAACACCTATCCCCCAGCAGCTTAAAGAAAAAATGAACTTACATGTCTTCACTTAATGGACTGAGAGAAACACTTCTGAAAATCTGTATAGAGATGTTATCTGAATAAAGACACCTATCCACCCAGCAGCTTAAAAATTTTTTTTTAAAAAAATGGGGTTTCATGTCTTCACTTAATGAACAATGAGAAACACTTCTAAAAATCTGTGTAGAGATGTTATCCCAATAAAAACATCCCCAGAGCAGCTTGACTACTCATGCACATGTGAAATAGGTCACATGAGCTTGGAATCTGCTGCTGATGGAAATAGTGCAACAAGCAGCAAAACAAGTTTGATTTAATTTTTAACAAAATGACACTTTCACAAAACAATATCACAATCAAATGCTTAAAACATATAATTTTCTCTTTTTATTTATGTTTACACATGTGCATGAAGGAGAGGGGACACTGAGAATTTAAATTTTGCATTTCTTTACTTTTTAGAAATATGTTTTGGGTATAGAGTGTAACCAATTTCATTTTATTTTATTTTTTGTTTGTTTTTTTTTTCATTTCTGTTATTAAATGTCCCACATTGGGATAATAGAAGATCTACCAAGAAAGGTGAAATGTTGTAAGAACTTGGACACAAATTTACTGTGGATGATCTAGTGATTAAAGCACTTTCTATATATTTTCATCTCAGTAAATTTCTTTCTCTATTAATTAAAGTAGAATTTTTACATCAAAATTATTGTCAAACTCATAATGAGCCACTAATGCATTGTTTCTGTTCTTTTGTAAAAGATCACTTTTGTGTTCATATAATCTTTTATTTAATTTTTTTCCACTTTGTCATAGATTTTCCTAAAATTGTTCTGATATATAAAAATTTATATATATATATATATATATATATATATATATATAGGTAAGATGAGAACAAATAGAGTACAATTCCAATGTTCATAACATTTAATTTAAAAGAGGGCTCAATAAAAAGTAGAGCAATATTCTTTATTTTAGGATATAACATCAAAAACATGTAAAAATTGCTACACAATTGCAGCTGTGTTTCAATGTTCATATAATGCATCTCATCAGATGATTTTAAATTACTGGAAAGTGTACAATTTAATCAGATTTAAAAGCAAAATACAGCCTCTTTTTAGAAAAAGAGAAAAAAAGAAAAGATTAGAAGTGGTTATAAGGTTTGTGGGCTTTGCTTCAATCAGCCAATCAAATATGACCTACATTAAATTTAAACTAAGGGAAGAAGCAGAAATCATTTTGCATAAATGGGTCATGACTTGTAGGATGGAAATCCATGACAGAGACAGATGTTAAACAGGAGCAGCGGTGGATGGATACAAGTTGTACATTTAGACGATGTCATTTCCTAAGAATAATTAAGTGGTAATCTAATAAAATACTAGACAAATTATATGCTTTGTGAGTTTCCTACATAAAAACCATTTTTATAGTTGATAAATAAATTGTTTCTTTAAGAAATTTAATCTGTACATTTTCTTGGTAAAATAATATGCAAGTAAATCTATAGATTTAAATTAAATCTTTTTAAAAAAATTTAATTGTAAGTGTATAGTGCAGTAGTAAAAAGCTGAAATATATGATTTCACTTGAAGTAAAGTGGGAAATTATAAAAAAAAGTACGAGGAAAACGTATGAGTAATGGATTTGACGAAACAGTACGAGAGTTCTATATTGACGGTAAATAAAAAATTATAAAATAAATTTGATAAAATGTAAATGTTTAAAAAATCTAAAAATTAACTGATAACGTTAATCTTCAGTATCATAGAGTTGGCTATTGTTCATAATTGCTAGGCTAGTTTAGCAATTGCTAGGATAGCTGTTGTTGTCTCTCTCTCCTCAGCCAGTTGGCCTATGATTCATCTGAAATCCATGGTTTAGTACTATTTATTTTTTTTTAAATTTGTTTTTTCTCTTGTATTTTATTGTTTGTAAACTACACTTCTTGTTTGACACATTGTTGCTTGTGAGAAACCCACAAACACAAAAATAGGGGTGATTTTTAGGGTCCTGGAATGGATCGGAAATATTCCCATTAATTTCAATGGGGAAAATTGATTTGAAATACAAGCCTTTTTAGTTATGAGATTAGTCTTGGAACAAATTAAACTTGTATCTCAAGGCATTATTGTGTATATATATATATATATATATATATATATATATATATATATATATATATATATATATTAGGGGAAAGATGTATGACAAAGTTGAGAAAGTTTATGTATGACATGTTTTGTCCTTTAGGACTTCATCAAACTAAATTGATGTTTTTTAATAGATTTTATTTACAACCTGACATTATTTCTTATTACAATAAATGTTGAATAGACATCTCTGTAATTCAGTGTCTACTGGCCTAGGTATTTTAGAGTCTTAATATAGAAAATATGCCTTTCAGCAGGGTTTGAACCTGAATCCTTCTTATACAGTAAAAACCATTTATGGGCCAGGTCTTCTTTTGACCACTCATCACATATTTGTGATTTTTTTTCAACTGATACATGCAAAACATCTTCATGTATTTTCTTCTATAAATTTTTTCACCTGAGCCCCACCCAACTTAAAATTCTGTATCCAATCTGAAAAAAGAAAAAGAATCACTTCTAATAGATTTAATTCAACAGATTTTTTTTATCATCACTTTCATCTTTTCTATTTGACACTTAATTACAGCTGAAATCAAGTTGCAAAGGTTAATTATTATTTTTTAAATTTTAGTTTGTTGGCAATTAATAATAATAATATTTAAAAAAAAAAAAACACTGCCTCAGTCTCTTTAATTATAAGATAATTTTTTATTTTTTTAATTAGTGAAAAAGTGCCAAAATGGACAATGAACTTCAAGGCAATAATTGCTCTATGTTGACCATGCATCAATGTCCAACTGAACTCTTGTTCGTTTATTCATTCCCATTTTTTGGTCTTTCCTTCTTGGATGTTTCCTCTTGCTTTTTTTTTATATTCTTATGAATTAATAAAAGCTTCATTACTTTCATTGCATTTAATTTCCTGCTCAGTGCAAAATGTTGTATCAAAGAGAAATAAAGTAAAATCTTATTTCATCCGCCTCATACAGTTCAATTCAGGACATTTCAGCAAGTGACTTTTACATTAATTGCTAATATTTTCATCTTCTGTGTAAATAACTCTCACTTTCTCTCTCTCACTCCCTCTCTCTCTCTCTCATGCATGGTGGTCACTCATTGATTTTGTTTTTTTGGAAAATCTTTCATGGCCGCAACAGCAATGATCATAGTGAGATCAACATTCTTTCTATACCAGCTGCTTATTGTATATTTGTGCTTAGGAGTTTGATCAATGCTGTCCAAAAAGGTAAGAAAAGTTTGTTTTTTTCTCCATTGACATTGTCAAGGGTGAAAATAGAGGTAACAGCTTTTTTTTTGCTTTTATTTAAGCAAGACATTAATTATTAGAGAATAGTTGGTGACTTAGGAATGATTTTAAATTTTAAGTTTTGAGTATTTTGGAGGTCTTGTAAACATGATGTTATTTTTCAGCTTGTGGTGTCACATGATAGAGTTTGGATTCTGAAAATGTAAATACATTTCAGAATGCATATTGAAAGGCAGTCAAAAGGTTGACAGTTAAGAAGAACTAATATGAACTGTGAATAGATTGTGTATACATTTAACACCAAGATACAGAAATTAATCTGTTTAACTGAACTTGTCTTTCACATTCAACAGAATGTTTAAATAGTTGCTGACTAGATATACCTGATACACAAAAATATATATATATATATATATATATATATATATATATATATATATATATATATATATATATATGTCTATATTTCTGAGATGAGGTATTATGTACACTATTTACATTATTCGGACTATTGTCCTCATCTTTGTCGCCATTTTATTATAACATTTCAGCTATTGTACACTCCAGCCTTCTTCAGGTGGTTGGAATGTCAAACTGAACCCTTTATTTCACTCACTGGGGTAGACTGTTTTAGTTCCATGTGCCATGTTTTTAATGGATGTCAGTTATCAGTTACCTCCTGTTAATTCCCCTCTCCAAGTTCTCCACTGCCTTAACCGGGTATTGAACTCACACTCTTTGGGTCCTGTCACTGGATCTAACCAACACCTTGAGGACACATGGCAGAGTGGATAAAGTTTATGGAGAGGAATGTGTGAATGAAAGAACTTGCAGAAGATGGTTTGCAAAATTCAGAGGTGGAGATTTCACCCTTGAAGATAAAGATCGAACCGGACATCCAGTTGAGTTTGATGAAAAGCTTCTTGAAGTAGCCATTGAAGAAAATCCTGCTTTATCAGTTGAGGAATTGGCAGTGGTTCTCAGTTCAAACCATACAACTGTTCATCGTCATCTTCAACAACTTGGAAAAGTTCCTAAACTTGGAAAATGGGTGCCTCATGAATTGCCTGAAAACAACCTCAAATCCCAAGTTGATATCTGTTCTTCTCTCCATTCTCGCCAACTTGTTTCACCTTTTTTGGATAAACTTGTGACTGGCGATGAAAAATAGATCTTTTATCAAAATGTTAAGCATTGTAGACAGTGGCTCGGTAAAGGGGAACAACCCCAGCCACAGCTGAGAAGGAAACTTCATGGGCAAAAACTTCTTCTTTCAATCTGGTGGGATCACCAAGGAATAATCCACTTTGAATTCTTACCACCTAATGCAACAATTAATGCTCAAATATACTCTCAGCAATTAGAGTGTTTGAACCAAGCTTTGAGTAAAAAAAGACCTGCTCTAGTGAATCGAAAAGAGGTGATGTTTCATCAGGACAATGCGCGACCCCACACAGCAAGAATCACGTCACAAAAGATCAAAGAACTTGGTTGGGAGAAAATTCCTCATCCACCTTATTCTCCCGATCTTGCTCGTTCAGACTACCATTTGTTTCGTAGCTTACAGAATCATTTGGAAGAAACAGCTTTTGTAACACAGGAAGAAGTTAAAACTGACATTTGTGAGTTCTTCGAATCAAAGCCAAAAGAATTTTACAGTAATGGAATTAGTAAGATTGTTAATAGATGGAAGGAAGTCATAGATAATCAGGGAAAATACATTGTTCATTGAATCTGAAATTAAATGTAACATTTGGTCAGTTGTTTTCTTTATTCAAAATTCGGACAGAACTTATGGGATGATCTGATACTTGACAAAAATTTTAGAACTAGTCAGTGTGCTCTGTGATCATAGCTTCAGGCATGTAGACATCTACGTAGCTCATTTCCAGTATTAAATTTCAGATTTTAAAATGGCTAAGGGTAAAATTTTAACAAAGTTCGAACAGGGCAGGATTATTGAACTTCAAAGACATGGTCTTCACAATGAGCAAGTGAAATTGGCCATAGCAGAACTGTCATTGCTCACTTCATTAAAAATCTGGATGTGTATGCTTCTAAAAGGTCAAGAAGTCGCCCCAATAAAATCTCACCATCCTTAGACAGACACATTAGGTGAGAAGTTAAGAGAGATTCAAGCCTAACAACAAATCAGATAAAAGTGAATACAGATGCTGAATGCAGCTCTTGAACAATTCACAAGCATTTAAATAAGAAAGGGTTTATGAACTTGAAACAGCTGCAGAGGCCTCGCCTTCTTCTTCGCCATAAAACCACCAATTTGTTTTACAATTTACTTCCAACTATCAAACTTGGAATGTGGATAAATAGAAGAAAGTGTTGTTTTCAGATGAGAAAAAATTCAATCTTGGTGGCCCAGACAGTTTCCAGCATTACTGGAATGTAAAAGATGTCCCAAAAGAAATTTTCTCAACATGACACAGTGGAGGTGGATCAATTATGGTCTGGGATTCATTTTTGTACAATAGAACTCTTGAGTTACAGGAGGCAAAAGGTCGTCAAACAGCTGCTAGTTACATGTTAAGAAATCATCGCTAATTACTGAAGGCTCTCACATATCTGGAGAAAACTGGATTTTCCAGCAGGACAATGTTGCAATCCACAATGCTCTCCAGATCAAAACCTGATCGAGAATGTTTGGGGACGGATGACAAAGGACGTTTATAAACATGGATGACAATTTGAAACTGTGGATGCTCTTTATGCATCCTGGGTGAGCATCCCAAGCACCTTCATGCAGAAGTTAATAATGAGTATGCCAAAATGACTTTTCGAAGTAATTCGCAAAATGGAGGATATACTGAATATTAAATTGTCATTGTGACTTATTTGTTCTGTATTTGCTATTTTTATTTACATTGTCTTATCTTTATGACCAACCAAAAAAATCCTTTTTTTAATGTTTGTTTAAATTAATTCAATTAAAAGCTTAAAATGTTCACTTGTTTGTTTATAAGCTACATTTTCTAATTAAATGTAAATGTTTCGCAAATATATTTTGATTAATGTAACAGTATTTTATATTTTTTTTTAACCCTTTTGTATTTGGTTTTAAGATTTTGACCTGGTTTGTGTGCGTGTGTGTATATATATATATATATATATATACATATATATATATACAGGGTGTGTGGATGAATTGTCATTTAAATTATGCAAAAATGAGAATAACACTTGCATCTTATTTGAACTGATATATTTACCAAAATTATGCAAAAATATTTTAAAATACTAAAGAGTACATTTATTCAATAAAATCGCCACTGACTTCCACCATGGCTTCCAGATGACTTTAGAATCTCCTGCAACTTTTCTGGATGGTCTCCTTGTTTAAGTTGGTGAATGCTGCCATTATCCTTGCCTTCAGTTCATCTTTGGTATTACAAGAAGTTTTGACAGTCTCTCACTCAACTGTGCCTAACACAAAATAATCAAGAAGGGTTGCAGTCTGGGGAATTAGGTGGCCAGATGTAAAGTGTAAATTGTCTGACAGCCATGACTGGGTTCTGTGGCATGGTGCAGAGTCATGTTGCCAGAGATAGGGTCTTCCAGCAGCCACCCTCTTGACCCAGGGTAGCACTACCTCCTCAGGAGTTCTTTTCTTATCAGAATGATCAAAGTGAGTTTTCCAAGCTTCTGTAGCTTCATAATCACTATTAGGCTCATCCAACTCTTTCCAAATTCTCTGCACTGTCCCCAAATTGACACCTGAACACTGAAATGTTGGTATTGGAGCTTCCGGCATGAATGCCAAGCAGTACAGCATGCCATTTCTAAATTTCTGGTGGAGTGAATTGGATCATGGTGCTCATTTTCTCACAGACAGTGTCTACATGACCCTACTATACTGTGCAGTTGACAAAATCAAAAACAAAATATCTGCATGTGCAAAATTAAAAATATAATATCGCGACAATTTACCCATCGCATCCTGCATATATATATATATATATATATAGGGAGGCACGGTGGAGCAGTGGTTAGCGGCTTGGATTGAGGAATCGCAGAGCCGAGTTCGAATTCCAGTCGAATCCACTGCATTCACTTACGTGCTAATACCCTTGGGAAAGGTATGTATCCTCTTCATCTCCCTCCAGCTATGAGTAAAATAGCAGGACAGACTTGGTTTCTATAGCCTTGGATGGCAACTGGTCTAGGAGAAGGACAACTTTGAATTCAAAACCTGCGGAGGGTCGTTTGGGAACCTTGTGGCATGCATTCGGTGCACCAGGTTTCTGTATTCGTCCCTCCAAAAAGTGTGGCTGGTCCTGCACAAGGCCTTCACCACTATAAACAAATCTCATGTGCCAGTGTCGGGACGTCGGTTTCCTGGGGACTTATCGGCCTGACCCTCATACGTCGAACGCGACGGGAGAGTCGATTATATATACTGTACATATATTTATTTGTCTGCATAGATTTATAGATATAAGCCTTTTTTTTCTGCAGTGACCCTCAATCCACCAATCCAAAAATTGTTATTAAAGCCTTTTTTATGTTATTTTATTATTTTGAAAGTCTTGTGGTCTTATATAGTGTGAGCACTGATTGGTTTCATTTTGTTTATTTTGTTTTATGGCACATTTCATGCTGACAAGAATTTTAGGAGATGTTTCAAAAATGTATTGCTGGTAATATATTTTTCTTTTTTTTTCAACCATCTATTGCTGGTAATATTTTTTCAATAATGTATTGCTGGTATTTTTACTATAAAAATCTATTTTTATACTTTCATAGTCTTAACTATTTGCCCATAGCTGAGACCATAACAGTTGCTACCACCCCAGGTGGGGGTGAACCTGGGATTGACAGCAATTAAGAGGTGGTTCCACACACTTCAAAAACTTCTGATCAGATGCCTTGCTGCCAGATGTAGTTTATTGCCATACCCAGGACATCTGAGCACTGAGAATTTAAATACATTTTAGAATATCTATTCCAGAATTATAAGTAATTTTGTTAATTGACTGTTGTTCTGATTTAATAGTAATTGCTTCTAAAATTTGTAATCTTTGTTTCCAGTTTGTTTTGTTAAATTGATAAATCTTGTTGTGAGTTATATTATATAATTCTAATTTTTATGTTCCTCTTTTATTTGTTGCCATGACTTTGAATGGAATATAACCTAGCATTCCTCAGCATGATATTTTTAAATCCACTGTAATGCTTCCCTAAGCTTAGTGTCATCGCTATCTCACAATAACAATGTATGCACACCCAGCTAGCCACCTTATTAAAGAGAAAGCAAAGCATATTTCACCAGGTAACAGTTGAAATTTCCAGGTCGCATAATGAGAAAAGAGGGTTTGGAAAATCTGATACTCACAGGAGAAAATGAAGGCAAGAATGTTAGAGAAAAGTATCAAGTAACTGATCTAATGAGTGTTATAAAATAGAATAAGACATATCTCGGCTGATTTACAGACAAATACTCAAGAGCGAGAATCGGATGTGAACAGGACAAAGCCCCGTCACAAAATAACCATTATCCTTCTTTACAAATGTTAATGACACACGGGTTCTGGTCGAAAAATAAAATAATATTTAAAGTAATCTATTTTTTGTCCAATGAAAATGCTTCCCTCCTAATTATACTCGCTTCGTTTTTCGAGCCTGTTAGGCCATAAAAAAACGCTATAAAAGGGGAGTTCAACAGGCAGTCCACAGGTGGCCAGTGAACAGACCTGTCATGGTCATCAGCTGTCAGCAGGAGAGCATCAATCACTGTCAACATGTGTGAACTACTATGAGAGATCGACCTAGATCCGAAGCCGGCTTATGAGCTTTACCACAAGGTAGCTGTCCCAAACCAACACGTTCCTGTTGGAATAAATCACGTAAATCTATTTCTGCTGTTGTTGTATTTCTTTCTTGCAACTATACGCTTGTCTATAACATGAGTAAATGGCAAGGACCATGAAAATGGCAAGAAGACGAACATTACTTAAAAGTACATAAGATAGGAAATTGTGAAGAGCCATGATCACTAAAGTAGAAAAACCTTCTTTCATTGAAGTGGAAAGATTATATTGAATCCATTGCTAGGTCAGCTGCTGAGAAAATTGGCTCACTGCGACGTGTTAGGCGATTTTTCTCAGCAGAATCTTTCTTTCTTACATCTTACATATCTATAAGTCTACCATTCATCCATGCTTAGAATATTGATGCTACATATGGTCTAGTGCTCCTGTTATATATTTAGAGACCCTTGATAAAATCCAAAGAAGAAATCAGCAATATTATTGGTTCTGACCTGGTATCTCGGCTTCAGCCTCTTTCCCACCATCATAAAGTTGTCCCCCTTTGACTTTTTTATAAATACTTTCATTGTAATTGTTCTGATGAACATTTCTCTATGGTACATAGACTTTATGAAGTTAAGTGCAATACTAGAATTGCAACATGGTCTCATCAATTTACACTTGAGTTGGCTAGATGTAACTACAAGTTCTATGCTTAGTTTCTTTTCTCACACTTCCAGCACCATGCTTTCTAGTCAACTTCAAAAATTTAAATGCAATGTCAGTTACTATCTTTGGTCTTTCTGATTAATCTGCTGTTGTTCTCACTCCTTAGTAATGTTTCTGCTTTCTAATTCTTCCATACCTAGTAACCCCTTGTGTCTTAGTGACTTTAATGCCTTGCTTGGGGTGAACTCAATTAAAAAATGTTACATGCTCATTAAAAATACTTTTTGTTGATGGACATTGGTTTTTATGGATACTCTGGTTTGGCCTGTGCCAATGGAACGCCATAATCAACAAAGACCAATATATTGTGTTGTGATACAGTCCTTTTTTCACCTTGATAAAAACTGTTTACAATTTGTACCACAGAAGCTCTTCTGTTGACTTATTCTTGGTGGGAAAGCCCCCTTTCAATTCTTGCAGGCAGTTGGTTATTTTTCGGTGCTATGATCATTACTAAAGTATTCACCACAACTGCAAAGGAACATTCAATGACTATTACATTTAATACGACTCGTGTAATAAAAAGCAAGAGGAATAAGATGAAAGAAATACTAGTTAAAATGAATAATAATTGACAATACTTCATCTAAGAAATTCATAGACCATTACATCTAATACTACTAGTGTAATAATAAGAGAATTAAGATAAAAGAAATACTAGTTAAAAATAAATAATAATAAACAATACTTCATCTAAGAAATTCATAGACCGTTACATCTAATACTACTAGTGTAATAATGAGTAAGAGAATTAAGATAAAAAATACTAGTTAAAAATGAATAATAATTGACAATACTTCATCTAAGAAATTCATAGACTATTACATCTAATACTACTAGTGTAATAATGAGTAAGAGAATTAAGATGAAAGAAATACTAGTTAAAAGGAATAATAATTGATAATACTTCATCTAAGAAATTCAAAGACTATTACATCTAATACTACTAGTGTAATAATGGTCAAATGAAATAACATGAAAGAAATACTTTTAAAAAATTCATAATAATTTTCAGTGCTTCAACTAATACATTCAACGACTATTACATCTAATACTACTAATGTGATAAAGGGGGCACCTCAAGGTGGTGTAATGGTTAGCAAGCTTGTCTCGCTAGAACAATTATGAATAAGTAGTGAGTTCGATCCTCACTGGGTGCCCCTTACATTCGGCCTTGTGCCACATCCAAGCTACGCTTGGAAAATCGCTAATGTGATAAAGGGAAGCAGAAATAATATGAAAGAAATACTAATCAAAAATGAATAATAATTAATAATGCTTGATCTAAGAAATTCAGACAACTTAAGAATATTACTACTTGGTGGAAAAGAAAGAGAAATAAGATGAAAGAAATACTAATCAAAAATGAATAATAATTGATAAGCTTCATCTAAGGAATTCAGAATCAATTATAATTTAAAATTCTTTCAAATTATGATAAGCATTCTAATTTCTATATTTTCTAACTACAAAATAGAAGAAAATTTACTTTGGTACTTACAGAAAAATATTCTGCTTAAGTTGGAAAGTAAAAGTCATAAAAACCTAATGGTTAAATCTATTTTTAATAGCAATTCTTGTGTCTCTGAAAACTTGGTAAAATTTTACATGATTTACTAAATTTTCTTATGGCTTCCTCTCTTGAAAGAATTCAGTTCTGTCTTTTAGCAGGTATGCTTTACTTATTTTTTTCCTTTTTTTGATTTGATGTTACAGTCCAGTCTATCTACTTGTGCCAAAATGAACTACTTAGGTCATATAGATTTCTTCAAATGCATGGTAGCGTTCCACATGGCTTGCTTTGGAATATCCATATCTACCCATTAAAGCAGACTTTGAAAGTAAAAATAAAAATGAATGTCAACTTCTGGTAATGTATGTTGCTATAAAATGTATATTTCTTAGCAGAAATGCTTATATCTACTGCCAATGATTTATCAATTTCTGCTTGTTTTCTTTTTTGTTCATGCAGATTAAATGTAGCCAATAGATCATAAGTAAGTCAAGAACCCAAGAATGTACCTGAGTCATCTTTAGCATAGCTTTTATATTTATATACATACTAGCTGAAGTACCCATCTTTGCCTAGTTATCTAAATCTCTGAAAGAAATACAAATCCAACAATCTCAAAATATCAATTGCTTTCAAAAGATGATGACAATCTTCAATTGATTCAGGAATTTTGATTCTATAGAAATAGTTGCTTACAATCACTATTCTTGTTTCAATCAGTTATGTACTATGTGTGATACATGCTTAGGCAATCATGTATCTTTCCTGCAGTAGGTTGCCATTTTTTTCTGCGGTACAACAATTGCTATCTAAGGCTATAGAACCCAGTTTTTCATGCTATTTAGCCATACCTAGAAGAGGATGCATACCTTTCCCAAGCATGTAAGTGAATGCAATGGATTTGACTGGAATTTGAACTCGGCTCTCCTATTCCTCAATCCAAGCCACTATCCATTATTCCACTGTGCCTCCTCTTCTTTTTTACCTTTATAAAAATTTACAAAGGTACAACTATAAACAAACCTTATATGATATTGTAGTGCCTTAATAAACATAGTATCAGCAGCACCCCGAAGCATATAAAACAAGCAAAGCCTTAAATAATTCTCCCTTCCTGATTTTCCTCTTTTCAAAGTGTGTGCTATGAACTTTTCACACTGAAGCAAAAAAGTCTGTCGACAACTTTATACAAAAACATGCCTACACATGCAAGTCACACTCAGATACATTCATTGACAATTTTTGTTGTGTTTTCCATTTATTTGTCAGAAAAGAAACTCTTAAACTTTACTTTTGTTATTTTTATTAAATAAATTTTATCTTGCATTGAAAATCAATTGTTTTGTGCATCTACCTTTTCACCATTATTATTTCATGTATTATGAAATATTCTCAGAAGAAAATTAACACATTAATTATCGAAGTAACCAATGCATTAAAATATCATATAATACATATTTTGATATTATTATAATAAAATACAACTGAAAATGAATTCCTTTTTTTTAAACTTTTATTTCAAAATACTGTAATAATGTTCATAATTCTTCTTCTTCTATGTGCCGTGTACCTTCAGGACATGGGCGATAACTAATATCCTCTAAGCCTACATTAATCACATACACGTGGATGTTGATTCCATCAGGAGAACCCTCCACCCTGGCCAATCTAGGAAGCCCTCTACACAGTGTTTAGTGTATACTGAGAAAAATCCTGATGCCCCTCCAATAGATTATTAATACTATCTTTGTATTATGTATTATTTTAATTATTCAGTCAATCTAGCTTGGACATTTATGAGTCTCACATGTCAACTGTCACAAACCTGCATCAAGGTCAGAAGGTCATTAGGGTGGCATTCTGATTGATAACATAACTGGTCAATGTAGGTGGCTGCTGGGTGACCAACCCATCTTGTGCTATGGCTATGTGTCCAGAGCTGTAGATAACTTGCAACTTCTTGTCTTGCTCAACAGCAGTGTCCTGCAAAGTGCATTCTGCATTTATGTAAGATTGTAGAAATATCAGGAAGGGTTTATAGGGCTGTGATTTAGTTGGATGTTGTCTCAAAGAGATGTTAAGTATAGCTCTCAGCATCCAAATGTAGGGTCCAAAAAACTTAGTGTTTTAGTTAATGCCCAACTAGTGGCACTATATATTAAAACTGACTGAAGCATGAAAGAATCTTCACTTGAAGTCATCTGGTATATTAGACTACTAGATTACATCCATTTTATTCAAAATGGCTCAGCATGGGCATTACAAATTAGTTATATAAGTGTATGGATATTAAACAAAAGGATGTTATGGAGAGTCATAATCACCTGCATATTGTGTTTAGAGAGAGAAAGAGGTATATGAAGAATTTTCTGTAATATTTACTTATGCATTAACTGGTCAAAATTTAAATTTTGTTCTTCACTCTCAAAAAAATAATCTCTTGAAAATTCTTTCTTTTCATTAACTCAGATTAATATACATAGCCAGTGTCAACTGATGTATTTAAACTGTTTTTGGATCTGCAGATGATTTTGAGGAATGTGGACTGAAATAGAAAGCAATGTCATATCCAAGTATGATTTATCTTGCAGATTAAAAGTATAAATATTTTATCCCAAGTCGTATAGAAATCTCTTCGAGGAAGAGAACCTGTTCAAATTATTTTCAGCGAATTTCATGAATCTGTATCTAAGAGATGTTCATATTTATTTTTGGAACATAAATTCTAGGTTCTAAGCCATAGAATTCTTATAAATCTTTTATCAAAATAACAACAACAGAAATCAAAAATTATTTTGATTATTTCTCTATGTGTTTATATACATATATATATATATAGTGAGAGAGAGAGAGACATAAGCATAAGCATATATATGTATATGAATGCTTGTTTATATGTATTTGTATCTATATATCTATATATATATATATATATATATATATATATTCTATATATATATATATATATATATATATATATATATATATATTCTATATATATATATATATATATATATATATATATATATATATGTTCTATATATATATATATGTAATTGTGTAAATGTGTTTGTGTGTGCATATATATATATATATATATATATATACAAACACATATAAACACATATAAACATGTATAAAAATACTGATAGCTTTGATAAACATGCATTCATATGCGTACAAACATACATACATACATACATATATAAATATCTATAATAATAATAGCTGGCCATTCATATTCAAGAATACCTATCTATTAGGGTGACTATCCAGTCCCTATTGCAGATGCTCGTCCAGGCAGATTTATGTTTGTTCAACACCCACAGAGCCAACCTGTGGTTTATAATACAA
Source organism: Acanthosepion pharaonis (assembly GCA_903632075.3). Lineage (NCBI taxonomy): Eukaryota > Metazoa > Mollusca > Cephalopoda > Sepiida > Sepiidae > Acanthosepion > Acanthosepion pharaonis. The sequence continues at coordinate 655,286 of CAHIKZ030005469.1, read as the reverse complement.
CTATGCTGAGCAGACCTTAGTTACAGTTTCTGAGAGAGAGTGGGTTATCTATTATGATCAACAATATGAACAAGACCAGCATATTCAAACCCTCGGTCACAATGATTTGTGACTTTGTGCTAGCACAGCTATTGACAGCCGCCACAGATTTCATTTACCATTTTCACTCACAGGGCTTGGGTCAACACATGGTATGGTTTTCCGGCACTTTTGAAAGGTTCTGCATGCTGGGATCACCATCTCCACACCAAAAACATCAGGAAGTCTCCTTCCTGAGAAATCAACCATGGTGAGATTCGAACCTGGCTCTCATGGTCAGAAAGCAAACATTCTAACCACTAATTCTAAACACTAGCCATATATATATATATATATATATATATATATATATATATATATATATATATATATATATTACAAAATGTTTCTCTCTTACATCTCTCTCTCTATATATAAAGAGACAGAGAGAGAAAACATTATTGTAATCAGTATATATATATATATATATATATATATATATAATTATTTATTCAAAAATTATGTTATAAAATTACTACAAAAATAGTCATTTTGTTTCAACACTTCTGGTGTCTTATCATGATGGTGTTGAAGTAGAATATGAAAATCTTTTTTATTCTACTTTCAACATCATATATATATATATATATATATATATATATATATATACCTATGAAACTGCTATGTTGTAGACATCATAGAAAAACATTTCACATTCCATCAGCATGGCTGATGCTAATCTCTAGGAGAGCAACTCATTACACTTTCTTGGTCTCATGATTTCAACTGACATGAACTTGAATGATTATATTGAATCAATTGCTAACTCTGCTGCTAGTATGTTGGTTCACTGTGTCGTGCCAGCCAGACAATTTTTTTTTGCCATAATCCATCTTGGATATTTATAAATCTATTGCTGCCATATCTGGTCTGTTACACCTGTATTAAATCTCAAGATACTTAACAAAATCCAAATAAGTGTCTGTAATGTTATTGATCCTGACTTGGAGTTTCAGCTTCAGTAATTTTCTCAGTTGCTTTCCTCTGTTTTTTCTATAAATATTTTCATTGTAATTTTTTTAATGATATCTCAACCACTTGAATTTAAATGTACTACTAGATTAGCAATTAGGTCTCATTGCTTTACTGTTGCAGTATCTAGATATATCTGTATATATCCTTAAGTTCTATTCCAATAGTTTCTTTTCTCACATTTGTCACCTGTAGAACATTTTTCTGGCTTCTTGCTTCCCTGCCACCTAGAATATTCAAAAATTTCTACTGCAATGTCAATCGCCATATTAAATTCTTTTATTGTCCTTTTTCCTCACTAATGTCTTCCTGTTTTCTCAGTAAAACCTTGTATGATTAACAGCATTATTGCCTTGCCTAGGATGAAATGATTGAAAAAAATATGTATGTATGTATGTATGTATGTATGTATGTATGTATGTATGTATGTATATATTGGGCTCATGATTGAGGGGTTAGAATATTCACTTTCTTACCATGTATCACAGGTTTGAATCTTAGCATTGTCGATTTGTCAGGAAGGTAACTTTTTGACGTTATCAGTCTGGAGGAGGGACAATCCCAGTGTGCATCACCTTTGGAAAGTGCCTGAAAACCATACCATGGGTTGTCCAAGCCTTGTGAGTGAAATTGGATAGACAGAACCTTTAGGAGCCATTGATGGTTGTGTTAGCACAAAGCCACTAGTCATCGTGACTGAAGGTTTGAGTGTGCTGCCCTTGTTCAGACTGTTGATCATGCTAGATAACGTGCACTATTCCATAAACCACAAGTGGGCTCTGTGGGTGCTGCACAAACAGAAATGTGCCAGAGTAGGCATCTGCAATGGGAATTAACTAGCTGCCCTGGTAGATAGACATCCTCAGATATGTGTGCTGTGCCATTTAGATGTATGACGCTCCAGGTAATTGCGATCATAAAATAAAAATACTGAACAAAATGAAAAATCAGTATACTTTTAAATAAATTAATACATGTTTAATTTAAAAAAACAGAAATGCTTATCCATTAAACTTGCCTTCAGAATGGCCTCGTGCCTGGATAAGGTGGTTCTGTTCCTGTTGGCCATTTCATCTATCATGGTCTACTTTAAAATGCTACCAGAATATGTAGTTATTCACATATTATAGAGGGAATGTCATGATCATGAAAATTTTCAGAGTCCTGCTGGGACATGTACATCCACCCTTTTGATCCAGGACATTTGACTATCATGTTCAGCATGTTGAGACCCTACAAAGGAAGTGAAATACCACAATTTGTCTCTGACTTCTAGAACCATCTGCCATTCCACATGTTCACCTAACCGTTTTCACGAAGTTCGCTATCACTATCACTGTAAATGATAGCTAGTTTCACAAGCATGACTTTGCCTTTTCATTCCATGTGTCAAAAGCTACCATTTAAAATTCAGTTTCCATCTATGAGCTGTTAAATTTTTGTTCTCTATATGTGAGTCTCTTTAAAGATGTAGGTGTGCATACATGTATATAGAAGAGCTATAGGTATGTATGTATGTATGAGGAGTGACATGATGATCGTCATACAAGTGGAATAAGTTGTGTACATGAAATTCCCCAAGAAACATTTTCTATTAACATTGATCATGTAACTATTTGCAGATCCAAAGAAAATAAAAGCAATATTTTTAGCTTTGAAAAATGGTTCCACCTTTTCAAAAGACAAAAAAATAATTTCCGCATCATTTGTAGCTGACTTTTAAAATAATTGTGGTAGGAATAAACTTGATGCACCAAAGTAAATTTCCTCAAAGAAAAATTTATTTTCCCTGATATTTTATTGGCATATTTGTTCAAATGAATTATTTTGTTTATCTCATCAATATATGCCTTTTAACAGACGTATCCAATAGCAGATAATAAAAATGTTTCACTAGTTGCAATGAAAAATGGACACTAGTCTTATACAGAATTTGTTCAAAATTCTCAAATCAGTCATTATCATTATTCCACATGATGTTTGGATTAATATCCTCATCCTTGTTGCTTTTATCACTACATTTTGGCCACTGTGTTCTCCAGGCTTTCTCTTTGCCCAAAATTCTCAGATGAGTCATTATCATTATTCCACAAGATGATTGAACTAATATCCTCATCCTTGTTGATTTTATTACTACATTATTGCACTTGTATTCTTCAGCCATTCTCATTGGCCCAAATTCTCAGATCAGCTAAATTCATTATTCCTGAAGATGTTGATTAGTTTATTGCTTGGCAAGTATTGTAAATGCAATTCAACAATCAATTATGCTTTTAGATTGAATAATAAACTAAATCCAAACAATTTAAACAAAATCTTACTGATTTTATTTTTTTTATTTTTAAAAAAAAATTAACACTCATATTATAAAAGTTTATATTTTGGTATTTTAAAAATACTAACTATTGTTTTTGTCCATAACTATGAGAAGAGTAATTAATATAACTGTTTATAACAACATCAGTAATATTGATTATGATTATGATGATTGTGTGCACTTCCGGTCATGTTTTGGTATTTTAAAAATACTAACTATTGTTTTTGTCCATAACTATGACAAGAGTAATTAATATAACTGTTTATAACAACATCAGTAATATTGATTATGATTATGATGATTGTGTGCACATCCAGTCATGTTTTGGTATTTTAAAAATACTAACTATTGTTTTTGTTTATAACTTTGAAAAGAGTGTTGGGATTGAATTAGGTATCAAAAGGTTTTTATATTAAGATGGTTAGTTTACAGGCATGTTCACCATATTAATCCGCAACAATATAGAATATAGACATTCAAAAACGAATCAATCACAAGGCAATTGAGTAAGAAACACCGATTATGAGATTTCAATACTACAACATGCATTTATGTACAATTAATATACAATTTGAAAACTTGTAGTTTGATAATACAAGAAATTGACCATTGATAAATTGGGTTTCTTATTGATTTACAGTTCAAAAGTGTTCAAGTGTTTAAGAACTGGTCAAACAGAGTTCAGTGGAAAATATTATTTATACAGAAATTTGTGTAGTTTGTATGTGTGAATAAAGTAGGAGTTTGTATGCATGAATAAAGTAGGGTTTGTCTAAAGTTGTTTACCTTGGATTGTTCTGTGTTTGTCTTTGTTTAAAATACAATTTCTATTTTAGTAGTGTGTAAGAACACTTTTCTTAGAAAGTTGTAAGTGAGATGTGAGAGATTATGTTGATGTTGAATCAGCAGTTGACGCGCGAAAAGTATCTTAAGTCAAATTAGTGATGCGCGTGGATTTGTGTGGCATCTCTCTGAAGTTTATTGACTGACTGGTGAATTCGGTTGAGATGGTCTTAATTTTTTTGTTTGTGGAAATGAAAATAGGCTCCAGTAAACTGGGCACGAAAACAGATTTTCGACAATTATTACATGTCTTGACCAATAGAAAATCGAGATTTGCAATGCGAGGTGCTGGTTGGTTAAAACTGATTCTGATGGAAGAGTGTATTTTATCTCGGAGGTGAGTATGAAATATGGACGATTCTATAAGAGTAATTAATATAACTGTTTATAACAACATCAGTAATATTGATTATGATTATGATGATTGTAAGCACTTCCAGTCATGTTTTGGTATTTTAAAAATGCTTACTATTGTTTTTGTCTATAACTTTGAAAAGATTAATTAATATAGCAATTTATTAAGATTAGCTTAGATGCTAAACAAGGCCAAAAGTAAGGAAACTCACTACTCAGTTATAATTAACCTAGCAAGACAAGCTTTTTAATCATTACACCATGTTGAAGTACTGAAAGAGTAATTAATATATACAACATTGTTTAGACACTCAGATCACTTTGTATAATTGATGTTTTTAACACTATTATTAAAAACTGTCATTAATATATCAAACATTGTCTCGATGGTCAAATCTCATTTTTTTATATTTGATTTTATTTGCAATTTAGAGCAACGTTTCTGCACCCAGGTGCACTAGTGGGCTCTAAAAGGTTACCAGGTGCATCCCAAGTTAACAGAAGAGTAATTTATGAATTATTTTTGTATTTAAAAAAGATTTATATTTTAAAGACCTAGAGACACAAAGTGCATGGCTTCCATGTTTAAATCAAGTCTTTGTCATTTGATATTTTAAACCTGATGCTAAATTTCTTAATTTTTCAAAAATAATTATTACAATTATTTTAATTTATATTTTTTGTTTTATGTAACAGTGGTCATTTGCATGCAGTCTTGGATCTTTAAAAAAAAAAGAAGTTAATTGAATGTGAACTAAAGAATTTACATTTTTATGAAATGAAACATATACCTGAAGAAGGCCAGAGTGTACAATGACTGAAACATTGTGAATATGACAATGGAGATGAGAACAACAGTCTGAACAATGTAAATAGTTACAATACCTTATCTTAGAAATATAGACAAATATTGGATATGTTAATAACTCTTTTCAAAGTTATATTAACAACAAAGAAGATTTTTAGGCATTCACACAATGTCAGATATTAATGACTCTGTAGCAGTGTTTCTCAACATTTTTTACATCAAGACAAATTTGTAGTATGACTAAAACTCTGGGGAGCATTTTTAATTTTAATGAGGAAAAATTAATCATGAAATCTGAAATTTTAGTTTAGCATTCCCAAAGAAGATTTAAAGGGATTTATGAAGAATTTGCTATTTTTTAAATATTATTTAGAGATACTGATAATGACTGATTTAAATCCCTTTAGGAATAAAAAAAGAAAAGGATTATCCACTCTTTTTTAAAGATTAAAGAATTTAGCATCCAGTTTTAAATCTCATATGACAAAGACATAACTTAGACATGGAAACTTGGTGTCTCTAGTTTTTGAAAAATAATTTTTTTTTAAATATAAAAGTAATTAATAAATTACTCTTCTGTTAATTTGGGGACACCAGGTTATATTTCAGGGCAATTAATACTTGTAAATATCTAGGTTTTAATTGCATCATTTTAAATTCTGAATGTTGTTTATGCAAACTGAGACCAAGAGGGAATTTATATTAGACACACTCTTATTATTATCACACTCTGCCTGAAAACCAAGGCGCAACTGAGAGATGATATGCACCCCTGGCAGGGCATCAAAATGCTTGGGTATGTACCCATGTCTCCCTAATGAGGAGGGATGCAACACAAGTTCAAGCTTAATGTAGAGAACCTGAATATGCACAATCAGGTCAAGTACAACATTCTCCAAGCTCCACAACTTCCACTGGCCTCAGGGGCAACCACCAATCCACCTCTCTGGTGCAATGAGAGGATCCACTCTTGGAAAGCTGTTCCCCAGGGCTAGGCACCTCAAAGTATTATTTTTCTCAGCTGCATTTCCATCCACGGACAAAAACCACACCTGAGTTGCACTCTGCCTGCAGACCAAGACGCAACTGAGAGTTGACATGCGTTCCACGACATAGTCACAGAACTTTGTGTTTAGCTGCTTTTGAGGCCTCTTTATACTCTAACAATGCTGGTTATGCTTTTTCTTCCAATTGTTTTTAAAAAATGTGGGAGTGCTGACAGGATACAGCATATATGCCATCACTACTCTGATTCCAATTCCAGATTAAAGTTTCTGCTTCGAAAGGTTTATCAAGTCCTACTTGTTGGAACATTTGGCAAAGAATGTTGATTCTTTTCTTTGTTTAAGATTATTCTTTAGAAAATACCAGTGTGAAAGAATTAGACAAAGATACTGCTGAATGCACTCAAAACACACTTGGGAAGTCGAACTTGCTTGTTACAAATGGCTGCCATAGTGGTAAGAAAAACTTTTAAAGATCTTTTAGTGCATAAAGCATTGCAATAGGTTTATTGCTTGTAACTCAATTTCAATGGTTTTTATTGAATCATGCTTATAGACTTACTTGTGCACTTGCACTGAAAACAATTTTACATTTGTGATAATTCAATTTCATTTCTTTATTTTGTTATTACAGTAATCGACTTGTGGCATAAGCTTGTACTTTTCTCCACTGCTAACTGCAACCAATTGTAACTAATTATCAATGATGAATCAATAATAATCTTGTTAAAACATGCACATATCTTTTTGTTTGCCTTTTAATTGAGATAAAACAAGGCAATAGCAAAGCATCTCCCAGGCAGAATATTGCAGCATCATTTGCGCAAAATATTTCAGAGTCTTGGAAACAAGTAACGAAACAATATTTTTTGTTTCATCTCTTGGACTTCTTCTCCTTCTTGTTGTTGTTGTTGTTCTTTTTCTTCTTCTTCTCCTTCTTTTTGTCGTTGTTCTTCTTGTTCTTTTTCTTCTTCTCCTTCTTCTTCTTGTTATTCTTCTTGTTCTTTTTCTTTTTCTTGTTCTTTTTGTTCTCATGATTCTTGTTTTTCTTTTTCTTCTTCTTTTTTTCTTCTTTTTCTTCTTCTTTTTGTTCTTATTCTTCTTTTTCTTCTTTTTGTTGTTCAACTTCTTATTTTTCTCATTCTTCTTGTTCTTCTCTTTCTTCTTCTTCTTCTTCTTCTTCTTCTTCTTCTTTTTCTTCTTCTTTATCTTGTTGTTCTTCCTGTTCTATTTTTTCTTCTTCTTCTTCTTGTATTTCTTTGTGTTGTTTTTGTTGTTCTTTTTCTTTTACACATTGGCAGTCATGGTTTTCCACAATATGTAAATTTTGTCTTTTTTTTTTATCTCTCCTAAACCCTGTTCTGCCATTCATTTACACAAGCTGGCAAACTATTACTCCTGCCTTCAGTATGTCTTGTGAGTTGACACTCACAAGACATACTGAAGGCAGTAACTTTCTAACCCATCTTTTCTCATAGTGCCCTAGAAATTTCACCTCTCTTATTTTCTCTAAAACTTCATCTGTGCTCACATGAGCTAAATATTGAAGCATTTCTAGTGTAAAATGCTGTAGGATTTCCTTGGTAAAATATTGCAGTATCTCTCAAGGACTACCAATGAAAACAGAAATCTTTACTAAAACTATAAATGCAGTTTATTTCTATCACAAAAAAAAGAAAGCTTTCAGGTTGCATTTCATTAAAAATTTATATTAGAAATAAAATTATAGTACTAATTTTATTGACTACTCTGCTCAAAAAAAATAGTGAAAATATTTTGAGGGAATATTTTTGTAGACTACCATTCATCAAACCTTCAACAAATTACTACATTTATCAGAAGTGAAAAATATTGAATTTTTTTTATCATTTTAGATCAGGATCCTGTTCATAATATAAATACAGTATCAAATTCATTCAATGACTTCATGAAAAGTAATTTGTACATTTTTTAATTTTTTTTTCATCATTTCATTCCAAGAAAGTCAATAAAGCCACTAAGATACAAGGAGTAACTGACTGTGATAGGATATGGGGTAAAAAAGATATTATTAAGGAGAGAGAACAATAAAAGAACAGAAATTAAGGAGACAGAAGATAACGATTGACATTGCATTTAAATTTTTGAAGATCAAAGTTGACTGGAAAGCAAAAAGCCAGAAGAGAGTTCCACAAGTAAGAAGTGCGATAGAAGAAAAAATATGGGCAGTATATATATTTCTATAGTTTATATAAGTTAAATATGGGTGGAGGTAGAATTATCATTACAGAATTAAATCACATTAAACATTGGCTTTAAAAAATAAATAAATAAATAAAAATGATTCTATATTTTGTAACAATTTAAAAAGTTACAAACACAAAACACAAATAAGTTCATTAATAGTTCATCAATGAATTACAAAATTATTTCTCTTAAAAACATTGCTTTCCTGGAAATAATTTTTTGAGCAGCATTAAATAAAACATTTGAGTCAAAATGGTATCATGTCAAAGTTCATTTCCCTGAAATGACTCTTATTTTTATTTATTTTTTAATCATTTTACCCCAAGCAAGGTAATAAAGCCACTAAGATAAAAGGGGTTACTGGGCATTAGAGAAAATCAGAAAAAAAAGACTATTAAGGAGAGAGAACAATAAAAGAACAGAAAGATAGAAGATAATGATTGACATTGCATTTAAATTTTTGAAGATCAAAATTGACTGAAAAGCAACAAACTCAAAGAGAGTTCCATAAGTGTTATGGTCCAGGTTAGGACCAAGGAAGAACAACACAATCACAAGAGTAGAGATAACGAAAGTATATTACATGAAATAATAATACAAGATGTGGAATGTGTTAGCATAACTGTCAATCTGGTTTGGAGTGAACTACTATCAGCTCAACTCGATTCATCCCTCTCTCTTGAGAGGTGTAGTATACATAGTGTTAGGAAGAGTTCATTCTGTAGTTATAGGTAAGGACCCATGACAATGAGTGAGTCAGGACTCTCATACAATCCCACTAATTGAATCAGGACACTTATACAATCATCCCATCTGAGTCAGGACACTCATACAATCTCATCACCTGAGTCAGGACACTCATACAATCTCATCACCTGAGTCAGGACACCAATACAATCCTACCACCTCAGTCAGGACACTCATACAATCTCACCACCTGAGGCAAGACAGTCATACAATCCTGCCACCTGAGTCAGGACACTGCTACAATCACCCCATCTGACCCTGGACACTCATACAATCTCATCACCTGAGTCAGGACACCCATACAATCCTACCACCTCAGTCAGGACACTCATACAATCTCACCACCTGAGGCAAGACAGTCATATAATCACCCCACCTGAGTCAGGTCACCCATACAATCCTACCACCTCAGTCAGGACACTCATACAATCCCACAACATGAGTTAGGATATATAAAATCCCACCCACTTAGGCAGGGCACTCATATAATTCTATCTGTGTACATATATTAGGCTTAAGGCTTTACAGTTTCACTATTGGATTTTTCCATGAGACATATGGCCTAGTGGATTAAAGGATCCCATTCAACCATTTATTCCTCACTTGCAAAAAGGCATAGCCAATGGTGGATTGAGTGATTTGTTTTTTTTAGGTCCTATCACCCTTTTTACAGGTTGTTTAAAGCCAGAAAATATTTTGAGACCATAAGAAAATTTAAAGATTTACTGATAAAATTCCTTCTAATCAATCCATAGCTAGGGGAGAAGAAGTAGGTTCATACCTTTCCCAAGAGTATTTGCATGTCAGCGTGTATAATAAACCCAACCGGAATTAGAACTTAGCTCTCCCAGCAAATGGTGGAGACTACATGAAAAACGGTGCTTTGCAGCAGAAACCTGCTCTCAACAGTGTTACTATGTTTCTCTCTATTCGTTGTAGTTTCTGCGGAAATAAATAGGAAGCATTACTTTCTCAGAATGCTTCATAATTATATTTGACGGATGCCATTTTGGTGTATCAGAAAAACAGCTTTGTCAGCTTTCTTGGAGAATTCTAAAAATATATTTTCTTTTTCTTTTTCCAGAATAAATATAAATTTCTCACATTTCCTGCAGAATTTAAGAAATCCTCAGTGAACTGATTCTGATTTCAGAAAGAAAAATCTTAATACCATGTTTAATTTTAAAAACATCTAAAGTATTTTTTTACTCAGTTTATATATCAGATTGATAAACAACACTGAATGAATTTACTACTTATATGCAATTTTTAAGCATTTAATGGATTTAATTCAATATTATTTCTTATTTCTGTAAATGTCATACTTTTATATGGGTGCATGTGTTTGAGTAAACATCTCTGATTTTTAAATAAAGAAGATAATGTATACTGGCCTCGAGATCAAGAAATTATGGCAACCAATAGAAAACAAATTTTCACTCCCTTTTACAATCAGAGAAACTATTTTAAGACAAGTAGTTGTTTTTTTCATTTTATATGCCATGTCCTTTCAGGACGTTGGCAATCATAGCTATCCACCTCGCGCTATCCTTTTCAGCTCTCAACAAGTTCCTTCTCTCTGCTTCCTCCCCCCGACCATGTTCTGTCATCCACTTGCTTAAGCCCACCAGGTATGTCACATGTTGTTTTCCCTTGTCTCTCTTTCCCTCTGTGATCAGTATCAGATTCTCCAGGTCCTCCTTTCTCATTATGTGTCCCAGAAACTTCAGCTGCCTCTTCCTGATGTTAAGTATAAGCCTCCTCCGTGTTTGCATCATTTCTAAGACTTCATCATTGCTCACACACTCGGTCCATGATATCCTTAGCATCCTTCTGTAGAACCACATCACTGTTGCCTCAAGTCTCTTCTTCATCTTTGAGGAAATCATCCAACATTTGCTGCCATAAAGGACAGATGTCACGTAACAGCTCAGTATTCTTTGCTTTGTTTTTCTGATCTGAATGACTTGTAAGTCACTCAGTAGAGCTGCATTTTTGCAGGTTGCCCTTTCCAGAATAGACTGCAATTACAATATATGAGAAATATTATTGAAGAATTAGTTAATATAAGTAATGCTTCAGCTATATGCCCTTCTTTAGCTTTTATAAGTATACCAAAAATAAAGCTTTAAACTTGTTGTCGCAATCAATGCCTACAATCAGTTTCTTCTCTTTCATCCATGATGCGTGTAGCCAGATCAACCCAGTAGTCTACTATCTCCCATCTTGCCTCATTTTTCCCATTTTTATGTACCATTGACAGCCAAAATTTGCATAGGTGTAAAGATAATCTCATGAGAGACTTACTCTGGGATCTAGCTATTTTAAATATGTAACCCACAAAGCCGCCATTTCTTTCTCATTTGGATAGTTTACACCATTGAATTTGAATCTTTGCTTGCGCTGGAGGTAAGTCATTTTATTCTTTATTTTATTCTAGCATTGCAAAAAATACATGCAACCCTGGGCCTCTTTGCCTTCTGTAGTAGTTCACTACAATGGGTCAGTGTTCTTAAAAATCATATTCATATTTTAACCCTTTGGGATTGGGGTATTGTTCTTACAATTATTTATTTAAATCAGTTTCACCTCAAGGAAGTTAGTAAAGCCACTAAGACACAAGGTGTGGAATAATTAGAAACAGAAACATTATCATTGAGTGGGATCAAAGAATAATCAGGAGGACATTGCCTTTAATTTTTGAAGATCAAAATTGGCTGTAAAGACTGGAACCAAAACAGAGTTCCACAAGCACAAGTGCAAGAAAAGAAACTGTTAGTATAGAATTTACAGTTACATCTAACCAACTCAACTCAAAGTTGATGAGACCTCATTGCCAGTCTAGTACTGCAATTAAATTCATAATGTCTAGGTACCATAGCAAACAGTAACCATGAAAGTAATTATAGAAAAGCCACAGAGAGGCAACTTTACATCAGTAGGAAAGTGACTGAAGCTGAGCCACCAGATCAGGACTGATAATATTGCTGATTCTTCTTTGGATTTTATCAAGAAGTTCAAGGTGAATAACAGGAGCACCGGACCATACATGGCAGCAATATTTTAAGCATAGGTGAATGGTAAACTTTTAGATATGTACAATACATTCTGGAGAGAAAAATTATCTCACACAATACAGTGAATAACTTTCTTAACAGCTGGCCTATCAGTGGATTTAATATATAGAGTATTTCTTTTGTCTTTCTGAAAAATGGCAATATGTGACATAATTTCTGTCTCAACTATTGAAGAGCTATCACTGTTTTTGTTGCTTTTCACATCATCTACAAATGGCCTTGAATCACTGTCTCATCTGAAAAAGTGTATTGGGGGAAACCAAAATATCCCCTTAGAATCAGCACCAAAGGGAAATAGAAAAATATAGTAAAGCAGGCCATACCCAGAGAGAGAGAGAGAGAAGAGCACACATTATCCTCTCTGGGATGAGGTCCACATAACTGGCAAGGAACACTACTGGAGAGTGAGAAAATTGAAAATAGTAGCAGATATTGGCTTGTTGGCCAAATGCATAAGTCAGGCTAGTATAGATTTCAGCAATGTGTTTTTCTTTTACCTTAGCCAAAGTGTTAAAGAATTTCTCTGAGGATAGACTGGAATTGCCTGAGGCTGGATTTTGTCTATGTCATTAGCACTGCTGAAATGGTCTGATCTGGTTAGTGTATTATCGACCATTTTTCTGCCTGACTATATTGTGAAGAAATTGGCTACTTTCTTCTTTTCTTATGGATTATATTAGACCTAAGGAAAACTGAAGAATACATTTACATTTATCAACAGTTTCAAGGCAGTAGATTTTGTCATATATAATGCCAAATAATATTTGTTTCGATAGTTTAATGTTCTTTGAAAAATAATAAAATTCTGCTATGGTTAGTTTCAAAATAAATTAACTTTCTGTAAAAAGTAGGAAGGTTGTACTCATTTATAGGAGAAACTGTACATAAGTATGCAAATATATACATAGATATGTCTCCACACCCTGAACATGTATGTGCTATATGAGTGTGAATTCTATATATATGCACTGATGGAAAATAAAATTGTGAAATCATGAATATATTTTTCAATTTACCTAAGATTAAACAGACAGATAATATAGCTAGATTACAATAAATATATTGTTCTGGTGAACTGTCCTCTATGGAAGCTAGACTTTATGAAATTAAACATGGTATTAGATTGGCAGCAAGGTCGCACCAATTTAGAATTGAAATAGCTAGATGTAACCTTAAGTGCTATACTAACAGTTTCTTTTCTCGCACTTCTTGCTTGTGAAACTCTCTTGCAGCTTCTTCTTCCCAGTCAACATTGATCTTCAAAAATTTAAATGCAACATCAATCATTATCTTCTGTCTTCTTAATTCTTATTCTTTTATTGTCCTCTCTACTTAATAATAGTTTTTCTCCTGTTTTCTAAGACTCAGTAACTGCTTGCACCTTAGTGGCTTTATTGCCTTGCTTGGAGTGAAATAATTAAAAACAGTGAATATTATATTTGATTAATTATAGGCTTATAGCCATATCATGTTGAAGCGAAACACTGGTTCTTGTACAATCACCTAAGTTAAGCAACATTAAGCCTGGTCGGTATCTAGATGGATGACCACTGAAGAATACTAGGTACTTTAAGATGGGATGTGCAGTGTAGTGTAATGAATAATGTTTTGGAATTAAAAACTGGAAAGCCAAGTTTCAATTCCAGTCAGGTTTGTTATATTCACTTATGTGCAAATACCCTTAGGAAGAGTATGAATTCAACTCTTCCCCCCACCTATGGGTTAATTAGTAGGGCTAACATCAGCAAATCCTTATTATCTTTAAAAAAAAGTGCAGTACTAGATTGCCAGTAACATCTTATCATTTTACTGTTGAAATGGCTATACGTAACCATAAATTCTATGCTAACAGTTTCTTTGATCACACTTCTCATGTATGGAACTCTCTTCTGGCTTCTTGCTTCCCAGTCAGTTTTGATCTTCAAAAAATTTAAATGCAATATCAATCATTACGTTCTGTCTTTTTAATTCTTGTTCTTTTATTGTTCTCTCTCCTTAATAGTAGTTTTTCCTCCTGTTCTCTAAAAATCAGTAACCTCATGTGTCTTAGTGGCTTTATTTCCTTGCTTGGGATTAAAAAGAAATGATCATGTATTTTTATACTATTGTTCATCCAATACAAGACCCAAGATCTATTCAAGGTAAATGGTTACTGAATGAGGTTGTTTTATGGTCATAAGTGGAGTAGGTAAAAAGAACAGATCATAAGGATAGGTAGGATAGCTGATCTGAGACTTATAAGAGTAACATTACAGTGATCAGGGAAGCATCCCCTCAGGAGTCTATTCCACAATACAGTGTCTCTGGAATTATCTTACCGATGGAATAAAAGAGGTTAAGATCATAGCATAGCAATCCAGAGAGCATCCTCTCAGGAGTCTGTTCCACAAAGTAATAGTTCTTGGAAAAAAAACTGTCTGGGTGGAACTTCCTCCTTACAAATGGAATACAAATGGAACAAAGATGAGTCAGCCCTGTGTACATGGAAGGTCTGAACTAGTGGAACTAAGGTAATGTAGCTCATTCAAACATTTGCTATGGGATAAATAGGGACAGATTAGCAAGAGGCTACTGGATAGCAATATTTCAAAAGGTGTTGTAGAGTTGAATAACAAAGCCTTATAAACAGTTTTGAACTTAAGGTTGGCTATTGGGCAGCTCCATACCAAATATTGGAGCAAAACTCCATTTTTAGTCTGATCAGACTCTTGGAATTGTGGAGAATGGCAGGACGAATACAAGAATCCAAACATTTTTTAAACATCTTTGGTGATGTTTTGTATATACTTGAGGTCTGGAGTGAGCTTGAATCCCAATTGATGTTCAAGGCAAGGAGACTCATTGAGAATAAAACTGTTCATCAGGACTGGGAAAAATTTATAGTCTATTCGATTATCATATTACTAGATTCATTTTTTTGGTGGGGGGGGAATTTGTTCTCATTACAGAACACTGCAGTGTTTTATTCAATGATGAAAGTTTTCCTCTCTTAACACCACTAATTGATTGATTTGTTTGTTTAATGGCATATTAACTTCTTATGGGTCATTTAATATTGAAATTTAATTTTCTTAGGTACCTTGAAGTAATAAAAATATGATATATCTTATTCTACTTTCACAATTGAATACATGGCAGATAATACTCAGCTTTTGTGCATATATTGAAATAGTTAAATGTAACTACCACTTCTACTCCAAAAGTTGCTTTTCTCACACTTCCAGCCTGTGGGACTTCCTCCTGTTTGCGTGATTCCCTTATAACAACAATCTTCAAAAATTTAAATGCAATGTCAATTGCCATCTTCTGTTGACATGAACCCCATTCCTCTTTTATCCTTTTACTCAATCCCCCTTATACCCAGTTTCTTCTCTCTATATATATATATATCTTCTCTCTCTCTCTCTCTCTCTCTCTCTCTCTCTCTATATATATATATATATATATATATATATATATATAATGTTTCATTCAATAATTCAGACAAGTTTTGTCTACTTATTTTCAATTGGATCCTTTCTTATTCACAGACAAGCTTTTTGGTGTTGTTTTTTTTCAAGGCAAATATTGTAGTGTTCATCATTTTCAACGACAAAATTTTAGCTTTCAGATGAACACAGCAATTTTGTCTTTGAAAATGATGAAAACTTCAATATTTGTCTTGAAAAAACAACACCCTGATGATGACATTGTGATAATATCGAAAGTACTCAGAATAAACAATATGTATGAACACAGTAATTTTCTCTCTTCTTTAATGTCACCAAGAAGCTTGTCTGTGGATATGAAAGGATCCAACGAAAACTAAGTAGACAAAACTTGTCTAAATTATTCAATGAAACATGTTTCAATGAAAACATGCTGCCAAAATATGTGATATATATATATATATATATATATATATATATATATATATATATATATATATACTGACTGGCTCTGCATGACATGACACCTGCTTGAACTGAACTCTTTCATCACACTGAATCTAATTGCAGTACATTATAATCTTTTCTTTTTTTTCAGTCTTTGACCATCATAAGAGTTCCATTTGTCTTCTATGTGATATGTCCCTTAAGGCTGTGGGTCATCATGGCTCTCTGCTAATAAGAAATCCTGCCTGATAGGAATTCTAATTCTCTCAGGATCACCTCACCATAAAAGTTGAATAAATTTAACGAGAAGATACATTCTTTTCTTACACCCCTTTCTATTTTTGTATATTTATTGAATCCATTTTCTATCCATATGCAGGTGGTTTGCTCCTAGTATAATTATTCTAATGTCTTTCTAAGCATAAATCAAGCTTGCCTAGAAGTTCAAATAGTTCTTTGTGTTATACTTTATAAAATATAATCTATAAAACATAGGCATACATCCTTTTGCATTATTATTTCCCTTTCTGATATCATTCTGAGCATAAATATTGCATTCCTTGTTCCAGTTTAACAAAACACACTGTTCGTATTCTATTTCTGGACTAAGCCTGCTACATGCTCTGTTTATTTAGATCATAAATTTTGCTTTGTGGCTGAATGTTTGATGTAGTTTGCATTTGTTTGCATCTGATTTTATTAGGTCTTATAGGGAAGAAAACGGCGACTTACCTTGTCAAACCAAGCAACAGCACATCGTGTGTATTCTACGACAGAAAATGTGGCAAAAAAGAAAATTATTTACCAAACAAAAGGGCATGTATTCTGCATGGAATATTTAAATTAAAGAACTAGTCCGTTGCAGGAGTCGCAACAAAAGTATGTTGATATGCAAATTACTGAACATCCTCTCCCAGCTGTCGATGAATGGAAAAAAATGTTCAGCCAATAAAAGCAGTTGGTGTTCTCGAATCAGGGGGAAAAAGTTGGGTATTTTGGCTACCGGGTTTGTTGGAGAATGAGTTATTTTTCTGACTGGTTGTGTGCATTGCGATTCATGAGATAGTACCTGTGAATCGAGTTTTCGGCATTTCTTTCTGCCCCCGATGTTCGAGTCTGAACTTAATGATTTATTCTCTGTGACGTGGAAATAATTTGTGACAAACATTTTCTTTGCAATCCCAGATTGCTTACAGGTCTGTAGTTTTGTCAGTGCCAAAATCATCTAAGGCTGCAAACATTTTAATTACAATTGTTAAGTTGCTAAGTGGCTTGGGTGTGTATTTGCTACCCAGCACAAGTATTGAACAGATAGACTTCAGCTAATGTAAATATGTGCTTTAATAAGGTGACCTGTTCCACCTGCAGCTGAAATGAGTTCAACCCATTGAGTTCTATGTAAACTTAAGTTTGTTTTTTTGTTTTCTGTTTGGAAAATTGTTATATCAGATTAGATCAATAAGAATTCTGTCTGGTTCTGCTACTTTGTGCAGGTTCAATTTAGCAATTGTTGATTTCACTTAAGACTTTAATATTTCTGATCCTTTCATATCTGTTTATATTTCTGAGATGAGATATTGTAACTATTTACATTATTTACATTGTTCAGATTATTGGCCTCATCTTTATTGTCATATCCTCGACATTTTGGCCATTGTATATTCTGGCCTTCTTCAGGTGATGTACATTGAAATTTTGAACCAAACACTTTATTCCATCAACTGGGGTAGATTGTTCTAGTTCCACGTGCCATACCTTTTCTGGATATCTCAGTTTCAGTTTCTGTTATCTCCCTTTAGTAACTCATCTCTCTAAGTTTTTTTCACCTCTGCCGTGGCCAGGTATTGAACTCAAAACTCTTTGGATCAAGTCACTTGCATACTTCAATCAATGCTTTTATCCATTGGGCCATGTGTCATTGGGGATGAAATAAAGTGTTCTTTTCAAAATTCCAATGTATAACATCTGAAGAATGTAAGAGCATATAATGGCTGAAACATTGTGAATATGACAATAAAGGTGAGGACAATAGTCTGCGCAATTTAAATAGTGTAAATAGGTACAATACCCCATCTCAGAAATATAGACAGATCCTGAAGAAGACTGCAATGTACAATGGCTGAAACATCATGAATATGACAATAAAGATGAGGACAACAGTCTGAACAATGTAAATAGTGTAAATAGTTACTGTTATGATGTTGATTTGGGTTTAGTAAAGACAAACGCCAAATAACACGTAACAATAAAAAGGGGTTTATTAGGTTTGTAAGTAGGTACAGAAATCGCCTGAGTAGTCTATAACTAGCTCAGCCAAGAACTTCTCCGACCTCTGTCTGTCTTTTGACATGCCACTATTTAACGGCTTTGTTTGTAGACAAGTTCATCTTCAAGAGGGGTGGTAGGTTTCCTACACAACAGTTACAATACCTCATCTCAAAAATATAGATAGATCCTGAAGAAGACTGCAATGTTCTGCTGAAACATCATGAATATGACAATAAAGATAAGGACAATAGACTGAACAATGTAAATAGTGTAAATGGCTGTTTTATATTTTGTGTATTGCAGGTTTTCTTCTTTTGTTTGGAGATCTTTGAAGTATTTTTTCTTTCTCTGTTCCATCTTTTGCTTTTTATGAATCCTATCAATGAACACATATTTCATCTTGTTACTTCTTTTATTCTTTTGTGCATATATGTCTTGTCAAATTCAATATGCAACATACATGTCGAGAGTTCACATCCAACTGCAAAAAGTGTTTCAAATATTGAAAGCTCTGATAGAAAATAAATACCAAGCATTAATAACATTATGAACACAGACACTTTTCAGTAACTTTTCAACTGTCTACAATAGCATACCATTTGTTAGAGTAATTGGCATAACCTAGGGAAGGCTACTGAATAGAATAATCAAACAAAGGTCAGTAATGAATGATAATACTTAGGACAAGAACAGCACATATAAGATTCACCAACACAGAGAAGTGGTAGTCAACTGCTAGAAGTGAGTCAAGTGAATTCAACAATGAATCACCAGCTCCAGACCAGCACACAATATTTACCACTGTATTTATGTGAATGAGGACATACCCATTATCATCTATAGGTATGCTACGACAGTAATAAAACTAAAATCTTTGAAAATGAATAATTGAATAGCCAAAAGCACTTGGAATCAACAAACTTCTGAACATTTTCTACACTCTACAGAAAAGAAAACTCTTGTCCACATACAAAAAATTATAATAAAAAAATTAACAAAGTACTTTGTATGTCTTAATAAAGGAAGGATTGCTTCCTGAATACACTGCCATGTCTGGTCTTGTGTTCCTGCTGTATATCTTGAGATTCTCAAAAAAAAATCAAAAAAGTGTCTGTAATGTTATCAGTCTTCACCTGGCATCTCAGCTTCAGTCACTTTCCCACCACCATGATGTGGGTTCCTTCTGTCTTTTTTTATAAATATTTTCATGGTAGTTGTTCTAATGAGCTCTCCTCACCTTTTTTACTGTTGGAATAGAGGTAGATATAACCATAAGTTCTATTCTAATAGTTTCTTTCATTACATTTCTCACCTCTGGAAGTTGCATCTGATTTCTTGTTTCCCTGCTTCCTCCACTCTTCATAAATTTACATGAAATATCAATCACCATCTTCTGTATTACTAAATGCTAAATGCTAGAATTAACAGAAATGTAGTTCTATGAAAGGATGCCGAGAATGACATGTATTGATCATGTGATCAACAACAAAGTTTGAGTGACAATCACAACAAGAAAGACAGTTTAGTATCAAGAAGAAGCAGTTGAAATTTCTAGGGCACTTAATGAGGAAAAAGGGCTTAGAGAATTTGATACTCACAGGACAAATTGAAGGTAAGAGGCCCAGAAAAAAAAGCAATGCACAACTTACCTAGGAAAGCAATAATGAATTGATGACAGGGCAGGTTTTAGGGGAAATGGCAAAAAGACAAAAGTTATTAAGAGCTACAAAGATAGAAAGTAAAAACAAAAAACAGGAAATTGTGGAGAGCCATGATCATCAACATCCTGAAGAGAGAAGACACATAGAAGAAGAAGAAGAAGGAGTAGTAAAATAAATCCAGTGTCAGAAGATTTGTTTATTTTTAAAATTACTAGAAAGATGACTGAAATCGCTAGATATCACCACTTTGTACTAAAATAGATGCTCCAAGGGTCGAAGTGATTTAGTTTGGTTTTAAAAATAAGATCACAAATTAACTCTACCATAAAGGTTTTTCTAAAGAAACTGATTGATTTCTTTCTTGAATATTTCTGTCTTGAATATTTCAGTCTGTTGTTAACTGAGGTAAAGAATGTCTTCTTAATTTTAATGGTTCCAAAACGAAACAGCATTAATCATCTGAGAGTCCTCTTTCTGCCTTCCATCAGCATGGCTGATGCTAACCTCTAGGAGAGTGACTTATTGCACCTTCTTGGCTTAACATTCTCGGCTGACATGAAGTAGACAGAATCCATTGCTGCTAAGAAAGTTGTGTCATGCTAGACAGTTTTTCTCTCCAGAATCTATCTTACATGTTTATCAGTCTACCATTCGCCCATGCTTAGAATATTGATGCCACATATAGGCCAGTGCTGCTGCTATATATTTAGAGATTCTTAATAAAATCCAAAGAAGACTCAGCAGTATTATTGTTCTTGACCTGGCATCTTGGCTTCAGTCACTTTCTCACCACCATAATATAGCTTCATTGTGCCTTTACTTTCATAGAAATTGTTTGGATGAACACTTTGCTATGATACCTAGACTTTAGAAATTTAAGTGCAGAACTAGATTAGCAACAAGAACTCATCAATTTATAGTTGAATTGTCTAGATATAATCTTATGTTCTGTGCTAACAGTTTCTTTTCTTGCACTTCTTGCTTGTGGAACACTCTTCCAGATCCATGCTTTCCAGCCAAATTTGATCTTCAAAAATTTAAAAGCAATGTCAATAGCTATCTACCATCTTCCTGATTACCCTTCTTCTGTTCTTACTCCTTAACAATGTTTCTGTTTTCTAATTCTTGTTTTCTAATTTCTAATTCTAATACTAGACTCATTAACCTCTGGTGTCTTAGTGACTTTACTGGCTTATATGGAGTGAAATGATTAAAAAAATCATAGTTCATTGTCTGAAAATAAAAAAAATGATCATTTTTTACATCCTTAACATAGTAACAAGGAAATGAAGAGTATTTTGAAAATTTATACCTCATCTTTTGTTTACATGCAGAGTCCAAGAATAGACAGTGAAAATTACCTAGAAACAAAATAGCATTACTGAAAAGCAGCTATCAGAGCAATGTGCAGTGGATAAAATTATGACAAAGTGCATCTTTCAAAAGGAGAAAATTAACATTTATAAATTAATAGTTAAAATAGGGGAAACATTAATTAAAATATTTTGGTTTTAAGCATAACTACATATGCTCCATTTTGAATATATTTGCTTCCATTTTAATTTTCGATGGTTTTTACATAGAAGAAATAAAAAATCATACTTATATTGTAGATAAATGTTTTTAAATGTCAACAGTACAAAGTCTTTACAGACAACCTGTATAAAGAATGATAGGCGGAAATCTGTTTTCCTTTACATTTGGTTTGATATTTCTATCTTGCATGGAAGACATGATATTCCAAAAGTCAACAGCACAAAGACTTTACAAACAGCTTGTAAAATATATCTCTATTCAATCATATAGATATATTTTTTCTTTAATAAATCAAGAGTTGTATAGGCCCTTCTGAGAATTTATTTTTTTTAATCATTTCACCCCAAAACCACCAAGAGACGAAAATAATCCAATATGAGAAAAAGAAAATATTATTAAGGAGAGAGAACAATAAAAAGTAAGAATTAAGAAGACAGAAGATAATGATTGACATTGCATTTAAATTTTTGAAGATCAAAGTTCACTGGAAAGCATGGCGCCAGAAGAGAGTTCCACAAGCAAGAATTGCAAGAAAAGAAACTGTTAGCATAGCACTTATGCTTACACTAGCCATTTTAACTGTAAAATGATGAGACCTAGCTGCCAATCTAGTACTGTGCTTAAATTCATAAAGTATAGGTACCATAAAGGAAAGTAATATTTATTTTGAATAATACAACAATGCAGCACAAGGTCAAAAGTAGGCATAGGGGAAGTCTGGTCTTTAATCTGTCTTATCTTAAAATTAGCTAACAACAATTATGACCCAAATATACCAACAGTATTCCTTACACCAAAACAACACATTCTTACTGTTATAGTGGAACACACCTATTCTATAGTTAATAGACTCTCCCATTAATAAGTAGGAGTCATAAGAGTAACGAGGGAGTCGCTCAGTGAGTTGGTCAGTCAGTCGATGCTGGATGACTGTTAGTCAGATACTAAATTATCAGCAACCACAACTAGATTTACTCTGTTTTATACCTATTATATCAAGTTCCTAACGTTTTGTACATCGAACCTATTTTAGGACTGACAGTATAAATACAAGCCACTACTGTGAAATCACTTTATAACACTTACTTACCATTCTTACTACAGCCACCATAATGTCTAAGTCATTATGAAGTCCTAACTACCGTATATATCATGCATCTTTTAAAGATCTAATTTTGAAGCTAAATGATTATATAGTTTGATCAATGGCATAGCCAACAGTAGATATGCTAATTTTATATTTCATGTATGATGTGACCCCCTTAAAATTAGCTTCAAAATTAAGTTTTCAAAAGTTGCATGATACGCAAGTATATATTGTAGTTCCCATATGTACAATTGTCTGTGGGGAATAAAAATAAAAACTTTTAAAAAAATGAAATCTCAGTGTATAACAATAAGGAAAGCAGTATTTGCTGTGAAAATACAAAAAACGTGGCACAAGGCCAGGCTGGTCTAGTTCCCATATGTACAATTTGTTTGTAGGAGATGAAGAATAAAGATAATAATGAGAAAAGTTCATCTGAACAATTACCATGAAAAAACAGAGGAAAACTATATTACAGTGATGTTAAAGTGATTAAAACCAAAATACCAGGTCATTAATATATTGAAATATACCTGAAAATTAAACTTGATATTTTTTCAATGAATTTTTTAATTATATAACCTGCTGCATTAATTATATAACATTTTATTAGATAATATTTATTATTTTATGATTATGTATATAAACATTACTGTTGCATTTCTATTGCAAAACAATAATGCATATAACAGTTTATACAGGCAGTTCATGTCATCATAAATGCACAAGTACTATTATACAAGATTTATTCATAATACAGAGATAGTTCGGATTGAAATGCTGCAACAGAACTTCAATGCCTTGTCAAGCAGATTCTGTATTCTAGAAACGGATTTGCATACTAGCATTCATATTCCAATACAGTTGAGCATCTATATGCACAAATGCACGGTATTGGCAGATTCATGAAAACATTTATTATTGAATTTTTCCTCTTTTCTTTTTATGCTTCTAATATTGAAATGTATCTAGCAGAAAGGATAAACTGCAAAGAAAGCTGGAAAAGAATCGGTAAACAATTTTGTGGTATGCTGCACTCTTTTTTCTCTATTGTATAACAAACAAAAAGATGAAATAAAAAAAGAAATTGCTGTAAGAATTTTAGTCAGAAAAAGTTTCGGAAAATCAATAGGATCAGGGGTATGTAGAAGCTTTAAGTGATGTCTTCATAGACAACGGCTACTAGATTACTCACCTGCTCTCCTTTTCTCTCATACACTCTCCTTTTTGATTTATTGCTTTACTCCTCGCTTTAAAAACAGCTTATCTCTATTTGTCCTTCCCATCGATTATGTTACTTAACTAATTCACTTTTTGCCTTTCACTTTCTCTCTGTCAACAACTCTCATTTACTTTCATACTTTTTCTCTTCTCACTTTAAAAATTCTCCTCCCTCTGTTTTTACATCCTATCTATTCTTTGTATCTAATTCACCTCTTGTTAAATTATCTCCTCTCTCTATTTTCACTTTCCATGTATATTTTGTAACTAATTTACCTGTTTCCTTCCACTTTCTCTCGCTCAACACCTCTCTTACACACTCTTACCATTTCTCTTACTTTCCACTCTAAAATATCTCCTCTCACTGTCTTCACTTTCTATCTACTCTTTGTAACTAATTCACCTGTTTTCTTTCCTTTTCTGTCAACAATTCTCTTTTATTCACTTTCCTTCTCTTTTACTTCTCTCTTTTAAATATCTCCTCTCTGTCTTTAATCCATATCAATTCTTTGTATCTAATACACCTCTTTCTTCTCAAAAATGTCTCCTCTCTCTGTCTTTATTTTCTGTCTACTCTTTATAACTAATTCCCCTGTTTTCTCTCTGTCAACAATTCTCTATCACTTGCTTTCCTTTTCTCTTGCTTCTTTCTTTAAAATGTCTCCTCTCTCTGTCTTTCTATCTACACTTTCTAACTAGTTCACCTCTTTCCTCTCTGTGTCAATAGCTCTCTTATACTTTCTTCTTCTTCTTCTTCTTCTTCTTCTTCTTCTCTTTCTCATAAATGGACAAAGGGATCAATGTCAGGAACTGCAAGACAAATCAAACCTTGGGCAGACTGTGAGCACATGTGCTGAATCAACACAATATCCAGCAGTCCACCAAGCTCAAGTTCTACAAGACAGTTGTCCTCAGCAGCCTTCTTTATGGGTGTGAAACCTGTATAGAAGGTATATCAAACTGGAGCAATTTCATATGTGAAGCTTGTGCTCTATTTTGAGCATTGGAGTCCTGGACTGCTCAAAAACCACTAACATCGAAGCCATGATCCTGAAAGCCTAACTCAGATAGATGGGTCATGTCTTCCAGATGGAACATGATAAAATCCCAAAGCAACTTGTTCATGGTGAGATCTCTAAGGGAAAGAGGAAGTATGGTAGGCCACTGAAATCTTTTAAAGACTACATCAAGGCCAATATGACCCACACTTTAATAGGCCATAAACAGTTTGAAGAGTGTGGACAGGATTGAACTGATGTGCAACAGAGACATTTGAGGACAACCAAGATTAGAGCATCAATGAGACCCATGCAAACAGGACAGCAGCAGTAGAAGTGCCCAAACATCCAGGCCAGTTTCTGTTCTCATTGCGGATGTCTTTGCTATTCCTGCATTAGGCTCCGCAGTCATATTTGAGTTCACCCCAGCACATAGATGTTAATTTTAAACCTGACAGACCACCACTCTATGCTTTGTAACTAACTTACCTCTCCCCTTTCATTTTCTCTTTGTCTTGTCTCATATTTTCTTACATTTTATCTTTCATCTCACTTTAAAATCTCTTCTCTTTTCTTTTTTTTTACTTCTGATCTATTCTTTGTAACAAATTCACCTCTCTTCTCTCATTTTCTTTGTCTCTTATACTCTCTTCTTCATCTTCTCTTTCTCTTTGATTTTTTAAGTTTCTCTCATTTTCTTTTTTCTTTCTTGTTTTTACCACTCTCCACCTTCTATTTTTCTCTCACTACCACCCACTTTTTGTTCTTAATCTTTTATTATTTTCTTTGCATGGATTTCTTTCTCTTGTTCTTTACCTTGTTTTTACATCATCTTTCTCTTCTTTTCTTTCCTGCTCTTTACCTAGTTTCCTTTTTGTCCCTTCTTTTTATATCATCTTTTTTCTCTTCCCTGTTCTTAATTTTGTTTCTCTTCACACTTTTCTTATTTCATCATCTTTCTCACCTTCTCTCTACTGTTCTTGCCTTTCCTCTCTCCATATTTCTTCATCTTTCTATCCTTCCCTTCCCTGCTCTTTACCTTATTTCCTTTCTTCTCTTCTTTTTTCATCATCTTTCTCACCTTTCCTTTCCTTTTTTTTTACTTGTTCCCCTCCCTCTCTTCTTATTTCTTCATCTTTCTTGCCTTCTCTTTATTGTTCCTTATCTTGTTTCTCTTCCTTTTCTTAATCTTTCTCTTCTCTCTCCTGTTCTTTACCTTGTTTTAATTTGCTTCTCTTCATTTTTATCTTTATCTTCTTTATTATCCACCTTGTTTTCCTTCTCTCTATTCATTTTTCTTAATCTTTCATTCCTTCTCTTTCCTCTTCCCTCTCTTCTTCTTTATTCCCTTCTATCCTTTTCTTTCTTGCCTTTTACTTTGTTTCCCTTTACCTCTCTCCTTTTTTCTTCATCTTTCTCTCTCCCACTCTCTCATTCATTTCCTATTTGCCTTTCTATATACTATCTTATTATATCCCTTAGATTCCTTCTACCTCTTCTTCTTTACCTATGTTTTTCACTTAATCTTTTTTCTTCTTCTTTCTTTCTCTTTGATATTTCTTTACATGCTTTCCCTTCACTTTTTTACTTCTACTTTTTTTACCTATTTTCTAACATCTTTATTTTCCTGTATTTCCTCCTCTCTTAGTTTTGTCACTTATCCTCTTTTTTCTATTCTGTTTCTCTCATATTTTCTCCCCCTTTATCTCCTAATTACTTGTCCTTCTATCTATTCTCCACCTCATTTTCTCTCTCTCTCTTTCTCACACTTCCTTTTCTCTGATTTTCTTTCTCTATCTTTTTTGTTTTCTTTATCCTTCTATTTTCTTTCTTTTTCACCTTCTCTGTCTTCTCTGAGTTAATCCTTCTTTCTATAATTGTGTATTTATTTCTTTTTTCTTTTCTCCCCCCATCATCCTCTTATTTTCCTCTTTCCTTAGTGAATGTCTATCTTTTCTGTCTATCTCTCATTTTTCTTCTTTTTTACATTTTCTCACTTCTTTCATCAGTCTTGTTTTTCTTTTCTGTCTCTGATATTTCTCTCTTTTTCCCAGAAACACAATTTTTTTTTTTACTTTTTCTTTCCTTCCATCTTTTCTCTTCTTTTATACAGTGAGTCTCCCATATTTGTAAGAATTAGGGTCCAAAACCGGCTGTGAATAGTTAGAATCCGCAAATACTTGTAACCCCTCTAAAAGTGCTTATAAATACCTATTTTGTTTGTTAAAACCCCATATGCCTTAAACTTTCATACTAACCACTTTAAAAAGATTTCACACCCTTTTTAAAACATTTTTGAAAAATAGTATTGGTGACCATACAATTTTCTTTCACATGTACAATAACCATTTTTAATTATGCATAGATCAATACAACCATTGAAAATACTGTATAAAATATGTGTAACAAAACATAAAATATAAAGTTTAAAACATTTTCTAAAAACAGAACTGTGTTGATGTCCCCAGACTTAGCATAAACCACTTTTAAGACTCCAGCCGCAGCCACTAACAAAGAACAAAGTCCAAGCGGTATGCATGTTTTTTTGCATTTGTTTTTTACAATGAAGATGCCAAATTTTACCATAAAAATAGTCTGTTATATATTTTAAGTCACTTAACAAGAAAATAATACAAGAATATTTTAAATATGTTCTATCGGAAAATACATGAATCAAGGGAGTTCTCAGCAAATAATTTGTACATATGTTCTTCAGAAAAACACGTGAATATTCGGGGTTTCTGTGAAATACAAGTACATATGTTCTAAAGAAAATTTTGTGAATGTTTGAATCCGTGAATGTTTGAAGCCGTGAATGTTTAAGCCGTGAATGTTTGAAGCCGTGAATGTTTGAAGCCGTGAATGTTTGAAGCCGTGAATGTTTGAAGCCGTGAATGCTGAAACGTGAATAGGTGGGGACTCACTGTACTATATACTTTATACTTTATCCATTTTCAGCTTATAATCTCCATCTTCTCTTCTGCATCATTTTATTTTTTGTCATACATTTTATTATTTTTCTTTCTTTCTTTTTCTTTGCTTTTTTGTTTTCCTTATCCAAATACACTCCCTCACTTTCTTCACATTTCTTTCTAACTCTTTCTCACTTTTCTCTTACTTTTTTCTCTCTTATACATTTCTGTACTTTTCAATTTTTCTTTGATTTGTCCCTTTATTTCTCTCTTAATCTTTCTCTCTTTCTCTTGAGTCTTTCCTCTTCTGTGCCCACCTCCTTCTCTCCATTTCTTCCTCACATTTTTCCCTTGCTTTCTTCTCTCGTATATATTTATATTCATTTCAGTCTCTCATGTAATTTCCACTTTATTAATCCTTCTCTGACACTTTCTCTTATATCTTTCCTCTTTCCTACCCACCCCCTCTCTATATATTTCTTCCTCACTTTTTCTCATATATTTACATTCATTTCAGTTTCACATGTATTTTTCACTTTATTTCTTCTATTATTCTTTCTCTATCACTCCATCTTTTGCCATTGTACCCACCATCTCTCTCTCTCTCTCCATATATATATATATATATATATCAATCAATACCTTCTACCAATTCATGTGCAAATTCTAGCTGGACTTTCTTTGACAGTTATCAGATCAATATTTTTCTGGACATGTTGTGCATTTTTATTGAATTCTTCGACTTTTTGGGACTAGAGATTTTTTTATTAGGATTTTGGTGTGCTTTACATGCTCTATATTACAAGCACCTATTTTATATAAACATTTTATAAATTTCTTTTAAATAACTGGATCTATCTATGAAAGCTATCAGAATAGTTTCCGATGAATGTACATTTCAGTCTTTTAATATCATCGCATGTTACATTTTATGTAAACCACTCCACCTTTAGCCATTTATATAGAAACAAAAAGGAGAATTAACATCAGAAAGGGGGAGTTGAAATTTCTGGGGTACATAATGAGGAAAGAGGGCTTGGAAAATTTTACACTTACTGTACAAATTGAAGGCAAGAGGAACAGAGGACAGCAGTGCCTAATCTACCTAACTAGCTTGTGTAATTGGTTGACATAACAAGGATTAGGAGAGATAGCAGAAGGACAAAATTTACTAAGAGTTACAATGGACAGGAAATTGTGGTGATTCATGATTACCTACGTCTTGAAGAGTCAAGTAACAAAGAAGAAAAAGAAGAAGTAGAAGCAGCAGCAGAAAAAGCAGAAGCAGCAGCAGCAGAAGAAGAAGAAGCAGCAGCAGCAAAAGAAGAAACAGCAGAAGCAGCAGTAGCAGAAGAAGTAGAAGCAGAAGCAGCAGCAGCAGAAAAAGAAGAAGCCGCAGCAGCATGTGTTAATAGATAGCATGGATTAGGAGACACTTGAAGTAATTGAAATGTGATTCTACAGAATGATGCTGAGAATACCATGGACTGAACATGTGAGCCATGACAAAATTAAACATCAAAGGTTAATGTATATATAGTAAGGTTCTTACTCAATGTAAACATAAAGGACACTTATACTTAACATTATACAAAGATAGTTGAAATTTCTAGAGGTACCTAATGAGGAAAGAAAGCTTAGAACATTTGACACTCACAGTACATATTGAAAGCAAGAAGAGCAAAGGAAAGCCGTGCATAACTTGCCTAACAATCTCGTGTAATTGGTTGGCAGAACAGGGATTATGAGAGATAGCAAAAACACAAAATTTACTAAAAGCTACAAAGGACAGGAAATTGTGGTGAGCCATGATCACATACAGACATGGAGAAGAAGAAGTAGAGTGTTTATGGATGTTGATATCTTCTCTCCAAAACATTAAATTTCTGATTGAAGACAGTTTGCTATAGAAATTGAAACATACTTAAAAGTTTTTAACTTAACCTATCATTATTATTATCATTGCGAGTAATATGGTCACACAGTACACAAACTCATGCAATGATATCTCGGTGGGAAGTTTAGGTTAATGTAAGTGTAGTAAGAACCTTAAGTCATGGGAATATGATGGCCCCATTTGCACAAGCTCATCCAGTGATATCTCAGTAAGAGAGTTTAGGTTAATCTATTTGTAGGAAAGACCCTACTAATTCCTTAATATGATGGTCACACAGTATGCAGGCTCTTTTACTGATATCTCAGTGGTATTGATTTGTGTAATGTATTTGCAGCAAGGTACCTACTCAATCATTGTGAATATGATGGTCACACAGTACACAAACTCATTTAGTGATGTTTCAGTGTGAATTTTAGGTTAATGTATATATAGTAAGGTTCTTACTCAATCATTGTGAATGTGATGGTCACACATTACACAAGCCCTTTTAGTGATATCTCATTGGGATTGTTTTGTTCAATGTATTTGCAGTAAGGTCTTCACTAAGCCATTGGAAATATGACAATCTCATTTACACTAGCTCATTCAGTGGTATCTCAGTTGGAGAGTTGAGGTTAATCTATGTATAGTAAGACCCTATTCGGTCATTTTGAATATGAGGGTCACACAGTACACAAGCTCCTTCAGTGATGTCTCAGGAGGAGAGTTTCAGTTAATATTCAACAAGATCCCTACTTCTGAATATGATGGTTACACAGTACAGTGGGTGGGTGGTAGGTTAATGCGTGTGCAGTAAGGTCTTTACTCAATTATTGTGAATATGATGGTCACACATTACACATGCTCATTTAATGGGTTATCAGAAGAAGAATTGAGGTTAATGTATCCCTGATTCTTTGTCAAGGCTGATTAACCAGTTCTTGAAATTTTCAAAATGGCTGGATAGCTTATAGACAGACATTGTATATACTTTTCAAATTACTTTTTTAAAAATTGCTTCCTTTCTTGTTATAACTCTATTGTTTTCTTTTTTTCTTCATATTCTTAATTTTGCATACATTTTTTAAAACCCTGGAGCAAAACAAATTCTTGCATATGTAATAGCCTGATGCATTCTGGGTCTCCTATTGTTATTAGCATTTGCACGAACTTGAGAAAGACAATAGGCAGGTAGAAATTGTATCAGTTTTTTATTCGTGCTCACACCAGCTGATCATTATGACAAAAGACGGACATAGAAGAATCCATAGCAGACACACTCAGTGAAACAGTCAGCTTGTAAAATCATTTTCTTTTAAATTAACTTGAAACAAAGAAAATCTTTATTTGTTTTTCTGTCAAATTTTAATTAAATACAATTACTAAAATGCAATTGATATTTTCAAAGCCAAAGTTACAAAGATTGTTCATTTTATACAATATTTCTCCTGGACTTGTATCCTTATCTTTGTTATGTTATGCTTTTCTTGTTGATTTCCAATACATCTCTATCATGAAATCATTGCGTTTACATTATGCACATAATAACTCTTTTCTATTCACAATGTTTGTATTAATTCCTGACCACTGACAATCCCCTTCTTGTTGATTTCCAATACATTTCTATCATGAAGTCATTGCATTTATATTATGCACATAATAACTCTTTTCTATTCACAAGTTAGTATTAATTCCTGACCACTGACAATCCCCCTCTTGTTGATTTCCAATACATTTCTATCATGAAATCATTGCATTTCCATTATGTACATAATAACTATTTTCTATTCACAAGTTAGTATTAATTCCTGACCACTGACAATCCCCTTCTTGTGGATTTCCAATACATTTCTATCATAAAATCATTGCATTTCCATAATGCACATAATAACTCTTTTCTATTCGCAATGTTTGTATTAATTCCTGACCACCGACAATGCTTTTCTTTCTGATCTTTAATGTATTCTTCATTTTATACATTTTTATATAGTAAACTCATACGCAATAAATTTAATAACTGTATTTTATTAGTGATATTTGCATAAATATTTAGCCCCTGATAATCATTTTCTGATCCTCAATGCATTTCAATAGCAAATTCATTAGTAATGATTTTCATTTATAGATATAATAATCTTCGTCTCTCTGTAATATTTACATAAATTCATGACTACAAACAATGCCTTTCTTGCTAATTTTTAATGCATTTCTCTAGTAAAAACATTAGCAATATACTTAAATTATACATATAATATTTCTGTTCTATCAATAATGCTTGTATTAATTCCTGATCACTGACAATCCTTTTCTTCCTGGTTTTCAATGCATTTCTATAGTAAATTCATTAGTAATGTTTTTCAATTATAGATAAATATGGTCTTATTATCTCAGTAATGCTTGAGGAGGCATTGTTGGGTGAATGGATATTGGCTCGGATTGAGGAATTGGAAATCCGAGTTTGGATTCCAGGAATCCAGTTCCAGAATCCATTACATTCACTTATGTGATAATGCCCTTGGGAAGGGTATGAATCCTTTTCTTCTCCCTCTCCCCAGCTATAGGTAAGTAGCAGGACAGACCAGGTTCTATAGCCTTGGATGGCAACTGGTCTACCGCAGAAAGAAATGGTAACCTACTGTGGGAAAAAGTCTGCCTTGTCAGTCATGCATCAAAAAATACATGATAGCCTAAGTATGTATCATGTATGGCACATGACTGACTGAATGCTTGTATTAATTCCTGATCACTGACCATACTTTTCCTCTTGATTTTAGAAGCATTCCTGTAGCAAAATCATCACCATTATATTTACTTTATGCATAAAATAACCCAAGCTAGCATTAATTTGTGATGAATAAGAATCCCTATATTCCTGATTTTCATTACATTCTTATAGAAATGCATTTATATTGTAACAGATATAAGAACCCTATTTGTCTTAAATGTATGCATTAATTTCTGACCAGTGGCAATGCTTTTCATGTAAATTTCAATAGTTTTTTATTATAAAATCATTATTTTATTTATATTATGAATATAAAATCCTTTTTTTTATCCATTATTCTAGCATTTATTCTTGACCAATGATAATCTCTTTTTTACTAATTATCTGTACATTTTTATAGTAAATTCATTCTTAATGTACTTTACATTATATATTTTAATTACTTTTTAGTGGAAACTCAGTAGACACTTAATTTATCTTAAACAGTATCCAAGAAGGATTTGAACCCATGTCCCACTTCACAAGAGCAACCACCAGCTGATCTAGTGTGCTTTGACTACAAGGTTCTATTTTAGTGTTAAAGCACATTCACTTGATCAGATTTTCTTGAAAGGTATATCTACTCAGTATTGTATCCAAAATGTAAACAAAGCAATTTCTAAAGAATTAATGGATTTTAGTTTTTAATCCAACATATTTTTATTACTTCAAACATTATTTTTAGTGGATACTTGTATTTGAGTAAACCAAGCAGTCAAAGCATGATAGATCAGACAGTTGTTCCTCCTGCAAAAGGGATCATGGGTTTGAATCAAATTAGAGTGTTCATTTTTTTAATTTTTTTGAGTATGCTGGTAGATGAAATAAATACTATTTACACTATTTACATTTTTCGGACTGTTGTCCTCACCTTTATTGCTATATTCACAACGTTTCAGCCATTGTACAGTCCAGCTTTCTTCAGGTAATATTAGTTTGACTTTCAAACCGAATCCTTTATTTAGTTACTGAAAGAAGACCAGAGCATACAACAGTCAAGACATTGTGAATATGGTAATAAATATGAGGACAACAGTTCGAACAATGTAAATAGTGTAAATAGTTACAATAATCTCATCTCAGAAATATCAACAGATGTTGAAATAAATGCTGTTTAAAATAAACAGGACATCTACTACATTGGTATCTACTAAAAATAATATTTTAAAGTAATAAGAATAAGTCAGATTAAAAAATAAAATTCATTAATTCTTTAGAAGATACTTTTACATTACAATTATATATATATATATATATATATATATATATATATATATATATATATATATATATATATATATTTAGTTGGATTGATGTGAGTTTGACACACTGAGTTTCACACTATTTGTGATTGTCAGACAAACTCTTTTGTCTGACGATTGTAAATAGCGTGAAACCCAGGGTCATAAACTCACATCAACCCAACTAAATATGTTAGTTCTATCACTGATATTCCAATAAGTACCACACATATATATATATAAATAATATATAATATATAAATAATATATATAAAAATTGCATATATATATATGTATATTTATATACATACACATTTCATACACACACACATATATATATATATATATATATATACACACATATAACTACATATATGTATATTTATAAATATATATCTTTACTCTGTCTAACCACATCGAGCACTGTTATGTTTAGACCTCATGAATAAATTTGATGATTATTTATTTGCTTGCCTGTGTATGCATGCCACTAACACATGGTTGCTTATATCTGGTTGTTTTCTTTATGTGAATCTATACCTACACACACACACACACACCCATATATATATATATATATATATATATATATATATATATATATATTGTAGTGTGCATGTAAAAGGATGTTAAATTCATGAATATGCATCTGTACAAAATGGAATAAAAAATGGATTGATAAAACACATAGAAAAAAAAAATTGTAAAAATTGGAAATATCATTTAAAACAAAATCCCCTCAAGAACAAGAATATTACCAAGAAATTTTAAAGTCGGGGAAAAATTGATATTTGAAAGTTTTATATATATATATATATATATATATATATATATATATATATATATATAGGGGAGGTCACTCAGTAACTCAAATCCTGTAGACTTCCTGTGGATTATAGAGCCACAGCCTCACCACACTAGATATAGCTGCAGTGGTTTTCATAGCAAATAGGTTTTTATGGGGTGGAGTTGCTCACCCCATACCCAACCAGTTTTAAATTAAGAGTTAAAAGGATAAAAAGCTCTTTGGGTTATGTCACTGGATCTAACCAACCCCTTTATCCACTGTGCCATGTGTCCTTGAGACTGTGAATTCAATACCCGGCTAATTCAGTGGAGAACTTTCAGAGGGAAAATTAACAGGAGATAACTGACATCCATTAAACATGGCACGTGGAACTAGAATAGTCTACCCCAATGAGCGAAATAAAGGGTTCGGTTTGACATTCCAACCACCTGAAGAAGGCCAGAGCGTACAACAGCTAAAACGTTGTGATAAATATGGTGACAAAGATGAGGACAATAGTCCGAATAATGTAAATAATGTACATAATACCTCATCTCAGAAATATAGACAGACTATTACTGCATGTTTCTCTTTGTTTGCTTTTGTGCTGGTCTAAAGGGAGTTTAGTAAATATATATTAATTATATAATAGTATTTTAATAGAATTATATTGGCTCTCATCATAAACAAAATGATTTTAAAAATATTCATGTTTTTGTATGCCTAGGTTTTATAGCAAGCTTGCAGTTTCTTGTATAACTTGCCAAAATTCTCTTGCAAACTAAAGCCAATTTCCTCTCCCAGCAAAATATTGCATTCAGAGTATGATGTATTTGCTGTATTTTTTAACATTTATGTCTTTATATTTTAGCATTGTCTTGAAGCAATCAAAAAAAGGTTGACATTTGTTAGTGATTTGATGACAAAGATAATTTAGAAACAATTTGGATTTTTTCAAGAATATTCAGTTTGAAAGAACCCTTGTGTTAAGAGTAACATTTTAAATCAAAGGTCAGCAATTTGTATTCAAGCAGCAATGGTGAATAATTAGAAAGTTTCTTTTTTCTCCTTTTTAATTTGTATTTTGCTTTTAGTATTTTGTTTAATATTATACAAATTTTTACATTAAAAATTTCAAGCTGCATGAAATAACATCACCCCCATAAAAAAAAAAAACACCAGGCTTTGACCTTTCAGGTTTGTATCACTTTTAGTGATATTACTATTTTAAAGGTAGAAGCATTGATTGAATTATTTCGTTTCTCTATCCCTTTCTCTGCTCTCTCTCTCTCATTCTCACCTGTTTCTCTCTCCATGAAATTTGAGTTTCAGTTTACAAGTCTTTAAACCTGAAGCCAAATTTTGTTTTTTTAACAAACATCATGTTTTTCAATCTAAAAGTGAATCAAGGTTACTGTGACAAACACGCTTCAATACAAATGCAAAAGAGTCCCCGGATCACATGTGGACATGTTTGTCAACATCAGTTACATTCAGGTTTTCCCTGTTAGCAGTTGGACAGCTTGGCATGTCTAGATACAGGCCTCTTTGCAAGATGCTAATAAAACAATGTGAAAACTAGTAGTTGGCAAGAAACGGTGTCTTGTGAAGTCAGTCCCTTGGGCTCTTTGTTTTCCGAGGCAGTGCCATTTTTGTTACCTCCTGCCTCTTTCCCACCTCTACCTATTACCTTCATAGTTGGTGGAGGAGCAATCAGGTGTTTCCCCCCAATCTCAACAAACTCTTTGCTTATATTACAACAGTTACCAATCAAGATGACAAATTTATTTTATTGTTTCTAACTATGAGAAGAGTCATTAAAATTTTGAATTATTTCAAACCTCATTAAAAGTCCAATTCAAAGAAATTAAGAAAGCCATAGTTATATACGAGTACAGTTGACTGATTGATTTCTTTTTTATGCATTATCAACCCTTAATAAATACAAGGCTTAAGAGTTGCTTATGATAGATTGAGTGATTTGTTTGTTTAATTTTTACTGCTTATCAACCTTTTTGTAGGTTATCTAAACCAGAAAATATTTTATTGTGTAGCAGAAATGAGATGTAGATGGAGCAGCCAGTTGTTACTGATAACAGTATTCACCCTGATCAGGGAAAAAAAAGACGATGTTTAGTGATCTGTCTTTGCAGAAAGACAGCACTAGCTGCCATGCCAGAACAGACACAGTGCAAACCTTGGAATGTCCGGTTATAAAGGAAGAAAGTGTCTACTGGCTTCCCCATGAGATAGTCAGGATGATTAGCTATGCAAATGATTCTTTTGCAACTAAACAACTAAATTTTTAGGCTACATAAAAGCAGGCACATTTTCACCGAAAAGGCAGAGCTTGGCAGTATACTGTGTTGACTGCGCAATGGGATTGACATGTGTTACCAAGGATTTTTGTTTGTGTTACACAAAGTCATTTCAAATTCATTCATCATTGTTTATGTTTCTAGTGTTTCAGCTGCATCAGTCCCTTACATGTGGTCTTCCCATAGAGAAGTCTTACCCGTCCCCTCCTTGTCATGATCCACTGTTTGATTCCAATGCTGCTGAGTTTTCCATCTCTCTTTGTTGGCAGATACACAATCAATAAGAAGAAGATCCCTTCAGATTGTAAGAATTTTTTGGAGATGATAA
Source organism: Acanthosepion pharaonis (assembly GCA_903632075.3). Classification (NCBI taxonomy): domain Eukaryota; kingdom Metazoa; phylum Mollusca; class Cephalopoda; order Sepiida; family Sepiidae; genus Acanthosepion; species Acanthosepion pharaonis. The sequence goes on along the minus strand of CAHIKZ030005469.1, from coordinate 617,988 downwards.
TGATTTATTGATGCAAGACCTACTAATTAACCCATAGCTTGTGGGAGAAGAAGTGGATTCATAACTTTCCCAAGGTTATTTGCATGTAAGTGAATATATTGAATCCAAATGGAATTGGAACTTGATTATCTGATTTCCAATTCTAAGCCATTGTCTACTACACCACCTGCACATCCAAGTTTACAGTACCTGGTATTCTGAAGCAGTCATCCATCTAGACTGACGTTGCCTAACTTCATGGAAAATTTTGTCATATGTCTAAAAGGTTTTAAACTGTTCTCAGCATAAACTGGGTAACAATTGTTTTCCTTCAACTGCTAACAAAGTTTTTTCACTCTCTTATGCCAGACGATTCTTCTCACCAGAATCCTTTTTGCATGTTTTGAAATCTGCTATTAATCCATGCATTGAATATTGCTGCTATATTTGACCTGATGCCACTGCTATATATCTTGAGATGTTTGACAATGTCTAAAGAAGGGTCTACAATATTATTGGTCCTGATCAGATATTTACACATCAATCAACTTCCTACCACCATGATGTGGCTTCCCTATGCTTTTTCTATAAATATTTTCATGGCAATTGTTTTTGTGGGCTCTCTTCCATGGTACCTTGACTACATGAATTTAAATGTACAACTAGATTGGCAACTAGATTTCATCATTTTACTGATGAAACCGCTAGACACAGCCTTAATTTCTATTCTAATACTTCCTCCTTTCACATTTCTCACCTGTGGAACTCTCTGCCACCTATGATCTTCAAAAATTTAAATGCAACATCAATCGCCATGTTCTGCCTTCCTGAATCCAATATTTCTTTATTGACTTTTCTCCTCACTAGCATATACTCATTTATATCACTCTCAGTAAACCCTTGTGTTTTTAAGGGCATTATTGCCTTGCGTGTGGTGAAATGATTAAAAAAATGTATATGCATTCAGAAAAAATGTTACTTGAACCGTAACTCCAGTCTTCCTCAGGGTGTTACACAGTGACTTTGACTTGACTGACCAAAAGCAGCATTTCCTGATGATATTTAATGTTTGACAATTTATACATTCTTTCTCTTCACCAAGCAAGTAGGAGGTGCTGACATCATAGTAGATATATTTTCAAAAAATCAAGATCATAAAACACTTGCAGCTGATTTCTATTTTCTATTTCCATGGCAAATGTTCAGATGAGCTCCATTCTTTAGTTCCACCAATTCGGACCTTTACTACTAGGAAAATGCCATACATTTTCCCTGTGTTTCAAAGGTTAGAAATAGGTTCCACTCAAAACAGATATGCACAAGAACTGCTACTTTGCAGAACATACACCAACCGGGAAACACATTTATCTTGACCACATCAAAAAAATGGTTATTCATTATCTATCCTCTTTATCCTCATAAACTTCATTTTTCCACGCCTTCTTTTTTATTCACATACACACCTCATTTATTATGCCAGTTTAACAGTAACCCACTAGCTTGAATAGCTCTTATGCCTTGTTTTGGTTGAATTCTAGTATAAGCAAAAAACATCTATCCAAAAAATTTAGAACTATTTCATAATTTTGCTTTCACTATTGTGTAGAGAAATACAACAAATACAATTCTGAACAAATACTGGTATGGCTAATGGCAATGAAATGAAGAACATATTTTTTTTCTTCTTTTGCAAACAATGACCTATTGCTTTATTTGTGGAATTCTTCTTTGTTGGCATTTATGCTATAAAAAGTAAAAACTGACAGCAATTTATTGAGAGGCTTTTGTTCTTAACACTTATGAGTGACAATCATTAAAAGTAGATAGATAGATAATGAACATTCTCAAATAGATAGATAGATAGATAGATAGATAGATAATGGACATTCTGAGATAGATAGATAGATAGATAGATAGATAGATAGATAGATAGATAGATAGATAGATAGATAATGAACATTCTGAAATAGATAATGAATATTCTGAAATATATAATGAACATTCTGAAATAGATAGATAATGGACATTCTGAAATAGATAGATAGATAATGGACATTCTGAAATAGATAGATAGATAGATAGATAGATAGATAGATAGATAGATAATGGACATTCTGAGATAGATAGATAGATAGATAGATAGATAGATAGATAGATAGATAATGAACATTCTGAAATAGATAATGAATATTCTCAAATAGATAGATAGATAATGGACATTCTGAGATAGATAGATAAATAGATAGATAGATAATGAACATTCTGAAATAGATAATGAACATTCTCAGATAGATAGATAGATAGTTAGATAATGAACATTCTGAAATAGATTATGAATATTCTGAAATATATAATGAACATTCTGAAATAGATAGATAGATAATGGACATTCGGAAATAGATGAATAATGAACATTCTCAGATAGATAGATAGATAGATAGATAGATAGATAGATAATGAACATGCTGAAATAGATAATGAATATTCTCAAATAGATAGATAGATAGATAGATAGATAATGGACATTCTGAGATAGATAGATAGATAGATAGATAGATAGATAGATAGATAGATAGATAGATAGATAATGAACATGCTGAAATATATAATGAATATTCTCAAATAGATAGATAGATAGATAGATAGATAGATAGATAATGGACATTCTGAGATAGATAGATAGATAGATAGATAGATAGATAGATAGATAGATAGATAATGAACATTCTGAAATAGATAATGAATATTCTCAAATATATAATGAACATTCTGAAATAGATAGATAATGGACATTCTGAAAAAGATAGATAGATAGATAGATAGATAGATAGATAGATAGAAAAGGAAAATTCTGAAATAGATAAATAATGAACATTCTCAGATAGATAGATAGATAGATAGATAGATAGATAGATAATGAACATTCTCAGATAGATAGATAGATACATAGATAATGAACATTCTCAGATAGATAGTGTTGTAACGTAGAAAAGTTTACTGAATGAGCAATATCCAAAAAAGAGGTTGAAAATAAAATGGTAATCTTTATAACATCAACAAAATGCAATACTTGCCAGCTGCATGAAATAGGTAAACCACTGCTAGTGGTGGCTTACTTAGACAGCATATTACCCCCACTTACAATACTATCCAATGTATTTAGGAAGATTGGGCCATACCCATTAGTGTTCATAGGTATAGTATATAACATATAGATAGATAAATAGAGAGATAGATAAACAGATAATGAACATTCTCAGATAGATAGATAGATAGATAGATAGATAATGAACATTCTGAAATAGATAATGAATAATTTGAAATATATAATAAACATTCTGAAATAGATAGATAATGGACATTCTGAAATAGATAGATAGATAATGGACATTCTGAAATAGATAGATAGATAGATAGATAATGGACATTCTGAGATAGATAGATAGATAGATAGATAGATAGATAGATAGATAGAAAGATAGATAGATAATGAACGTTCTGAAATAGATAATGAATATTCTCAGATAGATAGATAGATAATGAACGTTCTGAAATAGATAATGAATATTCTCAAATAGATAGATAGATAATGGACATTCTGAGATAGATAGATAGATAGATAGATAGATAGATAGATAGATAGATAGATAATGAACATTCTGAAATAGATAATGAATATTCTCAAATATATAATGAACATTCTGAAATAGATAGATAATGGACATTCTGAAAAAGATAGATAGATAGATAGATAGATAGATAGATAGATAGATAGATAAGGAAAATTCTGAAATAGATAAATAATGAACATTCTCAGATAGATAGATAGATAGATAGATAGATAGATAGATAGATAATGAACATTCTCAGATAGATAGATAGATACATAGATAATGAACATTCTCAGATAGATAGTGTTGTAACGTAGAAAAGTTTACTGAATGAGCAATATCCAAAAAAGAGGTTGAAAATAAAATGGTAATCTTTATAACATCAACAAAATGCAATACTTGCCAGCTGCATGAAATAGGTAAACCACTGCTAGTGGTGGCTTACTTAGACAGCATATTACCCCCACTTACAATACTATCCAATGTATTTAGGAAGATTGGGCCATACCCATTAGTGTTCATAGGTATAGTATATAACATATAGATAGATAAATAGAGAGATAGATAAACAGATAATGAACATTCTCAGATAGATAGATAGATAGATAGATAGATAATGAACATTCTGAAATAGATAATGAATAATTTGAAATATATAATAAACATTCTGAAATAGATAGATAATGGACATTCTGAAATAGATAGATAGATAATGGACATTCTGAAATAGATAGATAGATAGATAGATAATGGACATTCTGAGATAGATAGATAGATAGATAGATAGATAGATAGATAGATAGATAGATAGAAAGATAGATAGATAATGAACGTTCTGAAATAGATAATGAATATTCTCAGATAGATAGATAGATAATGAACGTTCTGAAATAGATAATGAATATTCTCAAATAGATAGATAGATAATGGACATTCTGAGATAGATAGATAGATAGATAGATAGATAGATAGATAGATAGATAGATAGATAGATAATGAACATTCTGAAATAGATAATGAACATTCTCAGATAGATAGATAGATAGTTAGATAATGAACATTCTGAAATAGATTATGAATATTCTGAAATATATAATGAACATTCTGAAATAGATAGATAGATAATGGACATTCGGAAATAGATGAATAATGAACATTCTCAGATAGATAGATAGATTGATAGATAGATAGATAGATAGATAGATAATGAACATGCTGAAATAGATAATGAATATTCTCAAATAGATAGATAGATAGATAGATAGATAATGGACATTCTGAGATAGATAGATAGATAGATAGATAGATAGATAATATACATTCTGAGATAGATAGATAGATAGATAGATAGATAGATAGATAGATAGATAATGAACATTCTGAAATAGACAATGAATATTCTCAAATATATAATGAACATTCCTGAATAGATAGATAATGGACATTCTGAAATAGATAGATAGATAATGGACATTCTGAAAAAGATAGATAGATAGATAGATAGATAGATAGATAGATAGATAGATAGATAAGGAACATTCTGAAATAGATAAATAATGAACATTCTCAGATAGATAGATAGATAGATAGATAGATAGATAGATAGATAGATAGATAGATAATGAACATTCTCAGATAGATAGTGTTGTAACGTAGAAAAGTTTACTGAATGAGCAATATCCAAAAAAGAGGTTGAAAATAAAATGGTAATCTTTATAACATCAACAAAATGCAATACTTGCCAGCTGCATGAAATAGGTAAACCACTGCTAGTGGTGGCTTACTTAGACAGCATATTACCCCCACTTACAATACTGTCCAATGTATTTAGGAAGATTGGGCCATACTCATTAGTGTTCATAGGTATAGTATATAACATATAGATATATAAATAGATAGATAGATAAACAGATAATGAACATTCTCAGATAGATAGATAGATAGATAGATAGATAGATAGATAGATAGATAGATAGATAGATAATGAAAATTCTTAGATAAATGCATAAATAGATAATGAACCTTCTCAGACATTCTCAGACAGATAGATAGATAGATAGATAGATAGATAGATAGATAGATAGATAGATAGATATCTATTTCAGATAGATAATGAACATTCTCAGATAGATAGATAGATAGATAGATAGATAGATAGATAGATATGAATAGACATAGATAGATAAATTGATAGATATGAACAGACATAGATAGACAGATATGAATAAAGATAGATATGAAAAGGGTGAGTGCATCATCAAATTTATTCATTTCATGCAGAAGAAAAATTCTGATGTTTGATCATTTTTATTTTATTTTATCCTAAATTTCACTTCAGATAAGGCTCAAGAGTCATTCAAAGTAGAGGATTACTGAATGTGCCATGGGATATGAACATAAGAGGAGGAATTAGGAAATGGATATTGTGATAATGAGGAGGGTAGATTATGATTAACCCTTGACTTGAAAAGGTCAATATTAAAGTGTTCAGTGAAGCATCTTATTAGGAGTCTGTACCATAGCAGCAGTTCTTTGAAAAAACTCTGAGTAGAACTTCCTCTTTACAATTGGAATATGAAGGAATGAGTTTGATTCAACTGCATCATAGTGGCATTGCATGTCTTATCTCCAAAGGTCTGAACTGTTGGAACTAAAAATGGAAATCTTCCAAATATTTGCCATAGAAATTGTCAAAGAGATGGCTTGCAATGTTGTGTCTGTCGGAAAGAGGCTGCAGTTTAGGTGGGCCATAAACTTTTCAATAATCCCTTTTAAAACTGTCATTACATATTTTCTTCATCTTGATCAGCTAAGAATAATAATGATTCAAAGGAATAAACAGAAATTATTTATTATTTGCTACATATTAAATAGAATCACAAGACGCTGTTTCTTGTCAACTGCTAGTTTTCTCATTGCTTTTATTATCATCTTAAAAGACCAATTGCAGAGAGGCCTGTATCTAGACATGCCAAGCTGTCCCACTGCTAACAGGGAAAGCCTGAATGTAACTGATGTTTACAGAATGCATAGACTAGCCAAAAATGGTAAACTTTATCATACTAATCAGAATCTGAGTGGTGGTGGTTTGAACTCTGTGGATATGCAATCCTGACAATGATGTATTGACTTGTTTTAAGTTTTAATACCAAAAAAGCACAAAGATAGTAATGTTGCAGTAGTGGAAGAGTGAAGACTTCTAATTGCAGGAAGTAGTTTGAGACAGACCACCACATGATGACAAGAATTTGGCAAAACTGTTCCCATCTTTCCTTTCTATCTCCCTATTTTCTCTCTTGTTTCCTCAAAGAAAGAATGCTATTGCTATTAGCCCCCACCCCAACCCCTGCAAAATAAAATGAGTAAAATCTTTCTTATCTAATCACAAAATTAAAGTTATCTTTAACAGCCACTCCTCTAGATCTTTTTACATTAATGTAGGTATCCCTCAGGGCTCTGTTCTTGTGTCTACTTTGTTTTTAATTTTCATCAACGGCCTTCCTCGACCTGCTATTTATGCTGATGACACAATTCTTTACACCTGTCTTAATGGAAAGTCTATTTAATAGGTTTGATAAGGTTAAATTGGCAGATAATCTCAAAAATGAACTTCAATCTGTTGTTAACTGGGGCAAGAAATGGCTTGTTAATTTTAACACATGCAAAACAAAACTGCTCTTTTTTAATCATCTTAAAAAACCTTTTTTGCCTTCCATCAGTATGGCTGATGCTAACCACCAGGACAGTGAATCATTATGCCTTGTTGGACTAATGTTTTCCATTGACATAATGTGGAAAGATTATATTGAATCAATTGCTAGTTTTTCTTAGCAGAAACTATCTAATATTTATATATTTCTACCATTTGTCCATGCATTGAATATTGCTGCTACATTTGATTTGGTGCTTAATCCAAAAAAGAATCTGCAGTGTTATTGATTCTGACCTACCATCTCAGCTTCAATCATTTTTCCACCATTATAACATAACTTCCCTGTGCCTTTTCTATAAATACTTGCATGGTAATTGTTCTGATGAACTTTTCTCTTTGGTTCCTACACTTTATGGATTTAAGTTCAGTACCAGATTTGCAGTTAGGTTTCATCATTTTACAGTTGAAGTTTCTAGATACAAACATAAGTTCTATGCTAACAGTTTCTTCTCTCACACTGCATGTTCATGAAATTCTCTTCTAGCTTATTGCTTTCCAATCAACTTTCAAAAATGTAAATGCAATGTCAATCATTAACTTCTGCTTCCTTAATTCCTCCTCTTTTATTGACCTTTTGCCTTAATAATGTTTTTCTCTCACATTCTTTAACTCTCATTAACCACTTGCATCTTGTTAGCTTTATTGCCTTGCTTGGTATGAAATGATTAATGATTAAAAAAATAGTA
>CAHIKZ030005469.1:562500-605000 GCA_903632075.3 Acanthosepion pharaonis | reverse complement strand
CACAGTCTTCTTAGTTGTATGACATCTTGGATTTTTTCCTGAATTTAACGAAGCTATTTTTTCTTTTGCCATTTTTATTCAAACCAGCAAAATAAATAGGAACCATTTATTTGTTTGGCTGCCAAACTGGATGGGGTCAAATGGCATGTGCTGACCAATAAGAAAAAGACTAAATAATCAATATAACATTTCAACAAGAAATGATGCAGGTACATGATCCAGTATATTTTATTGCAGTAATGATGTGTCTGAGTGGTTAAAACATTAACATTCCAACCATGAGACCTGGGTTCAAATCTCAACATAGTCAATTTATCAATGAAAATGACATTAAAATAATTATAGAAAAGGAAAGTTATGTTAAATCTGTGTGAAAGTGACTGAAACTGAGATGCCAAGCCAGGACCGATAACATTGCAGATTCTTCATTGGTTTTTGTTAAGAATCTCTAGATTTATATACCAGACCAGATGTATTTGATGCAGCTAATATTTGATACACAAATGAAAGGTAGAGTTATTTGATGTGCAAACCAACCTTCCTAACAGTAGACTTAGTAATTGATTCAGAATGGAAAACATTAGCACAAGAAGGAGCAATGCCTTACTTTCCTTGAGGTTAGTATCATCCATGCTGATGGAAGGCAAAAAACAGTTCTCTAAGATTATTAATAGATTGCAACACTTTTAGGATTACTATAGGGAATGCTGGATAATCCCCTCAAAAATGAAGAATAGACTTTAAGCAACGGGACTATGTTTCTACAGAAAGATGTTGAGGATACCTGTCAACCAAACATGTGAGCAACAACAAGGTTTTGGAGAAAATGGAAATGAAAAGGAAACTTATACTCAAATCAGGAAGAAGTAGATGAAATTTCTGGGGCACATGATGAGCAAGTAAGGTTTGGAAAATCTGATACTCACAGGACAAATCGAGGGAAACAGGAACAGAGGAAAGCAGCATGTAATATACTTGATGGATGGTAGAACAATGTTTGGGAGAAATAACAAAAAGACAAAACTTATTAAGATCTACAAGAGACAGAAACATGTGGAGACAGCACACATGAAAGAAGGAAAATTTTGGGGTCTGTCCACTTTCTCAAAGAAATCACTTCATATCACAACAGAGCAAAAGAAAAAGGACTTGGCCTGGGCAATTCCAGGTATCATTGCTGGTATCTTATAGAAATAACTTACATATTCTTTCTCACCCAGCCTCACACCATTAATTCATCATGAATAGAAGCACTATGTAGGAATGGTTAGCAAGCTTCTCACAGAACATTGCTACAGTATTTACTTTAATCCTCATAGTGTACACCCATCCCCCTATACTTATGGCCATATTACACTGAAACACCGATTCTCATACAATCACTGAAGTTAAGTAATGGTCAGTACCTTGATGGGTTACTGTTTATGAATTCCAGGTGCCGTAAGCTTGGATGTGTTGCTGATGTTATCGATAACAGATTGGAATTGTAAATTAGAAAACCAATTAAGTTCTTTTTATTTACTTATGCACAAATTCCCTTGCGAAAGGTATGAATCCACTTTTTCTCTCCCTAGCTATGGGTTAACTAGCAAGACCTGTATCAGTAAATCAATAATATCTCCAAAATATTTTGACAATCTAAAATTATTTTCAGGCTTTAAATAACCTGCAAAAGGTTGATAACCATAACAAATGAATCAATCAATTAAACCCACTTGTTGTGTCATGCCAAACTACACTAAGGTTTTCTTCATCACTGTCATTTTTTATTGTCAATGAAACTTCCAAAATTTAATGTGAAGTGGGAACCTTGTGACCTAAGGTCCTCAGTTTTCTTGTGTATTGTTTAGATATATGTGTAAGTGATATCTTTTCATGATCTGCAATGGAATATTTTCTGTACCTTCATATGAACAACAAGGATAATAAATATGAATAATAGTTTCACAAGATATTTTATTGCCATATTTATTACTGTACAGTGCTATCTTCTGCATAATGCAATCCCCTGTTTTTGTAAGTAAAAAATAAGAACATATCTCATTGTTATGTATAATGCAATCCTCACTTTCCTCTGCATAAAAGCTGCGAAACGTTCTGTTTTCAGTTTGCACGATGCATCATCTTATCCTTTAGACAATTTTAGAAGCCATTATAAACCCTGGGTTTGCATATCTTTGGACGTTTAATAGGAAGTAAACATAAGGGCATCAGTCACAAAAACAAAACATACATCCTTGATTGCATATGCTGGGTGGCTACTGATAGCTTGCTTTTAAATTAACACTGCAAGTCATTCTAACCAAATAGAAGTAGTTACATCAACAGGTATACAATTTATAAGACCAGCTTTATAGTTGTACACAGCATTTTTTATTGCTCTTCTACTTCTATGTGACATGTCACTCCAGGACATAGGCAATCATGGCTCTCCACAATTTCCTGTCCTTTTTAACTCTTAATAAATTTTTTCTTTTTGTTATCTCTCCTAAACTGTGTTCCTCCATCCATTTACTCAAACTCGTTATGTAGGTTATACATCATTTTTCTTTATATGTCCTTGGAGTATCAAATTTTCCAAACCTTCTTACCTCATTATTTGTCCTCAGAATTTCAACTCTTTCTTTCTGATGTTAAGCATAAATATCCTTTCTGTTTCTATTTTCTCTAAAACTTCATCGTTGCTCACATGTTCAGTCCATGGTATTCTCAACATTTTATAGAACAAAATTTCTGTTGCTTCATGACTCTTCTTCATATGCAAGGAGATTTTTCAGCATTCACTACCATATAGGAGGACTGATTTAAATATTTGAGATGAATTTTAACAGAGGATGGAAAGTGTGATACTGATAATATAAAGATGCGTTGGGATAGCCAAAGATGCATTCCAAAAGCTAAACAAAGTATTAACCCTTTCAGCTCGGCATTCTTGAACAATTTTAACCTTTCTGCCTGAGCTCTGGAGTCAAAATTCACAAATAATTAGTATGTAATGTTTCACGGTAGATATAAAAATAGTTACAAGTGTTTACCCACCGTTCAGCCGGTGGCTGGACATTAAGTCATTTTCCTCCTCCACTGTTCAACCGGTGACTGGGCATTGCATCATTTTTCTCTACCACCGGGCTCAAAGAGTTAAGAGACAAGAAAATTTAGGGTACCCAGACCCCACTTGTAACTGGCTTGCATTGAAACACTAGTACAATCACTGAAGTTAAGCAATGGTCAGCCTGGTCAGAAACTGGATGGGTGACGACTTAGTTATATCAGGTGCTGTAAGCTTGGCGTTATTGATATCAGCATAGAATTGGAAATTAGTGAGCCAATCAGGTTCATTATATTTATTTACACACAAATAGACTTGGGAAAGGCATGAATCTACCTCTTCTCTCCCCAGCTATGGATTAATTAGCAGAACTTGTATCAGTAAGTCATTGTTCTCTCCAAAATATTTTTACAATCTAAAGTTATTTTCTGGCCTTGAATAAGAAAAAGGACTTGACAGATATAATTGCTTGTATTTTATAGAAATAAGAAGAAAGAAAAAGGAAGGACTGCAAGTGACATAGTAGTTATTGTGTGAAAAAGAGAATCCATGAGCTGAGTTCAAATTTCTGCTTAGTCTGCTGCATTCGCTTTCACATAAGTGCCCTTGCAAAAGGTGCATGAAAGAAGAATAATTTTGGAGCCTGTGAAAATCTCTCAAAGTAAGGACTTCATATTGCAGCAGAACAAAAAAAGATTGACCTGGGCAATACCAAGTATCATTGCTGGTATCTTATAGAAATAACTTACATATTCTTTCTCACCCAGACCCAAACCATTCATTTATCATAGACGGGAACACTATGTAGGAATGGTTCAATAGGTTGTCTTTCAAACCTTCTTTTGAAATTCAGACAAGGATAGTTCATCCATATTACATCCAGCATCTTGTGTGAATTGGTCAATATACGTCTTTGAAGGATGCCCAGTACTGTTATGCCTGAGCAATGTGGAATGAGTGTCTTGTTATTGAGAAAGTCACTAAGGTGTAATAAATCATTCAGTGGCAAATCCAACTATGTTTGTCAATGTTATAGTTGTAGCAGTAACTCAATTCAGGAACGAGAGGATCCTAGCATTTCCAGCATTGCATGTGATACACTCTTGGGCATAGACTGAGAATGAGATTGACTCCTCTGTCAAATCTGATCAACCACATGCTGTATAGCATGGCTTCTTGTAATTCGCATTTAATCTGATCCTTGCCCTCTGACCTGCTGGGCTTGATTAAATCTGCTGGGAGTAATACTCCTGATGATATAGCTCTCTCTTTGAGTTGCTGGGATATGAAAGCCCCACTATCATACCAAGGTTATCATGTTGAAACACCTGTTCTCATATGATCACCAAAGTTAAGCAATGTTAAGCCTGGTCAGTACCAAGATGGGTGATCACTTAAGAACATGAGGTATTATAACTATTTACACTGTTTGAACTGTTGTCCTCATCTTTATTGTCATACATGGCCCAGTGGATAAAAGTGTTGGTTGAAATAATCCAAAAGTGACTTGACCCAAAGTGTTGTGAGTTCAATATCTGGCCACAGCAGAGGGGAACAAAACTTGGATAGTTAAGTTATTAAAGGGAAATAACTGAAGCTGAGATATCCAGAAAAGGCATAGCACATGGAACTAGAACAATCTACTCACAATGGATGAAATAAAGTGTTTACTTTGAAATTCCAATGTATATTACCTGAAGAAGGCTGGTGCATACAATGGTTGAAACATTGTGAATATGACAATAAAGATGAGGACAACAGCTCATTGCAATACTTCATCTCAGAAATATAGACCCAGGTGTTATAACTTTGAATATGTGGGTGATGTAATGTATAACAATTGACAAGTGACTGAAGCTAAGATGCCAGGTCAAGACTAATAACATTACAGATTCTTTTTTGGATTTTATCAAGAATCTCTAAATATGTAGTAGGAGAATCAGACCAGATGTGGCAGCAATATCCAAAGCAAGGACAAATGGTTGACTTATAAATATATAAGATAGGTTCTGGCAATGAAAACTGTCTAGGATAATTCAGAGAACCAACTTTCCTAGCAGTAGACCTAACAATTGATTCAGTATAATCTTTCCACTCCATGTCAGCGGAAAAAAACATGAGTCCAAGAAGGTGCAATGAGTCACACTCTGGACGTTAGCATCAGCTATGATGATGGAAGTTAAAAAGGATTCCGTCAGCTGATTAAAAGAGTGCAGTTTCATTTTGGATGCATTAAAACTAACAAGCCATTCCTTGCCATAGTTAACAATGTAGATCATTTTTTAGATCAGCTGCCAATTTGATCTTATCGACCAACTCAGACTTACTATTAAGAAAAGAATAAATGGTTGTGTCTATCCAGACTTTGCCAATATTGGGGTCTACAAGATTAATGAGAAAACATAATGATAATAATAATAATAAAAACCACTAAGAGATGGTATGAGCACCAACCAGACACAGTTACCCAAAATAATGATGTAACTATCCTCTGGGACATGCCAATTCAAACTGTCAGTGAAATAAAAGCCAACAGACCTGATATTATCATAAAAGACAAGAAATTCACCTGCTTGACTCAGCAGCCCTTTAACTTGAGTGGCTATTGAACCTTGTATTAGCATAAAATTACTAAAAGATGTAAATACAAAGTGCAATATACCCATCATGATACCCAGTCTGATGAGGAAAAATGAGGCACCTCATTATTATTATTATCATCATCATTATTATTATTATTATTTCATTTCCTTTGGTTTCTGGTGTGTAGACATTTCTTTCTGGGTCCCAACCAGAGACCTAAGGTTAGAAATGGCATCATGACATTCTGCACTGATCAATTAAAACAAAAACACACGCACACATATTTTACATAAATAAACCCCTTTTTAAGGTGTGGGTTGTACTTGTAAGAACAATTTTTTATATTTCTTTAAGGCATAGGCTTCCAGAAATCCCTTCAATGAGTCTACTGGAATCTTTTCCAACCAATCCGAGGGCTCCATCTACAACAGGAATTACTGATGTTCCCATGTGCCACATTTTTGAGATTTCAATTTCAAGGTCCTTGTATTTTGCAAGCTTTTTTGAAAATCTTCAAAGATACATTGTAGTCTGCAGGGACTGCCATATCAATAAGGAGGCAATTTTTTTGTTATTATTATTATTGTGAGAAAGTGACACACCAACAAAGTGTTGCTGGAGTACAAATATATAAAGCCAAATATAGCCATCATGACACTCATATGCATAATGTAGTTAATGTAGTGCATAGCTTTGCAGGCAGGGTGCAGTTAGAAATATCTTCAGACTGGATTACCAAGTCTGCTCAGACAGTCTCCAAGTGAAAGTATAATAAATTCTTTTATGATTAACAAAAGATGAAGCAAGAAAAAGCCAAAATGATGATTATAATTTACAGAATTCATGTTGAGAAGTATTCGTCAATTCTACACAAGAAAAATTTCATTTGTTCATTTCTGCTCAAATTATTTCATATGATCTTACCACAACCTTGCATGTGAAATTCTTTCTTTTTAAGTTTCATGTCCTTTCAGGATGTAGGCTATCATAGCTCTCCACCTCCCTCTATCCCTTGCAGGTCTCAACAAGTTCCTTCCTTCCTTCTGCTTCCCCCCAGACCATGTTCTGTCATCCACTTGCTTAAGTCTGCCAGGTATGTCATGCATTGTTTTCCCTTGTCTCTCTTTCCTCTATTTGACCAGTGAGTATAAGATTCTCCAAGCCTTCCTTCCTCATGTGTCCCAGAAATTTCAGCTGCCTCTTCCTGATATTAAGTATATGCCTCCTCCTTGTTTGCATTCTCTCTAAGACCTCATCATTGCTCACATGCTCGGTTCATGATATCCTTAGCATCCTTCTGTAGAACCACATCTCTATGAAACATAAAAGTGATGGTCCTGCCTATAATTGTCAAAATACATTAGAATCAAGATTGGATGATTGGAAATCAAAGAAAGAACTGAAACTATCCAGACTTTGCCAATGTTGGGGTCTACAAGATTAATGAGAAAACATAATGATAATAATAATAATAATAAACCACTAAGAGATGGTATGAGCAACAACCAGGCACAGTTACCCCAAATAATGATTTATTGAATTTATCCCAAAGAAGGTACTAAAGCCACTAAGACACTCGGGGTTACTGGGTTTGAAAGAATGAGAAAACAGAAAACATCATGAAGGAGTAAGAACAATAGAACTCAGGAAGACTGTAGATAATGATTGACACTTGTAGATAATGATTGACACTTGTAGATAATGATTGGCACTTATAGATAATGATTGGCACTTGTAGATAATGTTTGACACTTGTAGATAATGATTGGCACTTGTAGATAATGATTGACACTTTTTTTGTTAATTCCTAAACCCTATTCTGTCATCCAATTACACAATCTCATTAGGTATGTTATACACTGTTTTCCTTTTCCCCGGCCTTGCCTTCAGTCAAAGCCCTCTTTCCTCCTTATATCCCCTAGAAACTCTTTCTGGTGCTGTGTCCTTTTTGTTTCCATTTTCTCTATCATTGCTCACTTGTTCAGTCCATCATATTCTTAGCATCCTTCTGTAGAACCATATTTCTATTACCTCAAGTTTCTTCTTCATCTGTGAAGTGATTGTCCAGTATTCACTTCCATATAAGAAGACCTATATTACATGACAATCTAGTACTCTTTCCTTTGTTACTAACAAAATTTTTCTGTTTCTTATTATTTCACTTAGGTTTTGGAAGGCATCTTTCACTATCCCAAACACACCTTTTGATTTTGGTATTGCAGGGTAAAGCAAAGTAAAAATGGAACCTGTTATTTACTGTTCAGAATCTAGCCATAAGGAACTAAAAATAAAGAACATTTTCAGCTTCTTTTGAATATTTTCCACTAATTCTTTTCTAATTTTCTTTTTCTAAAGATAAGGAGAAAAGATCTATCAAGTGATAAAATATAATCATTTTGAAATGATTGCTTTTTTTTCATCATCTGTAAGAGTTCTTTTTTTCCTCATTCTTTGAAGAGCACAAAAATACAATGTTACTCAGTACCAACAGGTGTCTACTCAAAAGAGTTTGTAATATTGAATCACCTTTGCTAAAATATTGTAATCTAAACAGATTTAGAATAACAAACTGTGCTAGGTAATCATTTGTTTACAGGCCAAGATTACATCTGCAACAAGCAGAAATAGCTAATATGATTTTCACTGCTTTGATGTTTGCTGTAAGGATTTGTGACAAATTACCAATTAACAATGCAAAAAGATCTGTTTTAAATGAACATAGTTTTTCCTGAGATCAATATGTTTATGTATATATATGGATAAGCACAGTTGAATCTCACAGCATTTAAAGGAAAACTCATGCCCACACTCACAGTTTAGACAAATATTAATTAAAAATACATCTATATTACATTAAAAATAATAATAATAATCAAAAACTAAAAATCGTAGAAGCTCTTTATATAAGAGAATTAAAACCCAAAATAAATAAAGTCAGCTATGAGTATAGCAACAAAGTTCTTAAATGTTTGTAGTAGCAAAAAATTTATACATATATATATATATATATATATATATATATATATATATAAGAATAATAATAATAGATAAATAAATAAATAAATAAAATGAAAAACTTACCTCCCTTATACTATGGAAAAAAAATTTGAATTTTTAATTTTTAAAACACTGCATAACGCAGTAAAATAAGCAGTTCGAAATGTTTTGAATTTACAGAAATACATGTACACATTCACAGACAATTTAACCCCCACTGAAGATGGTCTCAGATGAGGTACTTAGGAAAATAAAAATTATTTGAAAGAAAATTTGGGTATTTTTCATAATCAGTTTTCTAAGGCTACCAAGAAATGAATTTGTGAACTTGAAAGGATCACAACCAAAATAAATTGGCATATGTCTAAATTATTTAACCAAACTTGTTTGAATGAAAATATGCTGCTTAAATATACACACACACATATATATATATATATGGGGAAATATGTATGACAAAGTGGAAAAAGGTTTTCTTTGACATGTTTCAGCCTTTAGTATTTCAGTGGACTAAATTTTCTATGTTGGTGAAATTACATATGCACATGAATGAGGGATGCTGGGAATTTTATTTTTTTATTTAAATCTAGCTAATTTCATTTAGATTTATTTTCTTTCTCTTTTTGTTTCCATCTAGATTTAAGAATCTAAATGAAATCACCTAGATTTTAAAAAAAATTAAAAATTCCCAGCATTCCTCTTTTGTACGTATATGGTTGCAAAATACCAAATTTAGTCTGATGAAGTCCTCAAGGACGAAACACATCACACAAAACTTTTTGCACTTTGTCATACATTTTTCCCCAGTATTGTTCCCAATATATAAAAATATATACCATTACCTCATATATATATATATATATATATATATATATATATACAGTGGAGGGAAACAAATAGTTGTGTACATACCAATTTTTCATTTATTGTATTTTGAACTAATGAATAAACATACTTTTCATATAATTAACTGTACACAGATGTATAACTAAATATGCATAGAAAACAACAAATTTGATTTAATAGAAAATAATCCCATTTACCCATTTTAATGGGTGAAAAAATATTCGTACATTACAAAAAAGAATACATAATCCTCATTTAATACTTTGTAGAATAGATATTATTCATTTCTACAGCCACCAACCTCTCCTGTAGATCTCAATTAATGATTTGCAAATTTTCGTTGATATTTTGTTCCATTCTTCTTCGTATATGGTCTTCAGATCCAGGATGTTTCTTCAAGCTCTCAATTGGAATTGAATTTTCAAATAACACCACAGATTCTTGATTGGGTTTAAATCTGGGGACTGACTTGGTCATTTCAGGGTATTTACATTATTTTCAGCAAGCTATTTCTTCATAGATTTTGCAGTGCACTTAGGATCATTATCTTGGAAGATCCAATAAGGAGGGAGTTCAAGATTTTCAACTTAAATCATTAAATTTGGTTTCAAAATATTTTGATATGCTGCAGCATTCATTCTACCATCTATTACTGATATGTTGCCAGTACCTTTTGCAGAAGAACGTCCCCAAGCCATGATTCTGCCACCATCAAATTTCACTGTTGAAAGCATGTTCTTTTGTTTGAAGGCATCGCCATCTTTCCTCAATATGATTTCTAGAATTATGTCCAATCAACTCAATTTTAGTTTCATCTGTCCATAATACTCTTTCCCAATATGATTTTCCTTATCCTTATGTTCACAAATAAATTTCAACCTGGCATCTTTGTGTCTTTTCAATAGCAGTGGAGTTTTTCGAGGTGAGCGTGACTTTAGATCATTTCTATGAATTTCATTGATTATTGTCCATTTAGTGACATAGACTCTTGATGAAAGCAAGTCATCCTGCACCTCTTGACAAGTAACAATTGAATTTTGTTTAATGTGACACAGTAATTTCCTTGAAGATCTTCCGTGGAGCACTTGTTCTTCTTTGGTTTTCAACAGTTTTGAGATTTTTATACTTTGCAATGAATGAACTAATGGTAGTAAATGAAATATTCAGGTTGTCTGAGATTTTCCGGTAACTTTTACCTTCTTTGCAAAGCTTCACAATCAGTTCTTTTTGTGAATTTATCAATTCTTTACCTCTTGCCATGATGAAAACCTTCTTGCACAAATATCAATTACAGAATTTTCTGTTTGTATTTATTAGGATAAAAATAACTAATAACATTATTAGAACATTCTAGAATATTCTACTTGAATAATCTAGAGTATTAAAGCAATTTGAAAGTTTTGAAATTTGCATTGTATGAATACATTTTTCAGTCATTAAAATGAATAAATAGGATTTATTTCTATTGAATCAATTTTTTTCTGTTTTCTATGTATATTTAGTTATTATGTATATGTGTACATTTAATTATATGAAAAGTTTTTTTATTCATTAGTTGGAAATACGATAAATTAAAAATTTGTTTGTGTACGCATATTTGTTTCCTCCCACTGTATGTGTGTGTATGTGTGTTGGAGATTATGATGCTCTTAATTTAATTAATTAAATTAAATTTATTAAGTTCTCCCAAACTTTCAGTTCTGTCTGGAATCATCTCACAGTTGGGTGCATGGGCACTCACACTCATTATGCACATGCACTATGAAAAAAAAACAAACTTGCACCAATGAAAAGTGCATATAAAAAAAAAGAAAAATCGAAAGTATAAGCCCTCAAGTGCTGAGACCCCTGACGTGTGGATGAAGTGATTCCCAGAGAAGTACATTTATGAAATTCTGGAGCCAGGATGCATATATAGAATATTGCAGGTGGTGTAATGGCTAGCAGCTTAGAATAAGAAATAAGCAAGCTGAGTTCAAATTACAGCTGAATTCGTTGCATTCACTTTCATTCCAATACTCTTGGGAAAGATCTGAATCTATCTCTTCTCCTATGGGTTAAATAGTCAGAGACACAAAAGGAAATCAAATGTTTACTTGCCAACTTTAATTCAGTGTGAAGGATTCTGGGTAATAAAGATGGAAAGGAACAAATATTTCTACTTCAGCAACGAGACTACAAGAGGTGAATCAGAATATCTAGTATGATGTTAAATAGGTTTTAATCTGTTTAAATGTCCATCAGTTAAATCCATTTAGCCTTTTCTATCATACACCCCTAAATTCCCTTGATCTGCTTCTTACCGCAGCATCAGTATCAAGCAGATTGCTATTTGAATTGCATGAGGACATTACTAATCTTGTGTTGTGGGACATTTTCATTGACTTTCAGAAGCAAATTAACCTTCTGCTTCATTGAAAGATTAAAGAATGCTAAAGCCTTGACATTTATCTTCCATCTCAATACAGGTAGACAGATCATTACTGATTACATTATTGACTTGTCACTCTGCCCAAGATAATGCTAATTCTGCTAAAGTATTTTCAACTTTTGCTAAGCATTCTTATTAGCATTTTTCAAATTAGCTGCAATAAATATAACTCATTTCACTCGGTCATGAATAATTTGTGTCTCTTTATTGAAAATTGAGATTGACTCAAAGAATTTTGACAATTCTTTGTGGAGGGAAATTTAGAATTCATTCACAGTATTGAATGAAATCCTCACAGATGATCTTCCTCGAAATGACAGCCAATGTCATTCTCTAACTCTGACATAGGGAATTCAGGAATGGTTATTAAAAGTCATTAGGGAAAGCTGTTGAAAGATAATCAACACAGACAAAAATCACAGCAGTTTGTTAACACCCCCTCAAATTTTGCAAAATCCTCAAAGCTGAAGCCATATTGCTGTGATATTAAAACTCTGGATGATATTACTGGCCAGAAATGTGTTGCAATTTGAAGAGATATTTATGAAGGAAATGTCACATGATAGGATTTTTGACAATTTGATAATTGGAACTTTCACTGGAACTTTTTTTGAGGAGGAATGAAGAAAAGTCAAGGCCAAACCAAAGGTTGTAATAAAAGACAACAATTAAAGTAATGATCTGTCATATTTTCTTGTGTATGGGTTCTTCTATTTTGAAATATGTGCTTTCATTCTTAACTTGAGGTCATGCTTTAAATACTGAAATTATCAATAATTAAAAGATATTAGATCTCTTTCTATCTCTGCTTACATTTTCACATTCTCTCTATACATATACATATATATATATATATATATATATATATATATATATATATATATATAAAAAGAGAGAGAGATTTATAATTAGAAGAAAAGATATTATTAGATATCTCTCTTTCTCTCTCTCTCTCTCTTACTTTTATATATATATATATATATATATATATATATATATGAGTGAAAGATCAAATGCAGATAAAATATGGATTGGAATTTGACAGGGTGATAAGATAAAGAAGAAATAGGAAATGTTTATCAATATATCATGTTTCTCTTTTATTAAACTTATTAAAATATATATATATATATATATATATATATATAGATAGATAGATAGATAGATAGATAGATAGATATATTAATAATGTTCATATGTTTACTTTAATTTCAGGTGAAAATAAGGACAAAAATTACATTTCAAACAAGTTACAACACATTACATTGCATCTAGACATATGGTTCTGTTGTTAATATTTCAGCTTCTCATGTCGTATGACACAGTTGAACTCCATCTTGAAATTACGACCTGTGACTGCTATTCCATGACCATTATCATTGCGTGGCAATCTTCTATGTCAACATAACAGAATATCATTTTTGATGGTGAATATCTTTGTTAAAATGTCTGTATAACTACTCTGAAGATGGCTCATGTAAGCTGAAAGCTTAGATCAAGGACCAACTTAATACAAAAAATGTTGGACAATTTTTGTCTTTATTTTCACCCGAAATTAAAGCAAACATATGAACATTAGAATGGCTCATGATCAGACATAATAGACATTCATTGTCTGTTATATTTAATAATATATTAATAATTGCACATATACATACATTTACTGTAATGTAAACTTGGTATATATGTAATAATATAGCTCTGTTTACCTAAATTGAGCACAGTTTTGTCTACAACATTGGTTAAATAAATAGCTATTTGCTCACAGGTTTGTCTGGCTCACTAGGTGTATCTAGGTCTGCTCTACAGTTGTATTGAGCGCTTTTGTTAGTTTGTTGTTTACTCGTATCAGGGTTTTTTCTTTGGGCTTTAGACCTGTATCTGTGCGATTTTTTTGACGGCAGAAGTTCATGTTTGTAGATCTTTCTTTTTTTTAAAACCTTTCTTTCCCTCAAGATTGATTTGATTATTAGCAAATCAAAAATTCGAGGGTTTTTCAAAACGAGTCTAGTTATCTATAATTATATATATATATATATATATATATAACAACATATGAAATATATATATATATATATATATATATGTGTGTGTGTGTGTGAGTGTGTGTGTGTATGTGTGTATAACACAAACTAAAGTATTAGTAAATCTTGTAAATGCAACTCTACCAACACAGAGCCTGTCAAATGAAAATTCTTTAAATCTTGAAATGACAAAAGAAAAGAAAAACAAAAACAAAAAATGACAAAGAAAAGGAAAGGAAACAGACAAAAACAAAAACAATGCAATAAACAATAGGGTTTTGTTGTCTGATGACTGCATTGCAAGAACCTCAAATTTAGACCAAGTGTCTTTATGTTGTTAAATATATTTTTACAGAAAATAAAAATTACATTGAATTAGCACTCTTGTGAAACAATGCAAGCATATGCTGACTAAGATTCAAACACAAAATATGACATCCCAGCATGTGACACGGGGAAAATTCTGTATACCATGCCTTTTCCAAGCCATCTTTACTCATTATATTAAGATGGGCTGAAAAGCACATCAACTGACTATGAAGCAGTGGTGATTCTATAGCTGTGAAATTTTGCATGCATTAATTTCAACTCTTCTTATTAATTGAACAATCAGATCTCAGTTTACCTGGAAATAAACAATGCAGTTATTAATAAGAAAAGTTGAATGCATGCAAGATTTCACAACTCTAGCATCACATATTCATAGTCAGCCTATGAAGTTTTCAGCCTACCCTCATATGCACTAGAAATTTCAACTGTGTCTTTCTGATTCTATTTAAAAATGACCATTTTAATTCCAATTTTTCTAAAACTTTGTCATTGCTCCCATGTTCAGTATACAGGATTTCTCAGCATCCTTCTGTAGAACCACATTTTTGTTGCCTCAAGTTTTTCTTCAACTGTGAGATTTTCCAGCATTCACTGTCATACAGGGGCACTGACACTGCACAACAGTTCAGTACTTTTTTTCACTCTTTCTTACAAGATTTCACCATTGCTCAGTTTTTGGAGAGCATCATTCATTATCCTAATTCACCTTCAGATTTCACTGTCACACTTTCCATCCTCTGTTAAATTTAAATTTTTGTACTTTGTTTGATTTTGATATCTCCAGTTTAAAATCACATGTTGGGCTGTTCCTTTTGCTGACATCCATGCATTCGATCCTCTTGAAATTGAAGTCCTTTTTCCTCACTTTCCTTCACTGCCTTCTGTAGGAGTTCTTGTAGTTACCATTCCATATCTGCTATAAACACTGTGTCATCTGCATATCTCAGGTTGTTAAGATTGTGAACACCAATCATGACTTCTAATCCTCTCAAAATTGCCTCATTGGATAGGTTGAATTTTCTGTGAGAAAATGCTCATATCTGAACTCATTTTCTATCTGTATGCAGCTAGTTTGCTGCCATATAGGTTCTAGATTATTCTAATATCCTTTCTAAATATGTCAAGGTTACCAAACAGTTAGAAATGTTTATTGTCCTGGTAGGACTTCATATCAAATCATTTCAAATGCTGAATTTTAAAGCAACTTAACCCTACATAATTAGAAGTTTAGTGTACCATACTCTTCTTATTACTAGTCCTTTCTGTGCCATACTAAGATGAACCTAATAACAAAAAGTCAGGATTCAAAGTGCTGATTTTCAAGGCAAGTACAGAGTTCCTCCCTACTAAAAAGTTTGAACGGAGATAATATTTTTATTTGTGTATTTAGCTATGTGTCAGACTAGATCAGTGTTAATGAATATTAAAAATGTATGATATTAAATCCTGACTTTCAAGTCAGGCTTACCCTCCCCATTTTAAAGATTTTGTAAAGCATAATCTTTATATATTTAGCCTTGTGTCAGACTAGATCAATGTTAATGAATATTAAAAATTTGGGATATCAGATGCTGATTTTCAAGGCTAGCTAGTCCTCCCTATTTGAGAAATTTTGTATTGTATAATCTTTATATATTTAGCCTTGTGTCAGAAAAGGTCAATGTTAATGAATATTAAAAATCTAAGATATCAGATGCTGATTATCAAAGTAGGCTGGATTTCCTTATTTGAAAATTTTGTACAGCATAATCTTTATATATTTACCCTTGTGTCAGACTAGATCAGTGTTAATGAATATTAAAAATCTCGGATATCAAATGCTGATTTTTAAGGCAGGCTGGCCCTCCCCATTTGAGAAATTTTGTACAGCATAATCTTTATATATTTAGCCTTGTATCAAACGATGCCTATCTTAGTAAGCATCAAGAAAAGACCTTTAATTAACTCAGTTCAGCTGCACATCATTATAGATTGTAATCTTTGAGTTGCCCACAAAAAAGAGGGGTACAATATTATTTTGCCTGTGTTCTGTTTCCTTATAGTAGAATCAGTTAAGCACCATATGTGAGAAAAAGGGAACCATGACACAATTCATTTGATCAGAAAATTGAAAATGGCTGTACCAGTTGCCATTCACACCAGAAGCTGCAACATGAATATTTCAGAGTGTCCGAGTGTTTATCTGAGGACAGTGCAGAGTATCCAAAAAGAGTTGGATGAGTTTAATGGCAATTACAAAAGTGTTTGTAGTGATGGCAACATCATGCCTCCATTCACCTTCCCACAGGGCCTCAGACTAAACATAGAGGCCTATATCAAGGGCCTTGAGAAAGTAGTGCTGCCCTGGGAAAAGATGGTGGCTACTGGAAAACTCTATATCTGGCAACAGGACTCTACACCATGCCACACAAACAGGAGAACCCAGTCATGGCTGTCAGACAATTTCTATGACCACAT
This sequence comes from Acanthosepion pharaonis, assembly GCA_903632075.3. Lineage (NCBI taxonomy): Eukaryota > Metazoa > Mollusca > Cephalopoda > Sepiida > Sepiidae > Acanthosepion > Acanthosepion pharaonis. The sequence goes on along the minus strand of CAHIKZ030005469.1, from coordinate 588,283 downwards.
CATACCTTACATCTGGCCACCTAACTCCCCAGACTGCAATTCCCTTGATTATTATGTGTGGGGTGCATTTGAGCAAGAGACCAACAAAACTCCTTGTAACACCAAAGATGAACTGAAGGCAAGGATTATAGCAGCATTCACCAACTTGAACAAGGAGACTGTCCAGAAGATTTGCAGGAGATTCCAAAGTTCTCTGGAGGCTGTGGTTGAAGTCAATGGCAATCTTACTAAATAAATTTACTATTTACAATTTCAAGATATTTTTGTGTAATTTTAATAAATATATCTGTTAAAATGAGATGTCAGTGTTATTTTTGCATAATTTAGATGACAATTTTTCCAGTGTGCCCTGTAGATGTACGTATCTATGTAATTTTGACATCCTTCATATACTTATAAAAGTAAATTTCATTCTTCATGCATATCATGCATCAATATTCAATTGACTGATTGGTTGATTTGTGTTGTGAAGTCCTAAGTCCTATGTGTTACTACGCAATGCTCATGCATAGTAATCCTCCCCCTCCTAATTGGAGTAGTTATATAGCCTGTGTATTCTGTCTATGTTAATTGGTTAATCTACATATCAGTAATTTTTTTTATATGGCTTACAGGTTATTTAAATAAAAAAATATTTTTAGATTGTAAGAATATTTTTTGAATATTTTTTGAATATTTTGAATATTTTTTGAAGATAATAACAAGGAGAGAAGAGTTGAATTCATACCCTTCCTAAGGGTATTTGCACATAAGTGAATATAACATACCTGACTGGAATTGAAACTTGATTTTCTGGTTTCCAATTCTAAAACATTATTCATTACACTACACTGCACATCACATCTTAAAGTATCTTCTATTCTTAAGTGGTCATCCATCTAGGTACTGACCAGGCTTAATGTTGCTTAACTTAGGTGATTTTACAAGAACCAGTGTTTCAACATGATGTGGCTATAAGCTTATAATTAATCAAATATAATATTCACTTTTTTCGATTATTTCATTCCAAGCAAACCACTAAGATGCAAACGGTTACTGAATTTTAGAGAATAGGAGAAAAACTACTATTAAGGAGAGAGGACAATAAAAGAATAAGAATTAAGAATAAGGAAGATAACAATTGAAATTGAATTTAAATTTTTTTGAGGATCAAAGCTGACTAGGACACAAGAAGCCAGAAGAGAGTTACACAAGGGAGAATTGTGATCAAAGAAACTGTTAACATAGAATTTATGCTTGTGTATAGCTATTTCAACTGTAAAAGGATGAGATGTTGCTGGTAATCTAGTACTGCGCTTAAATTCATAAAGCCTATATACCATAGAGGAAAGTTCATCAGACCAATTACCATGAAAGAAAAAGACACATGGAAGCTATTTTATGGCAATGAGAAAGGGACTGAAGATGAGATGCTAGGTCAGGACCAATAACATTGCAGATTCTTCTTTGGATTTCATCAAGAATAGCTAAATATATAGCAAAAGCACCAGACTAGATGTGGCATCAATATTCAAAGGAAAGATAATTGGTAGACATACAAAATATTTAAGCTAGATGAGGAGTGAAATTGTCTTGTATGACACAAAGTGGGTAATTAGCAAGATGGACTGTGTCCTATCCTATAGTCTTGGTTAGAAGAAGGACAACTCGGAATTCAAAACCTAAGAAAGGTTGTTTGGTCCCTCCACCTCCAGCTATGGGTTAATTAGTGTCCTATAGGCTATAGTCTAGAAGAAAACTCTAAATTCAAATCAACCTGGAGAGAGATGAGCTTCTTCAGGCTATCTTACCCAGGAAACACAGCTGCTGCTGTGGCTGCAATGCATGTCGTGCCCCTATGATGTTACAAGAGCCATGATCACGATCGTGAATGATTACCATAGCTGAGAAAAGAAGAGATGGATTCATACCTTTCTCAAGTGTATTTGTATGCAAGTGAAATAAACTTGGGCATTATCTGCTCATCTTGAAAGATGACTGGATGGGACATATACATATCTACTTTGAAAAATCCAGAGCATCAGTTGGAGATCCCATGCAATGCTTAACACAATTTACAAAGAACAGAGACCAATCTCTCTTAAGCTCAAAAATGATTACAGTTTGCCAGTCATTGCCACCGAGCAGACAGAGAAATCGTCTCATCCTTAATCCTATGGCATCCTTCTGGAAGTGTCTTCTCACAAAAATTGACTTTCCCAGACACAATAGCTCAGGACACGGGGTTGGACATTGGGGATCTGGAGACAGCAATACAGGACCAAATAGTGTGGAAAGGAATTGTCAATGGAGCTCTGACCAATCATAGGGAGGTCAGAGGATAATGATGATGTAAGTGAATTGTAAATGGCGACTTACCTTGTATAACCAAATGACAGCATGTTGCATGTATCGTACATCAGAAAAGCAAGAAAGAGCATGCATGAACTCTTATTTCTATATGAGAACATCATTCAAATTTTTGCTCACACCTCAACCAATCACTGACTTCTCAACCTAGATATAAACGTGTACAGCAAGTAGCTGGGAAATCATTTCTACAAGTTGTTACACTGCATGAAGCAGGATTTCTTGAGACATGTGACTGCTGGATTGAATTTTATCCACTCATAAAATTCTACAACGTGAATATTGTTATGGTCCGGTTCCTTGTACCACGGTGATAGTCCAAGGTAGAGCCAATAAAGAAGAACTCTAACATAGGTATGGAATAACACTGATAGATTACAAACAGGAATATATACAGAGATGTAGAAGTGTTAATATGAACAATCAGGTTTAGTAGAGAGATCAATGTAGTCTCGACCAGTATCACTATTCTAATGTCTTGCAGTAATCGTCTGAACGCGACTCTGTTTCGGACTGCCTCTGACTCGACTCTTAACTCGACTTTAACTACTGACGATATTCAGTCACCCCCCCCACGAGGGTGTCATGTGGCACAAGGCCTTTTTAACGTGGGCATTCCCAAGCCATTAGGCTCGGCCAAAAAAAAATAGCCCATTTGAACCCATATAAACGGGTTCAGGGCGGTTTTACCTCCCGAAGGAGACTCCGCCCTTGGCGTAGCCTCCTTCGGGTTCCTCCCGCCTGTAGGAAGAGAGTTTAACCAACAGTCGGTTCAGAGTTGAATGACTGACGATATTCAGTCACCCCCACGAGGGTGTCATGTGGCACAAGGCCTTTTTAACGGGGCATTCCCGAGCCATTAGGCTCGGCCAAAAAATAACCCATTTGAACCCGTATAAACGGGTTCTGGGCCCATTTTACATCCCAAAGGAGGCTACGCCCTTCATGTAGCCTCCTTCGGGTTCCTCCCGCCCGTAGGAAGAGAGTTTAACCAAACAGTCGGTTCAGAGGTGAACGACTGACTCCCTGCCTAATCCTGAGGTGCAGTATTTAGGTATGGAATAGTCCATTATTATTATTATGGGTAAGATCCCATAACAAATATAATGAACCCAACTGGAATTGGAACTTAAAAAGCATCCTTTTATTTTGTTTTTGTTCATTATTTGGAAAGTCTACACTTACAAATTGATATTTGGATGCATATTTAATAAGATTATTTTTAATTTTGTTCACAATAATAGTGATATCTGGAGGAGGTTGCTAATTTTCAAATAGGTAGTGTACTTAAGTCAATAGGTAAACATTAGTGATGTTTATACTTGAGCCCATAGGTAAACACTGGTCACCCATATCCAAGTTTGCAAGTACTCACTCAGTAGGTAACCCCTTTTGAGGGTTTTTACCATTCTACAGAGAATTCAGTTGGCATATTCATGGCTCCACTAACAGGACAGGTAATGTGTTTTCCTACAGGAATAATTACTGAACAAAGAGAGTTAATTGGTACTTATAAGAGTAGAAATCAATTTTGGCAAATGTTCTTTTTGGTCGAGGCCGTAATTAAGCTTCAACAATAAAGAAAAACAATTAGGTATTCATGAATTTCTGCAGGGAGAAGGCTTGAGGAATGGTCATAGATGGAAGACAATCTTTTCCTTTAGAGAAAGAAGATTCATTACAAAGTTTGCTTACAAGTGAAATATTTGCCTTTCTTTTAGGAGAACAACTGCTTTAGACAAACAGGAAGAAAAAGAAAACCTGTTCACTCAAAATGATCTTATATTCGATAAGATGAAACAAATATATGGATGCAATTATTTCTATTTACCAGACATTGCAGAGTTGTTAAATAAAAAAAAACAATACACAACTGTGATTATTCATTTAGAGAGGAAACCTGGAAGCCAAACTTCATTAAAGAGGAAATTAGCAATTGTTGATGATCTCATGTACTTTCTTTATCTTTCTTACACCAATTTACTTTATAATGAAACAGGAAGATGCATCTAAATAGAAAGCATGTTTACTTACATGATTCGCAATCAGACTAATGTCTTCATCTTTGTTGCTATTATCACAATGTTTTTGTTGTTGTGTGCTCTGGTTTCCTTCAGGAGTCTGTCAATCCCAGTTACTTTCTAGGAATTTCGAATTGAACCCTTTATTTTATGCATTATTCTCATTCCACTGTCCATGTCTAGGGATATCTCATCTTTCTCTTTTGCTGTACAGCTCAGTTATTGCTAGTCATATTTCAACTGCGATAGTGTTTGTACTACCCAGCATAGGGATTGAACTGACAATTATAAATTGAGCGCTTTATTTTTTGCATAGGGGTAGATTATTCTCATTCCACTGTCCATATCTAGGGATATCTCATCTTTTTCTTTTGTGTACAGCTCGGTTATTGCTAGTTATATTTCGACTATGCTAGTGTTTGTACTACCCAGCATAGGGATTGAACTCACAATTACTCTATCATCAAATTCATAAACAAATATTTTATTCCTTTTGGCTTTTGTCAGATGAAAGAGATATTAGGGTTTTAACAATGTTGGATATAGAGGGTGTCCCAAAATTCACACTACTACTGAAAAACTGTTTAAATTTTTTATTTATTTACAAAATGTGAAAATATATTATTTGCAAGTTTTATTGGTTTGATTATGGAAGATGACGTCGGTTGGTATTTCACAAGTGTGTCTTTTCTTCCAAATGCGGCATGACTTTTGGGATACCCTGTATTAATAATCCTTCTCAATCGTTTTAACAGTAGCTTTCTATATTATTAAAAATGAGTGACAATTTAAAATTCTAACACTTAACCTACTAAATTTGCATTTTATTCTTTCTTTCTTATTATGTGCTAAGTCCTTTCAGGATGTAGATCATCATGGCTCTCTACCCCCCCTACCCCTTGCAGTTCCCAATAAGTTAAAACATTCTCCCCCACCCACATTGTGTCATCCACTTGCTTAAGCCCACCAGTTATGCCATGTGTTGCTTTCCTTTGTCTCTCTTTCCCTCTATCTGACTTGTGAGTATCCGGTTCTCTAGGCTCTCCTTTTTCATTATATGTCCCATAAATTTCATCTGCCTCTTTCTGATATTAAATATAAGCTTCCTCCTTGTTTGCATCCTCTCCAAAACCTCATCATTGCTCACATGCTCAGTCCATGATATCCTTAGTATCCTTCTGTAGAACCATATCTCTATTGCCTCGAGTCTTTTCTTCATCTTTGAGGAGACCATCCAACATTCACTGCCATATAGGAGGACAGACTTCATGTAGCAGCTCAGTACTCTTTTCTTTGTTACCAAAGAAATCCTCCTGTCAAAAATGAAAATAGTTTCTATTGACTATCAAAAATGTTATATTCCGTGCTAATAGAAATATATACTTGACCTAACACGGTGGATAAAATAAGTAAAGGTTTATTGTAAAAAACAGTACAAGAAGAATAAAGGTAACAGTTATGCACAAGGTCGTTTCAAGTTGATCCAGTAGTGAGTGCTACTATTGGAAGGTTGGTAGTTCTCATGTAAGTCTGAGTTGTACTCAACAGATCCCAACTAGACTATGTAGTCCGTTGACTTACCGATACTTATAAGTAATTACTACATGGAGGTGACAGGTTATTCGATTTCATCAAAAAACCTATAGGGTATTTTTTTTTTCTTTATTGTATATGATCTTTGCCTGATCTGTAAATCACTTCACCTTTTTGTTTAACTTGTTTGAGAGAAGTGACAACTGTGTGAAGTATGTCTAAGGCTTTTATTTGTCAAAACATACTATTGCAGCTGTGAAAGCTGCAAATAATTAAAACAAAGACATTAAAAAGCATGCAGATACAAAATAATACAAAATATCATTTAACAAACATGCAAACAATACCAGAACACTACATCTCAAACCACTTGTGGTACAAAGAAATGGTAAAAAAATGTGAAAAATACTCAAAATACAAGGGAGAGGAATATTTACACATTAATACAATATATATGATGTGCGTATAATACAAATGACTGACAGCTAACTTCTACAATTAAGGCATAAAAAAAACTTACTCCTTAAATTTACTACCATACACATTAGGTGTAAATAAATAAGATTTCACTTTACCAGAAAGGAAAGTGGTAAAATAGTAAATTTACAATTTAGTAAAAACACCTATGTTTACAGTAAGAAGAAATATTGTTTATCTCATTGGCAAGTAGGTGGAAAGCAAATTAGGGTAGCAAAAACAAAGAAACTACCGACAGAGTTATGCTAAGCTCTGTCTGACACCAAGAGACTAAAGTTGTCTCCTGGCTCCAAAATTCTCAGTTAAAATTGAATTGCCGCTATATAAGGGCACATAGAAATAATGGTAAACATGAATACCCGACAACTCAAAAAATAATTTAGGGTCAACCTACAATCCTATCCTGTCAAAATTTTTAATATCCAACTTGTGTAAAAAAAACTTCTGTTGTCAACACACCAATTTATAAAGTTAGAATTTTGCTTTATAAGAAAAACAAAAAGGGAACTACTTTGTTTTGGTGTTAGAATTGTTTTTTTTTTTATTTGGGAGTGAGAAAAACTGACTATTTCCTTAGGGACTATTTTAGGGAGTGAACTAAACTGACTGTCACAATGGAAAGAGCACCTGTTTATTTATCCAAAAACAAAACAACTGGTGGCAGCAACATAATCCACTCCTCAAAATTAGTATTTCAATGACCAAACATTCAAATACTGATTCTGGGAAGTGAGCAGGGCTGAAAATTTTTTAACACTTCCTGCAGTTATGCCTAATTATTTCTTTTTGGATTTCTGGGATGAGGAGTTGTTATTTATTTACAGATGGATTAATATCCTCATCTGTGTTATTATCACAGCATTTTGGCCATTGTGTTCTCCAACCTTCTTCAGTTGTTTGTTACTCAAGGTAACCTTCAGGAAATTTTGAATTTCACACTTTATTCAATTTACTGAGGTAGATTATCATCATCCATACCTAGGGATATCTCCTCTTGCCCTTTTTTTTTAGTATTGCTCAGTTATTGCTCACTCTCTTTAGACTGAGTCTGATTCTGCATTGATTAAACTCACGATTATTATCCTACCAAATTCACAAACCAACTGTTTAATCCATTATGCTTTTATCAGACAAAAGTTATTTGAGATTTTCAACAATGATGGATTCTCTAAAGTATATTGGGCCTTAAACCTGACTCCTCATGCTATCCTCTACCTTTACAAGATCCAGATCAGGCCAAAAATTAAATACTGTTGCTATATTTGGGCAGGCGCTTCTCAGACCTTACTTTCTAGTCTTGATAGAGTTCAAAAGAGTCTCCAAGCCCTTTTGGAAGAAGAATTATTTTCCACCCTCCAACCTCTCTCTCACAGCTATTGCTACTACCATGGAAAAGGCTCAGATGAACTGCATCTCCTGGCTCCACCAGGTCTGACCTTCACAGCTAGGACCCACCATGCCACTTACATAGTAGCAAACCACCTACATTCCCTCCATATTCCATCAGTGAGAAGTAAGCTCCATTCGAACAGATTCTTCCTGCAAACCACTGCTCTATGGAACAGACTCCCAAGTGGATGTTTCTCTGATCACTACAATCTAAACCTGTTTAAGTCTAGAGTCAACCATTATCTTCCCCTCCTGACCATATAAATTACCCCTTATCATAACCCTCTACCTTGAGTGGCCCCCAAGCCTTGTAGAATATGAACCATACTGTAAAAAAAATCTATTAATGACTCTCGTCAAAGGTTTCAACATTACTTTTCTATACTATTAAAAATTTGAGTGACAATTTAAAATTTTAACTCTTAACCCACTCAATTTGCATTTTAACTTGAGAGAATTTTAGAAAGAAAAATGAAAATCAGTATTTCAATGACCAAATATCAGAATACTGATGCTGGGAAATGGGTAGGGCAGTTTCCTTGAATTAATTAATTTGTGTAGCTACGCCCAATGTTTTAAAAAGGATTCATTAAAAATATACATATAGGTCTCAGCTCGGACAGTCCTTCTTCAAACCTTATAGACTGACACTATAGAATCACAAACAAAAAACTCTACCAAATAAGAAAAAAAACAGATCACTTCAGGACATTCAACCACTGCAACAGCTAAAATGGATAGCACATTATTGAAAAAGAGAATAATGACATAATTAAGATATTGATGTTCCACATCACCTCAAACAAAAGATGAGGAAAGAAACCTCCATTAATAATTGAAAAAGTGTTAACAACTACTGGACTAGAGAAATCTATTTTTCTAAGAAATTGCCTTAATAGAAAGATTTTATTAATTTCAAATGAAATCAGCACTGGCTGCTCGGTGAATGAATGTTGAATGTTTCCTTATAAGGAAACAGCAAATTTTACCATTAAAGATGAAGAGAACAGATACTACACTTTGATTCCAGCTTCATGATCAGGGAGTGAAGAAAAGTGTAACTTGAGTAACACTGACTGCTCAGCCAATGAATGCCAAATGTTTCCTTATAAGGAAATGGTTTATTTTATCATTACCATTACCAAAATTAATGATCATAATTTATTTTCTTTGTAAATCTTATTTCATGGAATATAAACCATATTGTTTCTGTCTAAAAGAATTACATTCCATATAAATCTTGCTTTAATAAGATACTTGATAAGTATAGATTTTCACTAATGTTCACTCCATATAAGGCCCAAGAGTCACTAAGATAGAAGGTGATTGAAGGAGGTTTTTGTATAAGCAGTAAAAGTAAGAAGTGCTTTTTATGAGTATGTTTGGGTTTGGGTTAATGGTTAACCCTAGACTTGAACAGGTTAAGATTGCAGTGATCAGGATTTCTTGGTTAGTTGTTTTATTTTAGTGGCATATCATCATCTCTATGGGTTATTTAATGCTGAAATATAAATATTTTGTACACAATTTCTTTTTTTGAGATTATAATAGTTTTAGTGATTAATTACTATTTAACCCATACTTGAGGGAGAGAGAAGCAGTTGATTCATACCTTTCCCAAGGGTAGTTGTACATAAGGGAATGTAAGAACCCAACTGGAATTGGAACTTGGCTTTCTGATTAACAATTCTGAGCCATTATCCATTACACCACCCACACATCCAAGTTTACAGTACCTGGTATTCCCAAGCAATTCAGTGGTCAGAAAAGCATCCTCTTAGAAGTTAGGTCTATTTAGAACTATATGAAGGGAATGCGGATGATTCAATTCAGTGTACGCGGTGTGGCAGTTCCAAGCTACGAAGATTAGAATTGGTGGAACTAAGGAATGTAGCTCACCTGAACATTTTCCATGGAAATATCGATAGAGTAGAAAGAGGCTTGCAACATTTCACCTATTGGAATGTGGTTGTAGAATGGAGAACTATTTATCACTTAAACCCCAATTGGCATTCTTTTGTTGACCTGCATTAATCTTGAAGATATTGTTGAACACTATTAAGATGGGAATATAAAGACCGGACAGCTCCAGCCCAGATATAGCAACAGTAATACATTTTCTATCTGACCTGGCTCTTATAAAGGCAGAGCATAGCAGGAGGAGTCAGGTACTTACTGGAGTAATACAAGGAACTGACTATTTTTCCAGCATCTTTAGTGATGGATCATATGTACAAGTTCCATGAGGTCTGGGTTGAGCATAAACCCCAATTGGCATTCTTTTGTTGACCTGCGTTATTCTTGAAGATTTTGCATGCAGAATTTCTATTCAACCTAGTTATATTTATACTGGAGTCTTTCTAGTTCTTTTGTTCTTTGACGGTGTGTCTAATTTTGAAATCAGAATCTGTCAACCTTTCATATGGGACTAAAAAGATTCTTGATTTGCTGTTTGAAAATTAACTCGAACCATATACTTTTCACATTCCAAGCTCGTTGTTCTTTCAGCAAATGTTTGATTTCCATCACCTTTTATCAATGTCATGTTAGTGATTGTTGGACACAGTTTGGATGGCGCTTACTGACAAGAATAGTTTTCTATTTGTGTTCTTCTTGTCTCTCAAAGTTTTCAGAGCATTGTCCACACATAACTCTGATTTCCTGAAGGGTTGTTTAAGGTGCCATCTCTTTGCTTTTTTTTTTTTTGCTTGTTTGATACCAATTATTTAAAGAATTTTCCTCCATTTTCTGTTTCTTTCTTTCTTCTTTTTTCATTCTTTCTGATCTTTCCATCTTTTATTTTTTGTTTTTTTTTTATTTTCTTTCTTCCTGCTCCTATTTTTTCTTTCTCTTTCTGTATTTTCTTTCTCTTTCTTTATTTATATTTGTGGCTTTTCTTTTTTCTTCCTTTATAATTCATTTTTTTTCATTCTCTTTCTCTTTACTTATCTGCTTTTTTCTGTTTCTTTATTTTTCCATTTTTCATTATTTCTTTGTACTTCTTTATTTCTGCTTCTTTCTTATGTACTGCTGTTGCTTTCCTTCTTTTCTTCTTCTTTCATTCTCTTTCTTTTCTACTTTCTTTCTTTTTCCTTATTTTTCTTTCTTTCATTATCTTCTTTTTTTCTGTTTCTTTCTATTCTTTATTTCTTCCTTTTTCCTTACTCCTCTTTGTAGCTTTTCTCTTTTCTCTATGTTTATTTTTGCTTCTTTCATTATTTTATTTGTTTCTACTTTTTCCTGTTCTTTCTTTCTTTCTATTTTTTATTCCTTGCAATATTTACATTACTCTAACTGTTATCCTCATCTTCATTGCCATCTTCACAATATTTCAGCCATTATACACTCTGATCTTCTTCAGGTGATTGGAATTTTGAACTGGGCCCTTTATTTTATCCACCAAGATAGATTGTTCTAGTTCTACATGCCACGCCTCTTCCAGATGTCTCAGTTGAATCAAAACTTGGAGAGTTGAGTTAAAGGGAAATAACAAAGACACCAGAAAGAGATATAGCACGTGTAACTAGAACAATCTACCCCAGTGGATGAAATAAAGAGTTCGGTTCAAAAATCCAATCACCTGAAGAAGGCAAAGAGCATACAACGGACGAAACGTTGTGAATATGGCAATGAAGATGAAGATAACAGTCCAAGTAATGTAAATAATGCAAGTAATCATAATACTTCATCTCAGAGATATAGACAGATATTCTTTATTCCTGTCTGTTACTTTTCTTTCTTTTCGCTTTTTTTATTCTACTTACTTTATCCTTATTTCTTTCATCCTGGGTAAGACGGTAAACTACATCCAATAGCAAGGCCTCTGTTCAGGAGGTTTTAAGAAACCACCTCTTAATTGCTGGTGTTCCCAGGTCTATTGACCAGGAGGGTAGCACCTGTTAGGGTCCCAGCTATGGACAAATAGTTAACCCCCAAAATGGGGTCAAAAAACTATAAAAGTGTAAAAATAGGTTTTAATATCAGAAATACTTTGTAAAAACTTATTGCCAGCAATAAATTTTTGAAAAATGTATTACCAGCAATACATTAAAAAAAAAAAAAAAAACTTACCAGGATTAAAAAATTTGTCGGCATTAAATAACCCATTGAGGTTGATATGCTGTAAATCTAACCAAACCAAATCAAACCATCTTTCTTTTTCTTTCTTTCTTTCTTTCTTTCTTTCTTCATTTCTTTTTTTTGTTCATTTCTTCCAAAACAGAATTAAACATTATCTGGTCAAAAATTTGTAAGCTTCAAAAGTCTTCTTCATTCTTAACAACAACTTAAGTATTCTCTACATATATTTCATAAATTTATTTTAAAGTACTTTACTTGATGTTCAATCAGGGAGGGCATATCAGATAGATGTTTTCTGGATACATGCAACACCTCTTAATTACCTAAATTCCCTCACACACACACACGATAGTATTTTTTAGGAAACATTACCATCATCATCATCATCATCAAGAGGAATGGATAGTAAGGAAGAGAGAAAGAAATTTCAAAGATTTTGCAGGTTTTAGAGTCTCTTGAAAATATTTTTCTCTCTATCTAAAAGATATGTATACCTTTGCATATGCAGGTGGTGTAACAGATATTGGCATGGAAAATGGAATTAGCCAGCCGAGTTCAAATTCTAGATTCATCTGTTGCATTCACTTTCACACTTTTACTCTTGAAGGAAATATATGAATCTCTCTCTTCTTCCACTAGCTATAGATTAAATAACATGGTAAACTGAGCTCTCTAACCTTGAGTAGCAACTGAACTAAAAGAAGAAAATTCTGAATTTCAAACTATAGAGAAAGCAATGGGAAACTCCTCCACTATCTTTCCTAGGAATACATGACAGTTCTCACATAATAGAAAAAAGGTATCTGTGGAGAGTCATGATCGACTATGTTCTCAATGGACATGGGATGTTTTACTGAAAAAAAGTAATAATAAATAAATTTGTTATTGCTACCTATCAAGCAGGTAAAATATTCATTAGTCATGTGCAAAATTCCCAATGGTCCTTTTTTAAAAACAACTTCTTCTATATACTACATCCTTTAAGGACATTGGCGATCATGGATCTCCACAACTTCCTATTCTTTGTAGCTCTTAGTAAGTAACAATAGATTGAATAAACAGTTGTGAACTGTTTTTTAAATTTTATAGACATGTAAATATATATATATATATATATATATATATATATATACATTAAGGTTCAGCCTGTACAGGGCCTGTGGGACCCTCAAGGTAGATGGTTATGTTAAGAGGCAGTTTATATGAATAGTTGGGAAGACAATGGTTAACCCTAGACTTGAACAGGTTAAGATTGTAGTGATCAGGGAAACATGTATTTGGGAGTTGGTTCCACAGAGCAGTGGTTCCTAGGAAGAAGCTGTTTGGGTGGAACTTAGTTCTCACTAGAGGAATATAGAGGTAATATGTGTATGGCATAGTGGGTACTAGTCATGAAGGTTAGAACTGGCAGAACCAAGGAATGTAGTTCATCTGAGCACTTTCCATGGAATTAGCAATAGAGCAGTAAGAGGCTCGCCATATCCTACGTGTGAGAGAGATGTTGGAGGGGGGAAAATAATTTGTCATCCATAATAATTCAGAGATGCTTTTGAACTCTATCAAGACTGGAGAGTGAGGCCTGGGTAGCTTCCACCCAAATATGGCAACAGTACACCATTTTTTACCTGATCTGGATCTTATAAAGTTATAGGATATCATACAACTAAGAACAATATGTGAAAATGATGAGAATTTGTTATATTTTTCAGGCCAGTATCTGGTATAAAAACTCCTGTTTTCTATACACTATCTTAATCTATAAAAAAAAAAAGAATCCTCTCATTCCTAATAGATTATACACCCAAAAATGGCTGGAGAATGTATTGGCCAAAATATTATTTTATCAGCATCCACAACACAATTTAATTTTGTAGAAACAAATCTTAAAGCCAAAATGTGTCCTTTCAAAATTTACAGAAATAATTCTATCCTTAGACAGTGCTTGTACTGTTTTCTTTTTAGATTCTCTAGACAAAGACAAAAATCTCTGATAAAATTAGCTGGTTTGATTTTATTCTTTTTTTCTTTTTTTTGCTAATATTTCATACAAATATGAAATAAGTTTGATTTATATGCAGATTTAAAAAACAAAACAAAATCATTTCAATGTAAAAGATGTTAAATTTATTTGTCAAGAATGTAATTGTACTATTATTCTGCTTGGTTGTATGTAAGAATATTAAGATTTGTTCAGCCAGCAATATGAAAATGTCTGTCGACACAAAGTCTCAGCATTCTTAAGTTTTAATATCTCATCATTCTTTTCTTTTCTTAATTTTCTCTTCTTTCTTAATATTTTCTTATTCTTTTTTTCTTTTGTTCTTTCTTTCTTTCATAAAATTTCCCTACTCTTCTATCTTAATATTCCTTGTTCTTTTTTTCTTTCTTACTTTCTTTTTTCTTTCTTTCCTAATATTTCCCTAGTATTTTTCATTCTTTCTTTTTTCTTTCTTTGCTTTTTATAATTTCCAATCTCTTCTTTCTTTCTTTCATTCTTTCTTTCTTAATATTTCCCTATTTTTTCATTCCTTCTTTGTTTCTTTCTTACTCTTTATAATTGCCCTGCTCTTCTTTCTTTCTTTCTTTCTTAATATTGTCTTATACATCTTTCTTTCTTTCATAAAATTTCCCTACTCTTCTTTCTTTCTTTCTTTCTTTCTTAATATTTCCTACTTGTTTTCTTTCTTTCTTAATATTTTCCCTATTTTTTCATTCCTTCTTTGTTTCTTTCTTACTCTTTATAATTGCCCTGCTCTTCTTTCTTTCTTTCTTTCTTTCTTTCTTTCTTAATATTGTCTTATACATCTTTCTTTCTTTCATAAAATTTCCCTACTCTTCTTTCTTTCTTTCTTTCTTTCTTAATATTTCCTACTTGTTTTCTTTCTTTCTTAATATTTCCCTATTTTTTCATTCCTTCTTTGTTTCTTTCTTACTCTTTATAATTGCCCTGCTCTTCTTTCTTTCTTTCTTTCTTTCTTTCTTTCTTTCTTAATATTGTCTTATACATCTTTCTTTCTTTCATAAAATTTCCCTACTCTTCTTTCTTTCTTTCTTTCTTTCTTAATATTTCCTACTTGTTTTCTTTCTTTCTTAATATTTTCCCTATTTTTTCATTCCTTCTTTGTTTCTTTCTTAGCTCCTTATAATTGCTCTGCTCTTCTTTCTTTCTTTCTTTCTTTTTCTTTCTATTTCTTCTATACCATCTTTCTTTCTTTCCTAATGTAGTTATTTTTATTTGTTTTTTATCAATTTTCTATCTATTTTTTCATAAAATTTTATACAAATGCAAATGTTCAAATTTATATTTAATATGCAGAAAATAACCCTATTCTATCAGTAATTGCTGAAATCTATATGCAAGAGGAATGATGGCATCTGAGTTGTCAACATCTGTGATATTTCCACAATTCCAGCTCATCATTACAATTAGCAGGAGTGAAAATACATGATGGATATATTTTCTTTTTCCTTGTTGAAAGAATCTGGGATTCTGGATGAGGAATGCTGAACTGATCTTTCCCTTACATTAAAAGCTTTTTCCACTGAGAAATTGTTACATTTATCTGAATAAATGAAAGCCTTAAGGTGTTAAATCCAGTGAATAGACGTAATGAGAAAGATATTCTTAATGATTTGATCTCTTCTGGAGTTTATTGTACCGAGTCATGCATTGGTAATGGTAAGAGTGAGATTAGCTGTTTCCTTATAAAGAAGCATTCAGCATTCATTGGTCAAACAGTTAACATGACTGTCAGTTTTTCTTAAAACAATATTTCTGGAAAAGATGTTTCTCGAATCCTTAACTGTTACCCATCTAGCACTGATGGGGGTTTCCTTGCTAAATTTTTGCTTTAGGTGATGTGGGAAGTCCACATCATGATTATGTCATTATTTTCTCTTTGAGTTACATGTGTTGCCTATTTTAGCTGTTGAAATCTTCTAATTTTTGTTATTTGGTAAATTATTGGTGGCCAAAATCTTAACATTAGATATGCTGATGAATCAGTGTTGATAGCAGACATGGAAATGAATCTACAAGAATTCCTACAGAAGGCAGCAAAGGAAAGCAAGAAGAAAGGACTAAACATCAATAGTAAGAAACCAGAATGTATGGTTGTCAACAAAAGGAACAACCCAACATATGAATTACAAATTAGGAATACCAAAATCAAATGAGTATAAAAATATAAATATCCAAATAGTGCTTTAACAGAGGACAGAAAGTGCAACATCAAAATCTGAAGGTACAATGGAATAATGAAAGATGCCTTCCAAAAGCTAAGCAAAGTATTAAGAAACAAGAATTTTTTGTTAAAAACAAAGAAAAAGTACAGAAATGTTATAGAATATCAATCCCTTTATATGGCAGTGAATGCTGGACAATCACCTCACAGATGAATAAGAGACTTGAAGCAACAGTAATTTGGTTCTATAGAAGGATGCTGAGAATACCATAGATTGAACATGTGAGCAATGACAAAATCTTAGATAAAATGGAAATAAAAATGATACTTATCATCAAAAAGAGATAATTGAAATTTCTAGGACACATAATAAGGAAAGATGGCTTGGAAAATTTGATGCTCACAGGGCAGATTGAATGCAAAAGGGACAGAGGAAAACCATGCATAACCTACCTAACATGTTTGGGTAAATAGTTGGTAGAACAGGAATCAGAAGAGATAGCAAAAACATAAAATTGACCAAGAACTAAAAAGGACAGGAAATGGTGGAGAGCTATGATTTCCTTCATTCTGATGGGACAAGGTACCTAAAGAAGAATAACAAGAATGATCTTGGGTAAATTGTTGGTAGAACAAGGATTAAGAGAGATAGCAAAAAGAAAAAATCTACAAAGAGCTACAAATGACAGGAAATTGTGGAGAGTCATAATTATCCATGTTCTGAAGGGACATGCCACGTAGAAGAAGAAAAAATCTTAAATCTAGTAATCTGTCATAATCTCTGAGATTAGGAATTATCATTATTTATATTATTTATACATGTAGTATTGTCCTTGTCTGGCCTATATCAGGTGCTTGTTGATCATCATGGAATTTCAAACTGAACCCATTATTTCATCATCATTATTATCAGCAATGATAAACGATTATTTAATAGTCTTTCACAGTTGAGTTGTCTGACTTGATTTCGAGGCCTGGATGTATTTGACTATTCACTGAATAATTGAAGTTTCCATTAATTGCTATGAATTAACCAATAATTAGCCCTGCAGCATGAATTGAAACATACTCAATTAAACTGTCTTTGACTCCAAGATGGCTAGAATTTGGGTATCATGCTCAGTTGAATCTGAATATTTTTTTTAAATCCACTTCAATATCTGTAATTACTCAGTATTACTTCACAAGCTGAAACAGAGTCACTCTGAAAAACCTCTTCTTAGTATGCCAAAACAATGTTTCAGTTGATCAATTTTCTAACCACCTTCAGGAAAATCTGAAGAGTAGTTTAGATATTGTGGAATGAGTGGCCATATTTAAATGCAAAGTAACAGTAAGTAGCAGAACTATTTGACAGTCAGAATTGATAAAGTTTGCAATAACAAGAAAACAACAAACAAAAAAAATTATATACAGAATAATGCAAATTAACAACAATAAGTCAAAGCAGCAGTAAGATGGCAAAAAGTTCACATAACTAAGAATTGAGGTTGACACACAAAAACAAATTTGGACAAATAAACATAACGTTCCCGACTTCGAGACAAGACAGACTGGAACTGAATCAGATGAAACTGAGAACTGACCTATTTTATTGGCTAAGAAAAAAATCACATTTGTATGCTTTTGTCTATAAATTGGGGAGGAGCAAGTGTTTTGCATTCATTCCTCTATGGATTGAAACTACAGTGTAACCCGGATATAAGAGAAACCCGGATATAAGAGAGATTTTATCTGGTCCCAAATTAGAGCCCATACTTACCTAAACAAAATAGACCAAACCCGGATATAAGAGAAACCCGGATATAAGAGACTTCTTCTCCAGTCCCGACAACTCTCTTATATCCAGGTTACACTGTAACAAATATTAATGTTAATTCCAGTCATGATGACAAATGGCTTCCTGATTGTCCTCAGAGACAAGTTCACAAATTCCTTTCACATTTTCTGGTATTTTATTGATACAGTGTAACCCGGATATAAGAGAAACTCGGATATAAGAGAAACCCGGATATAAGAGAGATTTTCTCTGGTCCCAAATTAGTTCCCATACTTACCTAAACAAAATAGACCAAACCCGGATATAAGAGAAACCGGGATATAAGAGACTTCTTCTCCGGTCCCGACAACGCTCTTATATCTGGGCTACACTGTAATTTGTTATCTTGAATGAGACTAACACTTGGTCAGCCTTTAAATATACATATTTTGCTGTTTTTATCATAAGATTGTAGTTCTGACAGTAAATATTTCCATTTTCTAAACAGCATCTTCATTGCTTTATTATTTTTCATCCTAATGCTTTGTGTTTTTATTGATTGATTCATTTTCTATGACTTATCAAACCTTTGCAGGTTATTTAAAGCCAGGAAATATTTTTAGATTGTAAGAATTTTGGGGGGAAATAATAAAGATTTTACTTATACAAGTTTTAATATTTTTTTTCTTTTTGTATCAGCCATCAACACTATCATCTGCATATCTTATATTGCCAAGATTATACCTACTGATAATAAATTCTGGTTGTAGAGGTTGAATATATCTGAGAAGACATATTTCAAGTGATGCTAATTGAAACATGAAAAGTAAAATAATTTAACTTTAAAGAATATTCATATTTTTTCAGATATCGTAAGAAAGACAAAGCATCTTCACAATCAGAAATTTTTTAAAAAATGAATAATCTTCCAGCTACTTTGACAATCATGATTCTTTTTTATTCATGCTTTGACAGAAGAATTCCCACAGTAGTTTGGTTTTACTTTCTGCTGTAGTTACCAACCAAATCTATAGAACCCAAGTTGTTCTGCTATTTAACCTATAGCTGGAGGGAGAACAGGTCGATTCATACCTTTCCCAAGGGTATTTTTGTGTAAGTGAATATAATGAATCCAATGGGGATTGAAACTAGGCACTCTGATTAACAATTCCAAGCTATTATACATTACGGCACACACACATCCAAGTTTACAGAATCTGGTCACATACCTAGATACTGACCAGGCTCAATGTTGCTGAACTTTGGTGATTTTATGGGAACCTGTTTCAGTGTGATGTGGCCCTAAGCCACAATGCTTTTTCTGAGGGTCTGAGGTTTGCCATTATTCTGCACAGTATCTTCATTTTTATTACAATTCTTTAGAACACATACATACCTATAGCAGAATTATCTACTGCTTTGAGCTCAGACTAATTCTTAACTCAAAAACCTGAATTCAATGATGAATATTACTGACTTATGTTGGACATTACACTGTGATAATTTCAGATCAAAATTTAGCCAAAGCTATAGTACCCAGTCTGTATTGCTATTTAACCCATAGTTTGGGGGGAAGAAGTGATGGATTCAGACATTTCTCAAGGCTATTTCTGTGTTAGCAAATGTGATGACCTTGACTGGAATTTGAACTCTGCTCTCCAATTTCTTATTTTGAATCATTATCCATCACACCACCCACACATCCAAGCTTAGAGCACTGGGTATTCCAAGCAGTCACCCACTTAGGCACTGGCATTGCTTAATTTTGGTGGTTGGATGAGAAATGGTGTTTCAACATAATATGCCTATCCCAGTTACTGGTAATTCTTTAAATTAAGCAAGTACAAAAGCTGAAATATTTAGAAAGTTTTTTATCAGAAGATGAAAAATATGACACTGAAAACCGAAGACACATTAAACTGATGAAAGTGCCTTCCAAAAGCTAAGCAAAATGCTTAGAAACAGAAAAAATTGTTAAAAACAAAGAATAGAATGCTGGATTTCTATCCTTCAATATAGCAGTGAATGCTGGACAATCTCCACATAGATGAGGAAAAAACTGGAGGCAACAGAAATCTGATTCTATAGAAGGTTACTAAGAATTCCATGGATGGAGCAAATAAGCAACAAGGAAAGCTTAAAGAAAATGGCAACAAAAACAACACTTATACTCAAAATCAGTAAATTTCATTTTCTTATCTGCCCTCACCTCACAGAAAAAATATTTCCAATATTTAATTTGGAATAAAGCTAACTACCACAGAAGTGTCAGACTGCCATTTCCACAAAGGAATTATCTGTTGCAGGCACTGTTTATTGCATCAGTTTGTTTTGTCTTGGAACAATATTACCAGAGATTTTTTGAAGAACTTCAAGAACAAATTTTACTATCTTTTCTTGACATGCACATACAAGCCTGTGAATACAATATGGCACTCTCTAATAAAGAAATAAAAGATCTCAGACTTGAGATTTGAAAATCACACTGCCTGAGCTTTCTATTATTTAGAAGTTGTGAGTTCAATCCCACAGCAGACAAAAATCACAGGGCATGACGAAATAGTCAGATATTTTTGCTTGAAATGCATTGTGTGTTATTAATGATGAGTAAGATAAAAATCTATAACTGTTTTTCTTCATTATTTGGTTACTATAGTCTTAAAATAATCATATCGCATTTTAGTGAAAGCCAGTAGAGAATATTCTTGAAAATCATATTCATAATGCCACAATAGAAGCAAACTTATTTTAGCTGAAATCAAATTTTTTCTATATCTCCCCTTCAGAAAAAATATATACTTTATTGTTTTTCTCTTGCGATATTCCAAACTGTGAGAAAAACAGAATTTTTGAAATTTTGGTTTCCTGCAGCTTGGAATTCCACAAGAGAAAAACAGTAAAGTATATATAAAAACAAATATTCAATTTTGTGGGTGTGAAAAGTGGCATTGATGTAATAGCAGAAAGTAATTTATAACCTGAATTGAAGCCTTTTAGTTTATTTTGGGATATTTCCTCTTTGTCTACATTAAGATAGATGATGAAAAACTGAAGTTATTAATGGGTGTCTTGGTTCAGCTACATATTTCTTTAAAGAGACTAATTTCTCTGTCGTCTCTATAGTGTAAAATTCACTTCCTCTATACTTTTTAAACTGATATTTAAAACAGATATTCAAGCAAATGAAGAATTCATGACAGACATGACTTTCCAACTATGACAGATTTCTTCATATCTTTCTATTTCTTTTTTTGTTGATTCAGATTTGTATTCAGATGTTTTCTCCAATAAGAATCAAACAATTGAGAGAAAGGGAAAAAAATATTCAATATTTCCTCACGGATGCCATTGTGAATCCTTATCTATCTTTTTCATGTTCAGTAGAGAAGGTAGAATTGTTGCATCACTGAACTGTTATGTAATATTGATCCACCTTACATGACAGTGAACCCTGAACAATCTCTGCACAAATGAAGAAGAGACTTAAGACAACAGAAATGTGGTTCTACAGGAGGATGCTGAGAATGACATAGACTTAACATGGAAAAGTTTTAAAGAAAATGGAAACAAAAAGGACACGAGTAAAGAGACCTTGAGAATAGAAACAAACAGGACATTTATACTTAACATCAGGAAGAGTTGAAATTTCTAGGGCACATAAAGAGGAAAGAGGGCTTAGAAAATTTGAGACTCACAAGGCATATTGAAGACAAGAGGGATGAAGGAAAGCAGCAAGTAACCTACCTAACAAGTAAATGATTAACAGAAGAGGAGGAAAAGACATACTTTATTAAGTACTACAAAGGACAGGAAGTTGTGGAGGGCCATGATCGTTCATGCACATAGAAGAAGAAGAATAATATCCCTAAAATGTATATGGATATAACATAAGGGCAAATGATGAAAACAGTACGTACTAAAAAAGGGTTCAGCCAGCGTTTCTTAAAGGTCATCAGGTACTAACCATGATGTGGATGAAAGTCTGAAAAGATGGATTGTGTAGTAAGTGCAACAACCCACCTAAGTTTTTAAAATTCTTCTTCTTTTATGTATCATGTCCTTTCATGATGTGAGAAATTATGTCTCTCCACAACATCCTGTCCTTTGTAGCTCTAAGCAATTTTTTTTTCTCCTTACTATCCATCCCACTTGATGTTCTGTCATCCATTTACACAAGATTGTTAGGTAGGTTACATTTGGTTTCCTTTTACTCTGAAGAGGGCTTGGAAAATTTGACACTCACAGGACAGATTGAGGTTTTGAGATAATCTTTTGAATTTTTAAAATAATTTGTTAGCACCCTTGCCTGATTGTTTTCTGCATATATGACAATATAAAAGTATAAAAAAATGAATCTGATTGTGGTGTTGGTGGTGATGCTTGAGGAAGAAAAAGTGGATTAATTGACTGACTGATTTGTTTTTTTATAGTGTTCTGTATTTTTATAGTGTTCTGTTTTTTTTTTAAATCAATTCTCTCAAAGAAAGGTGATAAAGCCACTAAGATACAGGTGGTTACAGGGAGTGAAAGAGAAAGACTTTAGTGAGGTGAAGTGAGGAAAAGGACAATAAAGGAACAGCGTTCAGGAAGACAGAAGATGGCAATTGACGCTTCATTTAAATTTTCAAGAAATCAGAAAGAAGTGCCACAAGCAAAAGATGTGAGAAAAGAAAATATTAAAATAGAACATATAGTTACATCCAGCTGGTTTAACACTAAAATGATGAGGCCTATTTAGTAATCTACTAACATTGTTTAAATTCATGCAGTTCATCAGATTGTTGGGTTTGTAAAATGTAGCTGACCCCTATTTCACTTCACCAGATGGTTAAGTCCACCTGGCTTAGTCTCTCTATATAGAAAAGGATATTTCAATGTATTTGTAATATATTTTTCATATGCTCTAAATCTTGGGGGAAAATATGTTGGGTCTGTAAAATGCATCTGCTCCCATATATAGAGATAGATCAAATAATATGGTGCAGTCTCTCATTCATTAATTAAACTATGTGAATGTGAAAAAAAGCTGAACAGGTGAAAAAGAAGATTCAGACATGCATGGAATTCTCTCCACCATCAAGGGTACCAGCTACGAGGGTTTACAGATACAAGTTATCTGGCCTCTATTTCACTCCACCAGATGGATAAGTCAACCTGGCTTATTCTCTCTATATAGGAAAGGACATTGTGTTTATATTAATCCTGGTATTTATATCTTAAATGTAAAATAACTTTATTAAATGTTAATGAAGCTTTCATTCTTATTCGTGTTAGTCCCAAAGTAAAATGGGATGATCCCAAAAAGAACAATTGTGATGAAAATATTTGTAAGAAAGACAGACAAGCCATGTCACATTGGTGAGAAATGTATTGATACATATATATAAATTATCCAAATTTCCTTCACAAATATTGACTGATACATGTTGATTTATTCTTAATTCCCACTTCTGACTCATTCTGCTAATATAGTCTGCACCCCACTGGCTTTTAAAATAGTAAAATTACAGTAGTAATATGATAAAGATTTAGAACATATTTTTTTAATCAGTATCACCCCATGCGAGGCAATAAAGCTACTAAGGCACAAGGGGTTACAGGGTGTGGAAGAACAGAAACTTTAATAATGAGCAGGAAAAGGGAAGAGTAATCAGGAGGACAGTAGATAGCGATTGACATTGCATTTAAACTTTTACAGATTAAAGTTGACTGGAAAGCATGGATCCAGATGAGTGTTCCACAAGCAAGAAGTGTAAAAAAATAAACTGTTAGCATAGAACTTGCAGTTACATCTAGCAAACTCAACTGTAAATTGATGAGATCTTGACACCAATCTAGTACTGTGCTTAAATTAAAAAAAGTCTCGGTACCATAGCAAAAAAATCATTCGAACAATTACCATGAAAATATTTACAGAAAAGAGACAGAGAGGCAAACTTATGGTGGTGGGAAAGTGACTGAAGCTGAGTCACCAGATCAGGACCAATAATATTGCTGATTCTTCTTTGGATTTCATCAAGAAGCTCAAGGTAAATAGCACGGACATTGGACTTCATGCGCCAGCAATATTCTAAGCATGGTAGACGTATAGATATATAAGATAGAAAAGTTAATTAATTAGTTAATTTTTCTTCAGTGAAATAATTACTACATGCCAGGATTGATTACATTATAGACCTTAAGTTGTTTAAATTCTGAGATTCACAATTTTCACGATTAGTTGTTTGAAGAAAATTATTTCTTCATTTTATGATTTCTTTTTATCAGATTCTTGGTTACAATATCTTAGCAGCAAATATAAGGGGAAAAAATGGTAGATGATGCATCAAATATTACTGGAACTTTATCTATTTTCACTATTTGGCCCAGTTCAAAACAAGTTTCCTTTAGTGAATTTATTAAATATTTATGAAATTCTAATATTTTGGAAAGAAAGTGGCTGACCTACATTGTTGAGGCCCTGAAGCTTAAACAGATACAGGCAGCCCTTTGCAACCAGCAACTAGAATTAAGGACCCAATTGCAAAAATGTAGGCTATGAATAGATTCTGGTGGGTTCAAGGAGCCCATACAGCTGGGGATTCAGGTGTCTCAAGGCCATCAGAACATTTTGAAATTTGACCATTTAAAAGGGGAATTTTGAGGCAATATGAAATGGGTATTGGACCATATTCTAAGGCCAACCTACTTCAACCTATTGGCTTCTGATTTTATTACTAAAATGGCTTTATTTTAATAACAAACACTTTTTTAAAAAAATCATTGAAAAATTCATTCATTAAAAAAAAGTTTCTTCAGGCCACTCTGTTATTAGGAGCCCTGAAGTTTAAACTTCATTAGTTTCATAGTAGATCCACTACTGCTTATATGTCATCAAATGGAGTCCATATATTTATACATGTACAAAGCAAGAAGTTAGAAAGAAAATTGAAAAGAATTCAATTAAAGAAATAATTTTCTTGAATGAACAGCAGACTTACAGAAAAACATGTTTGGTTCAAATTTGAAAAGATTGATTCTTTTTTTAAATAATTTTCTTCATTTGATAACTGGTTTTTATTGTAGTCTTCTCTGACATTTCTTAGCAGTGAATATTAAGCAAAACATAATGGAATATTCCATCAAATGTTCCTGTGTCTTCATCCATATTCCCTCTTAGATTCAATTGAATCTTTTTATACATTTATTAATTAAATAAAACATTTTTTTTTATATACCACCAAACAAAGTAATAACATTATCCTGTTCTTCTATCTGTCATGTCCCTTTAGGATGCTGGGAATATTGGCAGTCATGGCTCTCCACAATTTCCTGTCCTTTGTAGCTCTTAATAATGTTTGTCTTTCTGTTATCTCTCCTAAGCCCCGTTCTTATTAGTAAGATGAGACATCACTGCCATTAATGTTCATTCAGGATATTGGCGGTCATGGCTCTCCACAATTTCTTGTTAGTAAGAGGAGACATCACTACCATAAATAAGTTCATTCAGGATATTATTTCTATCTTTGATTTACGACAAATGAAAGTGAACATCAATTCTGACATGATGAATAACAAGATGATCATTTCCCCTAAAAAGGAAATAATGACCATAACAAGAAGATTAAATATTAAGTAAGGAATGTCTGTTTAAGTATTTCATTCCTTGGATTCTTCTCCTTTTATGTGCCATGTCCCTTCAGGACACTGATGATCATGGCTCTCCACAATTTCCTGTCCCTTGTAGCACTTAATAAATTTTGTCTTCTTTACTATCTCTCCTAAACCTTGTTTTGCATTTAATCAAGTTTGCTACATAGGTTATGCATTGTATTCCTCTATCCCTCTTGACTTCAATCTGTCTTGTGAGTATCAGATTTTCCAAGCTCTCTTTCCTCATTATGTACCTTGGAAATTCCATCTTCCCTGCCTCTTCATGATGTTAAGTATAAGCATCCTTTAAGAAATGATTTTAGTCAAAGAAACTGGTATTTAAAACATAAGGCTGATAT
>CAHIKZ030005469.1:410000-557500 GCA_903632075.3 Acanthosepion pharaonis | reverse complement strand
ATCCAAAGTTTTACAAGTTCTAGTTTTGTTTATAATTTTCCATTTTACTTTTGGTGTTTTATTCATATATATATATATATATATATATATATATATATATATATTTTATGGGGGCAAGAGTGTTCAGTATATTGGAGATAGAGCATTTGTATATAAAAACAGTTTGGACATAGAACTCAATACTGCATGTTGATTGTTAATGGCACACCTCAAGAAATCTGGTCTGGAGACTGCTTATTTTTTTAAAATATTTACAACTTTTAGATGAATGTTTTTGAAAGCAAAAAAAAAAAAGAAGAATTTGGGTGTTTTATCATTTTGTAAATCTTTTCAAATTTTACTTTTTAAAATAAGTGTATAATTATAGTTTAGGTATATAAACATATATAAATATAATTCAGATTGTTTAAGAGTAGATATGTTTGCCTACCCCCTGGATCATACTCCTCCCTAGTCTTTTGAAAAGGAGTAGAAGTTTATCACTTATTTCCTCTTTAGGATTGGGTTTCCAATTCTTTCAAAATGCTATTTCATTTCTATACTTGTAACATCTCTGCCAGAACTCTGAAATTTCATTCACTATTTATTTTTTATATTTTTTTATTTTATTTTTCTCTTCAATAGGAGTAGATAGTTTCAGCCATTATCTGTTTCACACTCCTCCCCAGTCTTTTGAACAGGTGTAAAGCTTTATCCCTTGCTCCCTATTTAGGATTGGTTTTCTGATTCATTTTAAAGTCTTTTCATTCTTTTTCACTCCCAATGGCACCTTGCCCCTTAGTGACATTATTGCCCTACATGGGATGTATTGATTAAAAAAAAAGGTAAAAAGAAGGCATTAGTTTAAACTAACACGAGGAGAATATGATAATTTTCTAAGTGTAGCTTAGATGTGGCACAAGGCCAAAAGTATGGGGCACCCATTAAAGATTGAACACACTACTAAATTTTCTATATTTTTTTAACACTCAACGGCTTCAATTGCCAAGGGGATCTGAGAGCAGAAGAACAGACTGTGATTTTTATTCCTCATGGGGTCAGTGGGTTTTCAGATAGTTTGGCAGCACCCATCTCCTCTCCAATTTCTTGACTGACATGCAAAAACCATGGAATATGGTATGGATCACCCTCAGTGTTAAACATTCAGAGTAAGAGTTGTCTTTCTCTTACACAGGTTGTCATCCAAGGCTATAGGACCTAGTCTGTCCTGCTATTTACCCACAGCTGGGGAGGAGAGAATTGATGGATTCATACCTTTTCCAAGGGTATTAGCATGTAAGTGTATGTAAGGAACTCAACTAGAATTCAAATTCAGCCCTCTGATTCTTCAACCCGAGCCACTATCCATTAATCTACAATTCTATATATTGTATCTATTTTGCTTAATGTCATTTTTTTTTTTTTTACTTCGGTGAAAATTTTCACTTTCCAAGATTAGTGTATAATTAAAGTCTGCATAAATAGCAAAAGATTTCAGTTTAAAATGACATCAGGAAGATGTAAGGTAATTATTATAAATTCCAGAGAAGTTTTATTAAGATATGAAAATATGACTTTTTTCTTTCTCAGATCAGCTTATAACATTTTTGACAATGGCGGACATGAGACAGAACCTGGGACAAGCACAACTGGTCGCGACTTGCCTTGTCCCCGCCAAAAAAGAGCCCGTATTTGCTTAGCATGTAAAGCTACTGCAGTTGAAATGAGGGAGAGAAAAAAAGCACTTACCGCTCTGACGTAATCCATCCTCGGCCAGATAATGTAAAAGAATGAGGGGGAACTGGCATCGCATTTTTATCCAAGAACGATGCAATGCATTATGGGACATGGACGCAATGCATTATGGGACATGGACGCAATGAATTATGGGATCACAGGAAGACGCAAGGGATTATGGGTACATGAACAACTATAAAAACAACTACTTTTTTCCAAGTCGGCGAGTTCTTCGAGGGATGTTCACGGTTGACGGCTAGAACGGGCAGTTAGTATGATTTGGAGACAGAACTCAGGAAGGAACGACTCAAGTTTGAAATACCAGTTGGGAGAGCTTGAATTTACTCGCTGGTTACTGTTTTCTTCATTCGCCTCAACCTAAAATGTAACACTTATACAATACACTTTGATCATTTAATTACTACATAATGTATTTTTTAATTAAAATATAATCATTGACCTTCTTAAAATGTAACCTCCAGACTATTATACAATAAACTTTGGACCTTCAATTACAACACAATGTGTACAATTTTCTTGTCCTTGATGTCTACACTTGCTTATGAAAGGAAGATACTTTCAATTTATTTGAATCAATAAAATCAATATTAATTTGTATTAAAAGTCAGCAGTCTTAATATTTATTCTTTTAGTAATTTGTATATACTTTAAAATGAATTAACACATTGATAATAAAAACTAAATTCTGTCAGGAGCCAAATAATTTATTTCAGCAAAATTCTGTACAAACAAAATATCACCTTTATTCTCTTTACTGTTTTCTTTATCGTAAAGATAAACTAAAAATATAAACAGTACTAAAATTTTAATCAAGACATACTAGTGTTATTTTGATTAATAACCATATAATAAAAGCATTTGCCATAAACAATAGAATCCAAATAATTTTGGAACCAAAATCAAAAACCAAAATAGGGAATCACATTATACCTTAGAGTCATATTTTTGCAATCTTGGTTCCTTACATCAGTGAAGTAATTGCTACATATAATGACCTCACTCTTAAAGGGTTCTACTGATAAATAGCCAGCCTACATTATTCTTGCATGTGCCATGTCACTTCAGGATGTGTTAAATCTTGAACAAAGTCTTTACAATTTCCTATCCTTTATATCTAAAATGGTAGACCACTTACTACATGGATTCTTATTTTAAGTCCTGTGGGTATCAAATTCTCCAAGCCCTCTTTCCTCACGTTTTTATGTACTGTATGCCTATTCTTTGTAGGCTTAAGTAATGTTTATCCCTTTACTAACCTGCCCTCTTGTACATCTGTTATGTGCTGTTTTTTTCTACCCATCTTCCCTCAGTATATTCTGTGAATGTCATATTCTCTAAGCCTTCTTTCCTCATCATGTTCCCCTGAAATGTCAACTATCACTTTCTGATTCTGAGTGGCCTTTTTGTTTGCATTTTTTGTTTGTTAGATAGGCTACTGTTTTCTTCTGCTGCACTTGCATTCACTATGTCCTGTGAGTATCAAATTCTCCAATCCCTCTTTCCTCATGTTTCTCAGAAATTTCAACTCTCTTTTTTATTCTAAGTATCTTTTTCTGTTCTCATTTTCCTTAAAACTCTTGTATTATTTGCATATTCCATTCATTGAATTCTCAGCATCCTTCTGTAAAAATATTTCTCTGTTGTCTCATCCCCTCTTCATCTATGAGGAAATATTTCAGTATTCACTGGCATATAGGAGGAGTGATTGATATTTGTAGTGCCTTTGTTCGCATGCTCTGTACAGGGTACCATTTGCATTCTTTTCTAGAACTACAACATTGTTGCCTCAGGCCTCCTATAAGATTGCTTTTATTTGGCTAGAATAGCTTCCAATGTTAATTTACTTTTCCTGAACAGCCACCTGATCTATAGTTGGTGGATATTTCTTTTAAGAAAACAAAACTCCTTATCTTTAATCCCATTTAAGCATCCAAATATATCCAAGGCCAGGATTTACAATGGCTGCTGAAATTGTCTTAACAATAGGACCATTCAATGCACAAATAGAAATTAATCAACTCACACCTTCCATGAGAGAATAAAGGAAGGATTATATTATATATACTTTTTAAATCATTTCCCCTGCCCAATACCTTTACACTGCAGGGCTTTACAGGGAGTGAAAAAGAAGGAGACTGAAGGAAGAAATGAGGAAAAGGACAATAAAGAAACAGGATACAGGACAACAGAAGATGGCCATTGATGTTGCATTTAAACTTTTGACAGTGGAGTAATGGATAGTGACTTGGATTGAGGAATTGGAGAGCTGAGTTCGAATTCCAGTCGAGTCCATTACATTCACTTACATGCTAATAACCTTGGGAAAGATATGAATCCTCTTCTTCTCCCAGCTATGGGTAAATAGCAGGACAGACCGGGTTCTATAGCCTTGGATGGTAACTGGTCTACCACAGAAAAAAATGAAAACTACTGTGGGAAAAAAACAATCTGCCTCATCAGTCATGTATTGAAAGATACATGTTCACCTATGCATGTATCACGCATGACACATAACTGAGGTGGTGTCATATCCTTAAAAAAATACATAAATAAAAAATGAATTATACTGTCACCGTGTTGTGTCCATAAACAAATAAATAAAAATTAATTATACTCTTAAAAATAATTATAATAAAATAATTACACAAGTGTAAGGTAAGTTAGTACAAATACCCAAACATTATATTTTAGAAAGTGCTCAATACAGAGTAGGGCTTAATAATAATAATATTCATTAACAGTTATAACAAAAATATGTTATCAACTGCTACATAAATGCAATCATGTTTCAGCACCGTATGTGCTTCTTCAGGTGGTGGTCACCTAAATAATAAAATAAATATTATTATTCATAAAATATTTATAATAAATAAATATTATTTTTAATAAAATAATTATAGCAATTATAATTATCATTAATTCACTCATTCTAAACCAATGAGAATCAACCCCACTTTTCTACTCTATGCACACAAACATGTGACATGCTTACTATTGAACAAGCAGTTCACACAGACATGCCGTTAACATGTGCATCAGCAAAACTTTCATCTCCTTTTCCTTTTTCCAGACATAATATTAACATTTATCTTTTAGCATTCAACAAAAATTTGAGGTAAGAAAACCCCAGACACTTCTTCCATGTCTTGCTTTTTATCTTTTTTACAAGTATTTTTGTATATATAAATTTTAGGGGGTTTATAATTATTTATTCAGAGTTATAACTTCTCGACAGTGGCAGGAAAACAAGAAATCGAAAGAGAGTTCCACAAGTAAGAAGTGCAAGAAAAGAAACTATTAAAATAGAACAGTCATTTGCATCTAGTTAGTTCAACAGTAAACAGTATATGATGAAGAGTTTGCCCAATTCTTTTACTGCTCATGTCAAGACTTCCTCTTCAATCTGTATACTTAATTATGAAGAAAAATATACGGAAAAAACAAACAAAAATCCTAATATGGAATTATGCTGTTTTAATGTTAATATAATGTCAACGTCGGACGTTTCGGTTTAGTAGACCATCTTCAGGACATATTCACAAAACATAATTAACATTAGACTATATTTAATTCAACATGAAAAGACGATGGACATAAGAGTAAGACTAATCAAAACAGACAACTGAAATTTTTCAAGATCAGTGTCCTGTTTCAATATGATCACATCAGCATCACGTGGGCAATGTTGTGAAAACATATTCCTAAAATATAGTATTTTGAATGAAAAATGAAAAGAATTTTATTTTAATTTAAAACTTATATCTACGTTTGTCAAGCATTAATCTTGCTAGAAAAGGGGAAATATTAAAGAAGCCAGGTCTAGTATTCACCGTGTGTGAGATAGATATTATGCCTGCCTCATAAATTAAATATAGTCTAATGTTAATTATGTTTTATGAATATGTCCTGAAGATGGTCTACTAGACCGAAACATCTGACGTTGACATTATATTAACATTAAAACAGCATAATTGCATATTAGGATTTTTGTTTGTTTTTTCCGTATATTTTTCTTCATACTGTCGGATCTATATCCATATATTTGTTTACATACTTAATTATATAATATATTCTGGGAAGTATTTTAACAGTGGGTGGAAAGTGTGACACTGAAACTCCAAAGGCACATTAGGATAGCAAAAGATGCCTTCCAAAAGCTAAGCAAAGTATTGATACAGAAAAATATTATTAGAAACAAAGAGTACTGAATTATTAGATCATGTTAGTCCTCCTATATGGAAATGAATACTGGACAGTCTCCTCACAAATGAAGAAGAGTATTGAAGCAACAGAAATGTGATTCTGCAGTGCCACGTCCCTTCAGGACATTGGCAATTATGGCTCTCCACAATTTCTTATCCTTTGTACCTCTTAATAAATTTTGACTTTTTGTTATTTCACCTAAAACTTCAATCTGTACTGTAAGTATCAAATTTTCCTAACCCTCTTTCCTCATTACATGCCCTAGAAATTTCAATTGCCTCTTCCTAATGTTAAGGTATATTATAGTGCTTACTGTACTTTTATTTTATTTTATTTTTAATTTTAATTTTTGTGTGTACAGGGAAAATATACGCCATGTTTATGGACAATTATTATTTTAATTTTGCAAATACATCCATTTAAAGTTAACCTGTAATAATGTTAAGAAACAGGCTAAATGATAAAATGTGATAATAGGGTTGAGTTTAAGCTTCCCCGCCTAAAAAAGAAAAAAAAAAGTACAAATAAAATAAAAATGGCAAATAATTAAACTATACAATACTTAAGGAAAAGGGTTAAACTTAGGAACATTAAGATTACCTCCTCGGTTATCCATTGAAACTGCAATCCACTGAAATAAGAAAAGAAGCCAGTCCCCACCATGGGCCATTTCAAAGATAATTCACACAGTGGATTGGTTGTTACAAACATCCAATCGGATGTGCAGAATATGTGGTCTTTCTTCCTCTTATTCTTTAAAAAGGCCAGAGTAGCTGTTAGCGTTTGACTGTGAGGGGGAATCAGGGATTGATCTCCCCTGATTGGGTCAATTTGGTGATGGGGAGTATGATGTTGAAAGACCCAAAACTCCCTGATGAACCAAGTTAAAACATCACTGACGACCCCCCTCGGGCGCCTACTTAAAAGCGTATTTTTGAATTGAATTAAGTATAGGTGTCTTTTTGTTTCAATTATTTCTAAAACTTTGTTGTTGCTCACATGTTCACTCTATGATATTCTCAGTATCCTTCTGTAGAACCACATTTCTGTTGCTTCAACTCTCTTCTTCATCTGAAAGATGATTGTCCAGCATTCACTGCCAGTTCAGTACTCTTTTCTTTGTTTCTAATAAAATTTTTCTGTTTCATAATACTTTGCTTAGCTTTTGAAAGGCATCTTTCACTATCCCAATACGCCTTTGAATTTCAGTGTTGCACTTTCTGTCCTCTGTTAAAGCACTTCCCTTATATTCAAATTGTTGTACGCATTTGATTTTGATATACCCAATTCGTAATTTGGGCTGTTTCTTTTGTTAACAACAATGCATTCTAATGTCTTGCAATTGATATTTATTCCTTTTCTCTCACTTCTTTTCACTACATCCTGTTGGAGTTTTTGTAGTTCTTTTTTGTGTCTGCTATCAACACTGTACCATATTTATATGCATATCTTATGTTGTTAAGATTGTGGCCGCCAATAATGAATGAGGACTTCTAATTCTCAAAATTGTCTAACTGTATAGGTTGAATAAGTCTGGTGAGAAGACCCATCCTTGCCTAACTCCCCTTTCTATTATTTACTGAATTCATTTTCTATTCATATGCAGGCAGTTTGCTCTTAGTGTAGGTTCTGGATTATTTCTAATCTCCTTCCCAAATATGTCAAGGTTATCTTTCAGTGTTACTATTTTTCATCAGGATTTGTCAATGTTTCTTTTTTATGACAACAAAACAACCATATTTTCCAGCATAACTGATTTTATATAATAGTTCAGTACACTTTTCTTTGTTTTCTAACAAAAATTTTCTGTTTCTTAATACTTTGGTTCATTTTTGAAGTCACCTTTCACTATCCCAATGTACATTTAGAGCAACAAAAAATAGGAAGTTGTGGAGAGCTGTGATCGTCCATGTTTTGAAAGGACTTGGCACACACTGTTTGGGGTAATAGAGAAGAAAAATATGTCAGAAAGTTGTAGGGGTAGCAGTAATTTAATCCTTTCAAGTGATCATTCCATAATTTTGTGAAGGACTTATTCAATGAGTCATCAGTGAATAGAAGTACTTTTATTTTATCTACATTGATGTGGAGACTACTTGTTTGCATTCCATTATTTCTGTTTAGTTAGGTTAAATATTATAAATATCTCTCCTCAATCACAACATATCACCTTTTGTCATACACAATGTTTTTCCAGCCAAATCTATATAATACTAAAACTTGTATGTATATATGTTCCAGAGATACAGCTTAAATGATACACAATACTCAAACCAATTTACAACCATATTGTACGTTGAACCCCTGCTAAGTGTAGAGTTAAATTTAATTAAAATTAGACAAGGTGTTCTTGAGCTTGGGCCAGTTTTCTGTTTTTGTCATTTTTAATAGGAAATTCAGAGTTTGTTTTCGATACAAATTTTTATATCAATTCATATATATAAACAAACACTTGCATATTATATTCTAATTATTATGTGTGTAAAAAATAAGAAACATTCATAATACATGATAACAAGATTATTAAATTAATTCAAATACACATTGCACAACATTCAATTCACTACACTGCATTCAAACTTTTTTTATAAAAATATATCTTTGACAAATACTTGATAGGTGAAAATGTCATGTGGGTGTGTGATTGTAAAACATAATCTGTATGGCTGAAAAATTGTGTCACATGACCTGAGGATAATTAAATAAATAGCTAGACACTGGTTTGCCACCATTACATATTTTGAAGTAAATGTGAAGCAGAAACAAGTATATATAATAAAAAATATAATTATTATTTAATTTATTATTGTGTTATTGTATAACGTGAATAATAATAATAATTATTATTACAATAACTTGTATTGCAAATACAAATTAAAATCTATGTATTTTATAATAAAATTGATAATATAGTTACCACATCATTTTGTATCATGAACTGCTTTTAAAAGGAACCCAACAGGTTTATAGATGGTCTATGATTTCTTTAAAACATGAGAAAGGCATGCACCCACTTCTCCCTCTATTCTATATATGCACCAAATAAAGGTGTAAGATAGTGGAAAATAGCATTGACAAATAAAGTTCAAATTTTGCCAAAGGGTACTTGTGTTAACTTAGCACTAATATACTTGGGAAAGGCATGAATCCCCTTCTCCCTATATTATATATATATATCAAATGGAGGTGTTAGGTAGCATAAAAGTTATCAGCATGGAAATTGAATTGGCAAGCAAAGTTCAAATATTGGTTGAGGCTAGTCATGTTAACTTTACACTAATATCCTTAGGAAAGGCATGAATCCACTTCTCCCTGTATTCTGTATATGCATCAAATGGTGGTGTGAGGTAATATAAGAGTTATCAGCATGGAAAATGGAATTAGCAAACAGTGTTCAAATTTACATTGAGGCTACTTATGCTAACTTTGCATTAATATCCTTGAGAAAGGCATGAATACAATTCTCCCTTATTCTATATATTTACCAGGTGTGAAGATGCATAAAAATTGGTATAGAAAATACATACCAAGTTTGAATTGAAGCTGAACCTTTTTATATTAACTTAGCACTGATACCCTTGGGAAAGGTATGAATACTTGCCTCTAAGCATTTGCCTCATCATCAGATATTGCAAAAAAAATGTCTTGCCTCTGGCATACGTCTTGCCTCTGGCATACCACAATGATGCATAGAGAAGGGAGTAGGTGAATGAACATTTGGGAAAACAATTCTCTGGTTACACCCATTGTCAATGTTGTCAAGAGCCAATAAACACACACACACACACAAAGAGAGAGAATCAATAAATCTATAGCCTCTCACAGCTGAAAATACTTATAGACTCACATATAAAAACCAGACCTATGGTGAATTTCTAAGCATAAATGTGGATGTAGCACAAGGTTGAATGTGAGGGGCACTCAGTAAGGATCAAACTCACTACTCAGCTGTAATTGTTCTAGTGAGACAAGCTTGCTAAAAACTGTGCCACATCAAAGTACCCATAGTGATTTTTTAAGTGTAATTTAGATGTAGCACAAGGCCAAGAGCATGGAGCACCCAGTGAGTATCAAAGTCTCTATTCAGTCGTAATATGTACCATTTTGAGTCTAGTATAAACTGTATCTATGTATTGTACCTACTGCATCATACGGATGATAGATCCAAAAAGAGAAAGAGAGGGTTTATAACCCTTCCTTTTATATCCCTGAATAAGTAAAGTTCATTGGAAGACAAGTTGAGATAATTGCACAATTTCCAGCAAAGCCAAGCAACAATGATATAAAAGTGTTAAATATTTTTCTGTGATCAGGTTATAAAATTACCTTTTTCTTATAACTTACAGCTGATTAATAAGATTGTAAGAAATTACTAAATCACTCCCGAATTGCAAATCTAATTGGCTGATATGTTAGAAATATATTTTCTCTGTCTCTCATTTGTTGGAATAATAATGGCTGACTGCTTATATCTGAGGATGCCTGTCTACTAGGGCAGCTAGCCAATCCCAGTTGCAAACACCTGCTCAGATACATTTTGTATTTGTTAAATACCCACAAAGCCCACCTATGGTTTATACTGTAATGATGCTGAGCAGACCTTAGTTACAATTTCTTGAAGAGAGTGTATTATCAGGTGTGATCAACTGCCTGAATAGGGCCAGCACACTCAAACCCTCGGTCACAATGACTTCATGCTAGCACAACTGTTGACGGCTCTCAAATAGTTCTGTCTACTCAATTTCACTCACAAGGCTTGGACCAACCTTTGACCATGGTAAGATTTGAACCCAGCTCTCATGGTCAGAAAGTAAACATTCTAACCACTTGGCCATGTGCCTATAAATATAGAAATTGTTGAAATATATTGCTGCTTATTTGTAAGATATAGCGCCTGAATCAGCTTTTTCAGAACTGAACATCACAAATATTTTTTTGTCTATATTTCTGAGATGAGATATTGGAATTATATACAGTATTTACATTGTTTCGACCTATTGTCCTCATCTTTGTTGTCATATTCATGATGTTCCTCAAGGACACATTGCCCAGTGGATAAAAGCATTGGTAATCTAGTAACTTGACCTAAAGCGTTGTGAGTTCAATACCTAGCCACAGCAGAGGTGGACATATGACTAAGCGAGTTAAAGGGAAATAACTGAAATATTCATAAGTGGCATGGCACATGGAACTAGAACAATCTTCCCCAACGTAGACAAAAATAAAATGGACAAAATAAAGTGTTCGTTTCAAAATTCCAATCACCTGAAGAAAGAATTATCTTCCTTACATATCCACATAAGCTGTGCCTCTTACATTGTAACCCTCTACATCAGGTGGCTCTCCAGCCCTATACAGGGTGAATTCTTGTAAAAAGCACAAAATAATAATAATAAAAAATACCTAGAAAACTGAAAAAGTGATTAGAAATAATTGGAATTCAGACCAAAATAAGACCATCTGCCTAGTGGATAAAAAAAATCATCAGTTGATGTAATCTGGTGACTTAACCGAAAGAGTTGTGAGTTGTGAGGTAAATAGAAAATGGCAAGTTGAGTTATTAAAAAGAAATAACTGAAACTGAGATATCCAGAAGAGGCATGGCACGTGGAACTAGAACAATATAACCCAGTGGACTAAATAAAGTGTGCAGTTCGAAATTCTGGATATCACCTGAAGAAGGCTGGAGCATACAACGGCTGAAACATTGTGAAAATGACAACAAAGATGAGGACAATAGTCTGAACAATGTAAATACTGTAAATATTTTTTCTATTATTTAAAAAATGCTCTCTGTATTTTCTTTTAATCTAAGGAACAAGAACAATTTCAAACATTCCTCCTATGAAATTACGAAATAGTAACATTATGTGTTTTCTTGTTTCTCTGTTGCTATTGTGGAAATGTCTCCTGCAGCTAAAACTCTTCCCCACTTCTATTGATTGATCTCTGCTACCAAATGTAGTTTAGTTTTCATTCCTCTGCTACTATTATGAGCCATTATTTATTCTTGGAGCTTTCAATGAACCAGTGGAATGGTGAAATTGGTTTTGTTAATGAAAGCTAAAAACTTCTTTTTTTTTTGCGAATCTTCTCTGAAAGTTTAAACCATGAGTAAAAATAAAAACCAGATTTCTTTATTTAAAACAAGATGACATGTCATTTGTTGGGAAGAATATAGTCTTGGGCCATTATCTTCATCAAGTTTCTTCATTGACTATGTTTTACTAAGTCTGGAACAAGGCCATATCTGGCTTACACTACTTGATGTTTCTCAGTGTCCACTTATGTAGGAACTGGTCCAGTCTATTGTTGCTTAGGTTGCTTTTCATATAAGAACCAGTTCTTTCTTTATTTCTAAAGTCTTATTAAGTCTGGCACAAGGCCAGTAATTGCTTGCTCTATCTTTTGTTTCTTACTGCTAACTCATCTAAGACCTCATCCAGTCTATTGCTGATTAAGTTATTGTTCAAATGAGAACCGTTTTTTTCTTTCTTTAATAAACATTATCAAATCTGGCACAAGGCCAATAACTGCTTGCACTACTTGCTGCTTCTCAGTGATCACCCATCTAAGACCTAATTTAGTTTATTGCTGCTTAGGTTGCAGTTATAGTAACAACTAGTTTTTTCTTTATTTCAAAAATTTTATTAAGCCTAGCACAAAACCATAGGCTACTTGAACAGCATATTGTTCCTAAATGGTTACCCATCTAAGTCCCAGTCTGTTTGATCACTGTTTAGTTTGGTGATTAATAAGGACCAGTTCTTTCTTTATTTGTAAAGTTTTATTAAGTTTGGCACAAGGCTATGAAGTGCTTATATTATAAGATGTCTCTAAATGATTATTGGTTCTCAGTACTAGTCTGTTTAATCACTGCTTAGTTTTGTGATAAATAAAGATATCAACTTGAGATTTTTCTTGTTAAGAAGTTAAATAACTTTAATACATTCAAAATTATGGATAAAAAAATAGAGAATTTTATATAGTGTTTATTTAAGACTTATCATGAGCAAGACAAATTCATGAATTTGAATGTAAAAAAAACCCACCCTAGAATTACATCAAAACATATTGTTTAATTTGTAATATATATAAATGTAAGTAGAAAAAGCAAACGTTAATAAGATAGAGTCACAAAATACTGCTCATGCCCCCAACCAATCAAGCTTAGCCCCTTAATCCTTCATACACACCAGCCCTGGATCAGAGAAAATAGTAGTGATTTTAACATGACTGCTTCATACATAGTTTCTTTTTCTCTGGGTCATGTTCTTTCAGAAGGTTGATGATTATGGCTCTCCAGAATTTCCTGTCCTTTGTAGCTCTTAATAAATTTTGTCTTTTTTTATCTCTCCTAAACGTTGTTCCGTCATCCATTTACTCAATCTCGTTCTTCTTCTATGTGCCATGTCCCTTCAGGATGTGAGCAATCATGGCTCTCCACAATTTCTTGTCCTTTCTAACTCTTAATAAATTTTGTCTTTTTGTTATCTCACCTAAACCTTGTTCCACCATGCAAACTCACTAGGTAGGTTATGCTTGGTTTTCCACTGGCTCTCCTGCCTTCAATCTGTCTTGTGATTATTAAAGCCCTCTTTCCTCATTAGGAGCCCGAGAAAATCCAATGCTCTTTTTATGATGTTTAAACAAAATTTATTAAGTGCTGCAGAGGACAGGAAATTTTGGAGAGCCATAATCACCACCATCCTGAAGGGACACAGCAAAAAGAAGAAGTAGAAGAAGAAGAAGAAGAAGAAATTAATAATAATAATAATAGTGTTGTGATGCCACCATTTCATTTACACTCTTTATCTCTCTTCAGTCTAAAATATCTTTCATTGTTGCCACCTTCAATCACAATTTTCTATCTTTTACATCTTTAAAGTAATCAAAGCAGCCATAAGATTTTTATTGTCTATGATACAGTTTATTTATAACCCAAAACAACTTAATATTTCCTTTATTATACCAGCAATATAAACAGTCAAGCAGTACTATAGTCTCTGCAGACAAGATTGACTTAATTACCCATCTTATTTTTTTCCTGATTGCCATTATACAAGACAATGATTTCAGTTCCTCAAAAAATGATAAAACTCCCTTGAGAGCTTCCATGAGGGAAGTTAGCAAAGACTGTATTCTTAAGGGAATATTATTTTTGTTTTACAATTTTAAAAACAAATTAAAGAATGTTACTATAGGTCACACCATTAATTCTTCTTAATCTTCTTCTTAATCTTCTTCTTCACATGTGATCATGGCTCTCCATAACTTTGTATCCTTTGTAACTCTTTTTTTTTGCTTTCTTTTAGTTTTTAATTTAATCTTTAAAATGCAAGTAGCCTTTCAACTCAGCCAGACCAAATATCTTTCATGATGATATTCAAAATGTGATGTTATGGATCTTGATATGGCTTCTTGGCTTCAGTCACTTTCCCACTTTCTTTCTTTTTAATCAGTTCACCCAAAGCAAGAGAATAAAGCCACTAAGATGCACAGGGTTAGTGAAAATATGAGAAAGAAAAATGTTATTCAGGAGAAAGAACAGGAATTAAGAAAATAGAATGACATGGCATTTAAATTTTTCAAGATCAAAGTTGACTGGGAAGCAAGAAGCCAGAAGAGAGTTCTACAAGTGATAGAAGAAATAGTTAGCATTGAACTTACAGTTACATCTCATCATTTTAACTATAAAATGGTTGGTTGATTTTGTCAAGCAGTATATCAACCTCTATGGGTTATATAATGCCGAAATCTAAATATTTTGAACACAATTATATGGCTTCAACTAAATATGTTTTGAACACAATTGTATGCCTTCAACTACACATAAAATGTACTGTTGATTATTTTGCTTTAATATGTATTGCTGGTCATTTGGCTTTAAAATTGTATTGTTGGTAATTTTACTATAAATATGTATTGTTGGTAATTATTTTTATATAAAAATGTATTGCTGGTATTTTTACTATAAGAATGGATTCTTATATTTTTATAGTGTTTTATTTCTGTTTGGGGATTCACTATTTGCCCATAGCTAGGACCCTAACAGGTGCTACCACCCCAGGTCATGATGGACCTAGGAACAGCAACAATTAAGAGGTGGTCCCACACTCTGCAAAACTTCCAATCTCCCAATCAGAGGCCTTACTGCCAGATGTAGTTTATCGTCATACTCAGGTCTATCAACTAAAAAATGATGAGACCTTACTGCCAATCTAGTCTTCTTTTTCATGCATCCTGTCCCTTTGGGATGTAGGTAATCAGATCTTTCCACAATTTCCTGTCACTTGTAGCTTTTAATAAATTTTATCTTTTTATTTCTCCTATCTCTTGATCCGCCATTCATTTACTCAAGCTCTATACATAGGTTATACAATGTCTTCCTCTGTGCCTCTTGCCTTCAAACTGTCCTGTGAGTATCAAATTTTTAAACCTTCTTTCCTCACTATGCACCCTAGAAATGTCAACTCTCTCTTGCTGATGTTAAGTATAAGTGTCCTTTTTGTTTTCATTTTCTCTAAAACTTTATTGTTGCTCACATGTTCAGGCCATATTCTCAGCATACTTCTACAGAACCACATTTCTGTTGATTCAAGTCTCTTCTTCATCTGTGAGGAGATTGACCAGCAAACACTGCCATATAAGAGGATTGAGATTAGTTGTGCTTAAATTCATAAAGTCTTGGTACCATAAAGGAAAGTTCATCAGAATCTTAGTAAGATTTGTCTTTTCACTATCCTCCCTAGTTCTTGTTTTGATGCCCACTTACGCAAGCTCATTAGCTTGGTTACTCACTGCTTTCCTTTACTCGTCTTGCCTTCAATATGCCCTGTGAGTGTCAAATTCTGCAAGCCCCCTTTCCTCATTAATTCAAGAAATTTCAACAATCTCTTTCTGTATTATTTACACTTTTTTTTTTAACTTTTCACCCCAAGCAAGACAAGAGTGCCACTAGCACACAAAAAAAGAAAAGTGGTAGCAAGCGTGAGTGAGAGAGCAAAGGATGAAGAGAAGGACGTGGAATAGATCAAGGCATGTGGAGATATCGATTGACATTGTATTTGAATAGTTGGAGATTATAGCTATCAGGGAAGCAAGTAAGAGGAAGGGAGTTCCACAGATGGGAAGTGCAAGACATGAAGCTATTGGAGTAGAAGAGACAACTACATTTAACCGTTTCGACAGTGAAGGGGTGGGAGCAAGATGCTGACCTAGTGGCATGTTTAAATTCATGTAGTTTAGGAACTATTGAAAATAGCTCGTTGGAGCAGTTACCATGAAAGTATTTGTAGAAAAGAAAATCTTTGTTGTTATCATAACATTTCGGCTGTTGGGACTTTATCAGGAGTAGATCAATCTGGTTAACCTACATGGAATTTATAACTGAGCCCTTTATTTAATCTACAGGGATAGGCAGTTCTTGATATACTGTCCATGTCCAGAGATATCTTCTCTTGTACTTTTTAGTCTCTAGACATGAACAGTGGAACAAGAACAACACAGAATTCGAACAAAAAAATTGCTTTCTGATTCTAAATATAAACATGTGTTTGTTTCCATTTTCCAGAAAATTCCTTATTGTTCAGTCCGTGATATTCTTAGCATCCTTCGGTAGAATCACACATCTGTTTCCTCAAGTTATTTCTTCATCTGCGATGAGATTGTCTCGCATTTACTGCCATATAGCAAGACTAATTTTCTTAATCAAAAACTTTAGAATTAATTTCATGTTGACAGTTATTATTCCATTCCAAGCACAGACATTGCTAAATGAACATCCATATATCTGGGTATAAAATCGGCAAAGTTAGACTATACACCCTCCCAAGTTAGAATTATTGTCAATGACCTTCTTGATATCATCATGGTATCTCTACCGATGACACAACTATTTAATCCTGTCTTTATAGTAAGTCTGATCAGTTCGATAGAATCAAATTGGCAGCTGATCTCAAAAATTTGTTGTTAATGGGGGCAAGGAATGACTTGTTTATTGTAATTCCTCCAAAATGATATTGCTATCTTTTAAACATCTGACAGAATCCTTTCTGACTTCCATCAGCATGGCTGATGCTAACCCCAAGGAGAGTAATTCATTGTGTCTTCTCAGACTGACATTTTCCATTGACATGAAGGGGGATGATTATATAGATGATATTGAATCAGTTGTTAGGTCTCCTACTAGAAAAGTTTGTTCACTGTGCTGTGCTAGACAATCTTTCTTGCCAAAATCTATCTGACATATTTGTAAATCTACCATTCATTCATGCACTGAATATTGCTGCCACATCTGGTTTGGTGCTTCTGCTACATATTTAGAGATTCTTGATAAAAGCCAAAGAAGAATCTGCAATGTTATTGGTCCTGACCTGATACCTTGGCTTCAGTCCCTTTTCCACTGCCATAACATAGCTTCCCTGTGCTTTTTCTATAAATACTTTCATGATAATTGTTCTGATGAACTTTGTTTTATGGTATCGAGACTTTATGAATGCAAGCGTAGTGCTAGATAGCTGGCAAAATCTAATTGTTTTGCAGTTGAAATGGCGAGATATAACCATAAGTTCTATGCTAACAGTTTCTTCTCTTAGACTTTTCACTTGTGAAATTCTCTTCTGGCTTCTTGCTTTCCAGTCAACTTTGATCTTCAAAATTGTAAATGTAATGCCAATCATTATCTTCTGTTTTCTTAATTCCTGTTCTTTTATTGTTTTCTCTGCTTGAGTGTTTTTTTTCTCATATTCTCTCACACACATTAACCCTTGAATCTTAAAGGGTTTATTGCCTTACTTGGGATAAAATGACTAAAAAAAAGAATATACCCACTCCTTTTCCCATGTAATGAGAGATATTATTGTATACACAAATGATATTCAAGAATACAATGGAACATGTATTCATATGTTTGCTGAGACTTCTTGCATGTATTCTACTGCACCCAGTTTTATTTTGATTTCTTGGTTTGCCCATTAGTAGGTCTAAACTCAGAAAGTCTATTAATTTTGGTCAGCTAATACTTGATTTCATATCAGCTATTATTACCAGTTTGTAGACTGGAGCCATCACATGACAGGTGTTGATATTAATAGTAAAAAGGAATATAAACTAGACTAGCTAATATACATTCTCAACCAAGGGGAAATTCAAGGTTTCAGTGGTGGGGGAGAAAAAATCTTTTGCTTTTTTACAACTTTCTGATTGACTGTAATCTTCATCAGAAGAAATGTTTTAAATACCCTTACTTTTTACTGAACTTTTTGTTTATTAAATTACAATTGACCCTGGCAGTTTATTGAAGTATGCTTTAGTTTATTTTTTTAATAATTACCCTATTTGATGGCATATAAGGTGCACTTTTCTTTACTAAAAATATCTTTTAAAATAGCCCTCCATCTTATATGCCATATGTAGGTTTAAAATTTGTGATAGTTGGATGAAATTAGCTACCTGGAAACTACCATTAGCTTAGTCTTAAACATAAATAGCAATAGAATACATGGATGGCAATACCTGATCACAACCTTACACTTACAAGGAGAATAAAAAGACCCAGTATTA
Source organism: Acanthosepion pharaonis (assembly GCA_903632075.3). Lineage (NCBI taxonomy): Eukaryota > Metazoa > Mollusca > Cephalopoda > Sepiida > Sepiidae > Acanthosepion > Acanthosepion pharaonis. The sequence goes on along the minus strand of CAHIKZ030005469.1, from coordinate 538,996 downwards.
CACAAGTCTGTGAATGGGTGAAGCAAGTTTGGGATAATATTAGACAAGAAATTGTTGTGAAATCTTTTAAAAATTCTCTCAATGGAATGGAAGATGACACATTATTTAACGATGATGATAATAGTATTGAAAATGAGTCTCAGAGTTTTGATAATAAAGATGACAAATTTTATAGATTTGAAGATGAATCAAATTTTAGTGGTAACTGTACTGTTTTGCTCAATTGTAATAATTGCTTGATTTTTATTTTTTTTCTTACTTTTGGAAATAATAAAGTTTTTATAGGCTCATGTGCTTTTTTTCCTATTATTTTTCATTTAATAATTGTAATCATGGCTTGTTTAACCAAGATAATACCTCATAAATATAACAGTGGCTGTACCACTTAGTACTAATATTACTAATTACTAATATCTTAGTAGCAACTCTGACAGATTTAAGAAAACCTGGCAACTACACTTGAAAAAGACCTCCAATCAGTGTTTACGAGGGGCAAGAAATGGCTTGTAAATTTTAACACCTCCAAAACAAAACTGCTTTCATTTAATATCCACAGAGAATTTTTTCTATTTATGTGGTGGAGATATACCTCACCAAAGCAAGAGAAGGCTAATTGCCTGTACATATACTTTTAAACATTGTAGATCTGCCAGATGAACTTCGGCAAATCAATATTGAAGTGACACGGCACATGTGTTATCGGCGAGAATGAGGCTAAGACAAGCAAGAAATTTCAGTTTCTTGTCCAAGACAGAGGAAAGATAAAAAGAGCTGACTTTTTGTTTCATAGCAGTTTGTTCTTTGAGACTGGTAAAGGTTATACCCATATTCCAGAGAAAGAGCAATACTGTTGTTTATGTTGTTCCAGTATCCATGTTAGCTGTCAGTGGGAACAGATTCAAGTGGAAATTTATTTTTCCTACCACCCAATTTTCATTTAAATCTCACAGCCTACCATCAAGATGGCTGATGCTGAACTCCAGGAGAGCAACATTCTATGCCTTCTTGGTTTCACATTTTTCCACTGACATGAAGGTTGGTTCACTGTGTTGGGCCAAAACATTTTTCTTGTCAGAATCCATCTTGCACATTTATGAATCTACCATTCATCCATCCATTGAATACTGTTTCCATATCTGGTCTGTGGCTCCTACTGTGCATCACAAGATTCTTGAAAATAATCCAAAGGGGTTTCTGCAATACAACTGATCTTGACCAGGTATCTTGTCTTTAGGTACTTTCACACCAACATGATGTGGTTTCTCTCTGTCTGTGCTACAAATGTTTTCATGGTAATTTTTTTTTTTTTTTTTTTTTAGAAAATCACCCCAACCAAGTCAGGAGTACCACTAGCATGCAAGAGGTTACAGAGAGTGAGAGTAAAAGTAAAGAGGAATGTTTGGGAAAAGGATAAAAAGAAGGACAGGGTTCAAGGTCAAGGTCAACACATCAGAAAATGTCAATTGACATTACATTTGAATACTTGAAAATTATAGCTATCAGGGAAGCAAATGATAGGAAGGGAACTCCACTGATGGGAGGTGCGAGATGAGAAGCTGCTGTTGTAGAAGAGATGGCTACATTTAGTCATTTTGACAGTGAAAGGGTGGGATCAAGATGCCAACCTAGTAGCACACTTAAATTCATGCAGTTTAGGAAACAGTGAAAGTAGCTCATTGCAGCAGTTGCTATGAAAGTACTTGTAGAAAAGACAGGGAGAAGCCACAGCACGTCTGTGAGATAGCGACTGCAAACAGGATGCCAGATCAGGACCAGCCACATTGCATATCTCCAGATTTTGTCTAGGACCTTGAGATGAACAGCAGGAGAACCAGATCATATATGGCAGCAATATTCCATGCAAGGATGAATGGTTGATTTGTAGATTTGAAGGATGGACTCAGGTAAGAAAAACCTTCTGGCATGACACAGAGATCCAACTTTCCTTGCAATAGATGAACCTACAGATTCAATGTAGTTGTTCCACTTCAGGTCAATGGACAGTGTGAGACCAAGCAGGTGCAGAGAGGTGATCTGATGGAGTTGTGCATCAGCTATCCTGATAGAAGACAGGGAGGGTTCTCTATGGTTGGTAACTGAGAACAATTTCATTTTAGAGGCATTAACATTTACAAGCCATTTCCTGCCCCAGTCAACCATAGATTGCTCAGATTAGCATTTTTTTCCTGGTGCCCAGACTACATGAATTTAAGCATGCTACTAGATTGGCAAATAAGTTTTGCCATTTTACTGTTGAACTAGCTAGATGCAAATTCCACTTCTACTCTAGCAGTTTTTCTCAAACTTCCCACCTGAGAAACTCTCTTCCAATTTCTTACTTCCCTGATAACTTCAATCTTTAAAAATTTAAATGTAACGTCAGTCGACATCTTCTGTCTTCTTGGACCTTGTATTCCATTTTTTCTTTCCTTCGTCCTACCCCATATTTGATCATTCTCATTCTTCTTCACTTTCACTCCTTGTAACCCCCCTGAATTCTAGTGGCATTGTCTCTTTGCTTGAGGTGAATGTATGTATACTAAAATAGAAATAAAGGAATATTTTTCAATAAAATATGCATATTATTTAGAATGCACCTTTTGAGTCGGACAATCTTGGAAAGAAGGAAAAAACATCTGGACACCTAGTGAAATGTGTGAATTGGGTAAATAAGGTTGGAAAGAAGGAAATAATATCTGGACACCTAGTGAAATGTATGAATTGGGTAAATAAGGTTGGAAAGAAGGAAATAACATCTGGACACCTAGTGAAATGTATGAATTGGGTAAATAAGGTTGGAAAGAAGGAAATAACATCTGGACACCTAGTGAAATGTATGAATTGGGTAAATAAGGTTGGAAAGAAGGAAATAACATCTGGACACCTAGTGAAATGCATGAATTGGGCAAATAAGGTTGGAAAGAAGGAAATAACATCTGGACACCTAGTGAAATGTATGAATTGGGCAAATAAGGTTGGAAAGAAGGAAATAATATCTGGACACCTAGTGAAATGTATGAATTGGGCAAATAAGGTTGGAAAGAAGGAAATAACATCTGGACACCTAGTGAAATGTATGAATTGGGCAAATAAGGTTGGAAAGAAGGAAATAACATCTGGACACCTAGTGAAATGTATGAATTGGGCAAATAAGGTTGGAAAGAAGGAAATAACATCTGGACACCTAGTGAAATGTATGAATTGGGCAAATAATGTTGGAAAAAAGGAAATAACATCTGGACACCTAGTGAAATGTATGAATTGGGCAAATAAGGTTGGAAAGAAGGAAATAACATCTGGACACCTAGTGAGATGTATGAATTGGGCAAATAAGTTTGGAAAGAAGGAAATAACATCTGGACACCTAGTGAAATGTATGAATTGGGCAAATAAGTTTGGAAAGAAGGAAATAACATCTGGACACCTAGTGAAATGTATGAATTGGGCAAATAAGGTTGGAAAGAAGGAAATAACATCTGGACACCTAGTGAAATGTATGAATTGGGCAAATAAGGTTGGAAAGAAGGAAATAACATCTGGACACCTAGTGAAATGTATGAATTGGGCAAATAAGGTTGGAAAGAAGGAAATAACATCTGGACACCTAGTGAAATGTATGAATTGGGCAAATAAGGTTGGAAAGAAGGAAATAACATCTGGACACCTAGTGAAATGTATGAATTGCGCAAATAAGGTTGGAAAGAAGGAAATAACATCTGGACACCTAGTGAAATGTATGAATTGGGCAAATAAGGTTGGAAAGAAGGAAATAACATCTGGACCCCTAGTGAAATGTGTGAATTGGGTAAATAAGGTTGGAAAGAAGGAAATAACATCTGGACACCTAGTGAAATGTATGAATTGGGCAAATAAGGTTGAGAACCTTGGTCTTATGTACAAAGCTGAGGAATCTGGTAGACTAATCTCTACCAAAACATTGTAAACTACCATTATACCTAGCCTAATTCAAATATCTTCTTTTATGGGCTGTGTAATTATAGCCCTCCACATCCTCCTGTTCTTTGTAACTCTTAATAAGTTTTGTCTTTTTGTTACTTCTCCCAAACACTATCCTACCATCCATTTACTCAAGCTTTCAAACTTTCAGAATCCCCAAGGTGGCATGAGCTGCAATGTGCATCAGTCTGCACAACTGAGAAGATATGATGTGTTTTCTTTCTGCTCGCTCTTGTGTTTTTTGCCACTACAAAAATAATCCATGTAAATGTATACATACTAATAGGAAAAAGAATGAAAATTTTCAATAATATATACATATTATTTGGAATGCACCTTTTGAGTCGGACAATCTTGGAAAGAAGAAAATGACATCTTGACACATAGTGAAATGTGTGAATTGGGCAAATAAGGTTGAGAATCACTGGTTTTGACTATATTTGAAGGTGTGAAGTAGGTGAGCCTCAGTCATATTCTTGGAATTATTTTTGACTAGTCTAAACTATACAACCATGGACAAAATTATGGGGTAGATATAGAAAAGTTAGAAATATGATTGAAACTCATACATATATTAGATTAAAACATTATAATTCATGTTTCACTGGCATTTATAATGATTTGTGTTCATTTTTACTTAATTAGCATAAGTGGCAAAATTATTTATTTGAAATTTAATCTTTAGTGCTAAATCTTTTCTAATTTTTTAGTAACGTGTTCAGTATCAATTTATAAGTGCTTCTTTTTTGTTGAAAATGTCTCCGAAGAAAAACATTCCTGAAACTAAAAGGGCTGAAATCATTGCATTGTTCAAAGAAGGGTTATCCCAGGTCAAAATTGCAAGACAAGTGAAATGCTCAAGAAATGGTGCACAAACAACCATTAAAAGATATAATGAAACCAATTCTTTCAAAAGTCATGATGGTCAAGGCCAGAAAATGTCTACAAACTCAATGGAAGACAGAGCTAAAGAGAGTATTTCTAGGTGATGGAGAAAAAAACCTCTTCTAATGTGACTGTTGAATTTTGAGAGGCAACAAACAACATGATATCAACTCACACAGTGAGAAGTAGGTAAGTAGATGCTTGTCTCAGTGGATGTAAAGTTAGAAAAAAAACCATTGCTGTCTAAGGTTAATAAGAAAAAAAGACTTCCTTTTGCAAAAGAGCATGAAAATTGGATGGCTGAGGATTGAGCCAAAGTTGTCTTATCTGATGAAAGCAACTTTGAAGTAAGTTACTTTATTAGTCAAAACTAATTTATTGAGCATAATTGATTTTATTATGCCTATTAATACTGTATTTTTATTGAATAGAAAATTATCCGTAAAACTTTTATTTTATCAGATTTTTTGAATACCTTGAGTTGTTTATGTTCATCAAAGAATTGGGGAAGCATATGATGCTCAACGTATTGCCCCACCTGTTTGGTTTTTATTATACATTGAGCACCTGTTTTGGTGCTCAATATATTGCCCCACCAAATTTGGAGGTGGGAGCATAATGTTTTCGGGCTGCATTTCGTTTTCTAGGACAGGAATGTTATTCACATGTGTGGGTAGAATGAATTCTAACACTTACACAAGCATGTTAAACTTTCACTGGAGAAAATTTTCAACAATAATATACCAGATGGAGTAATTCTCCAACAAGACAACACACCATGCCACACATCCAAAATTTTGGAGGGTTGGTTTGAAAAGAAAGAATTGAGGGTGGCCTCCTCAATCCCCTGAACTGAATCCCATTGAACACCTGTGACCATGCTTAGGTAGAAGAGGGAGGGTGCACAAATATTCTTCAAAATGTAAATTAGAAGCCAGACTTCATGAAGAATGGCAGAAAATTGCACCAACTACTTGTACTAAGCTGGTTTCCAATATGCAAAAGTGCATAAAGGCAGTTATAAAAGCAAAAGGAGCCCACACCAGGTATTAAATATAGGTTGAACTTACTTTAAAAGCTTTGTTATTTTTCTTTAAATTATAAAATAAATGAATTTCAATTATATTTCTTTTATTTTATACACCTGCCCCATAATTTTGTCCGTGGCTGTATATTCTGGGAAGTGTATTAATCTGGACTACTACAAATGTAATTACTTAACTTCACTTTTAAATCTGAAAAGTTCGAGCTTAAAGATGCTTATTTTAATTAAAACATATTCAAAAATTTTATTTCAATCCAAAATTTCATTTTAATATAAAAATATTCAGCCTGAAAGATTATTATAAATTTACTTATGCTGATGTTAACTATGCTGACTCCTGTGGTTCTACCAAGGATTGAACTCACCATCTTTGGCTAACAAATTTCTAAGATATTAAACTCCTACTCTTTAGCTTCATGGATGTGTTTTAAGCAGTGGCAGTAGCAGGCTTGTCTCCCTTCCTGCCAAAGTGGCTTTAAACTTTAGGCTTTATTTAAGTTTACTGAAATTTCTCCTCATAGTGAATTTTTATATTTTTTGGTGAAGTGCTGTCATTCATTTTATTGATTAAAATCCTGTTTTATCAGTTGGTATTTTCAAATCATCATTTTTTTTTTACTGAAATTCACCCAATACAAGAAAAAATATGGCTCATTAGGCTGATTGTCCAATAGTTTTTGTATTCATTTACACCTGGTTTCTTATGCAGGTCTATGAAAATGGATCGACTTAGGTTTTCCAGTATATCACCACTGTCATTATATTTATTATGTCTGTAATTTTGTCAATGCCCAAATCATCTAAACCTGCCAGCATCCCTGTTACAATTACATCTGGTCCTGCTGCTTTGTTCTTGTTTAATTTGGCCAGTGCTGATTCCACTTCAGATTTTAATTTTTCTGGTCCTTTGATATTTCTGTCTATTGTAGGTTGTCCTCTTTCATCATGGTAGTATTCTCTGATGTATTTGATCCATCTTTGAAGTATTTTTTTCTTTCTTTATTATCAATGTCCTATCCAGGGAATTAATTTTCTAAAAATGTTCTTTCATAAGACCCATTTCTTTCTTCCTTAATTACACAATATTTTGAGCTCTCACAAATAGCATTTGCTTTGAATTAAAACCTCTTTATCGTTGGTTAATATCAGAACAAGGTCACCAACAAAAATATGATAATAAATGCTTCTTTATAAAAATGTTTGGACTTTCATCTGCAGTCAAAATCATTGCACTTTTATTTTTTTTTTACTTGAAATGTGATTGGTTCATTTTGCACTTTTTTTTATTTGAATTTTGATTGGTTCCTTTTATTTTCATGAAAAAATCTCAATTGTCAATCACATGAGCTAATTTTTCATTATTCTGTCAGTCTTATGAATAGCAAAACTTGTTTGCAAAAGTCATCAAATGATTATAATGACTCAATTCACAATTTTTAACAATATTTACACAATTATAAATGAAAAAAGAATCACTGTCTCCATTCTTGTTTCTCTATATATTTTTGTGAGCATTTCTTTGTTTTTTTTTCTGTTTTCATTTTCTGTTGCCTACAACCATTTTCAGATGACAATGAAAGAACTTTAGTTTTCACAAAACAGCTAAACACCACTATTTATCTTCAAATAAAAATGGAATTCAGCAATAAGTCTATGAATCAATTATTATTTGCTTATTGGTAACTGCTGAGAAGTCAAACCCCCAAAAGTAGCTACTACCAGATGGATATTTGCAGACTTTGGTATAATCCTGCCCATGTCTACTTTTTCGACTCAAGTCTAATCCAAACCTATGTCTACCTTTTTACTCTGATGTAAACCAGACCTATGCCTACATTTTTACTCTAGTATAAACCAGACCTATGCCTACATTTTTATTCTAGTGTAAACCAGACCTATGTCTACTTTTTTACTCTAGTGCAAACCGGATTTATGTCTACCTTTTTATTCTGGTGTAAACTGGACATATGTCTACTATATTGTAAACCGAACATGTCTTTCTTTTTAACCCTTGTATAAAACGAAACTATGTCTACTTTTTTTCTCTAGTGTAAGCTAGATCTATGCTAATCTTTTTACTATAGTGTAAACTGAACCAATGCCTATGTTTTTAACTTTAGTGTAAACCATAACTTTAATGTAAATCCCATAAGACTCATATCTGATAATTTAATGTTTTTTTAAACACAAAAAAATTGATGTCATTAAATTAACCCATCTAGACTGTTGGTAAATTTTATTTCTTTAATAAAAATGTTTTATTTTCAGCAGCTTTTTCAATTTTTTTTTTCTGTGACTGATTTGACTCTAATCTATAACAATATTTATAAGTTGCACAGCCTGATCTCTCCTGTTTAATAATGAAATATGCCATTGTTATAGTAATGGGAGTTTTACTTGATGCCAATAAGCAAACATGATTCCTGTCTTTGAGATTCAATTTCCTTGCCATGTTTTGAAAATATTTCATGGAAATGTTTTTGGGGAAAGAGATAATCTGTATTCTTTTTATTCTAACTTTTGAAAGATAAGTTTGATTATATTAAATAATATCTTTATTTTTGTTTCATTTCAACCTTTTCATTCTGGAATCAACAAAGTAGCTCATGCTGTTGTACAGTAAACTTCATATGAAAAAAAGACACATAGTAATATAAAAACAACTGTTGATGTTTGCACATTATAAATTATCTCATGTGACATGCATTCATTTTTGGTTATGTTCATTATCTCAATGTAAAATGTCACCTTTTTTCCTATGTTCATTATATTCCTAATTGCCTTTTCTAGCACCCTTAAAATACTTTTTGAAAACTGCTAGCTTTTCTCACCTCTTACTGGAGGAGATTGCAGGTCTGGGAACATATTCTTCTAAAGAGATTTTTTTTCTCCCCCTTCACACTTGAATATGCTTCACGATAACTTAAACTCTAAATCTGCAGGTCTGTTGGCAGAATAAAAAAATCAATTGGCAATTTTGAGAAGTGAGAACTAAACAGACTCTTTTCAGGAAACTCTGAAATGTTTCTTCATTGCAGAACCATTCCTCACATACCTAAATTCCTTGCATCAGGGAAAAAAACCATCTTCAGTGCAGCAAAAACTTACATCTTGGTTTTATTGGAGTCATTTTTCAAATGCTAGTTGCTGTTTACTTTATTATACCGTTATTATCATTATTGTGTATACCTTCAGGATGTAGGCGATCATGATTCTCCATAATTTCCTATCCTTTGTACCTCTTAATAACTTTTGTCTTTTTGCCATCTCTCCACTGCTCCGCAATCCATCCACTCAAGCTAGCCAGTTTGGTTGTACATTGCTTTCCACTGACCCTTTTATCTTCAATCTCTCCTATGAGTATCAAATTTTCCAATCCCCCTTTCCTCATTATGTGCCCCAGAAATTTCAGATGTTAAGTATAAGTTTGCTTTTTGTTGCCATTGTTTCTAGAAATTTTTTGTTGCGCACATGCTCAGTGCATGGTATTCTCAGCATCCTTCTCTAAAACCACATTTATATTGTTTCAAGTCTCTTCTTTATCTGTGAGGAGATTGTTCAGCATTCACTGCCATATAGGAGGACTGATGCTACATAACAGTTCAGTACTCTTTTCTTTGATTCTAACAATATTTTTCTATTTCTTAACTTTCTTATTTTCCTGTTACTTTGCTTAGCTTTTGGAAGGCATCTTTCACTACCGCAATAGAACTTCGGATTTTTGTATCGCTCTCTCGATTTTCTGTTACTACACTTCCCAGATATCTAAATTGTTGTACCTGTTTGATTTCAGTTTCTCTAATCTGTAATTTGTATGTAGGGCTATTCATATTGCTAACAACACTGCAGACTTCTTGCAGTTAATGTTTAGTCTTTTTTTTTATAGACCATGTCCCTTCAGGACGTGGGTGATCATAGCCCTCTACAATTGCCTCCCCTCTTTAGTGCTTAGTAAGGTTTGGGTTTTTGCTATCTCTCCTAATCCCTATTCTGCCATCCATTTACACATACTCATTAGGTAGGTTATTCACTTTCTTCTGTCCCCTTTTGCCTTCAATATGTCATGTGAATGTCAAATTCTCCAAGCTCTCTTTCCTCATTATGTGCTGGAGAAATTTCAATCTCTCTCTTATTCTAAGTATGTGTACATTTTGTTTCCATTTTCCCTAAAACTTTGTTGTTGCTCACATGTTTAGTCTACAATATTCTCATCATCCTTCTGTATAGCCACATTTCTGTTGCTTCTTCATGGCCATATGGAAGGACTGATATTACATAACAGTTGAGCAATATTTTCTTTATTTCTGATGAATATTTCCTGTTTCTTAATACTTTGCTTAGCTTTTGAAGGGTATCTTTCGCTATTCCAACGTATCTTTGGATTTGAGTATCGCATTCTCCATCCTCTGTTAAAACACTGCCAAGATATTTAAATTTTTCTACTGGATTGATTTTGGTGTTTCCAATTCATGGTTTACATCTTGATTGATTCTTTTTGCTTACAACCATGCAGTCTGTGTTCTTACAATTGATATTCATTCCTTTCTTCTTGCTTGCCATTTGTATATTTTGTGTCATTAACTATCATATTTATATTATTATCGAGTGAGAAAGCAACATGCCAACAGTGATGCTTAGATACAAAGATGCAAATCACAGTATATCTATCATAACACCCCACCTGAAAAGAATGTAGCACACATATTATTATTTTATTTCCTTTGATTTCTGGTGTGTACACATTTATTTCTGGGTCTTGCCCAGAGACCTAAGGTTAGAAATGACATCATGAGATTTTCCACTAAAACAAAAAAAAATTTACATAGACAAAGCCCTTCAAAAGGTGTGGGCTGTGCTCGTGAGAATAATTTTTTTGTATTTCTTTAAGGCATGGGCTTCCAGGAATCCCTTCAATTATAGTATTGGAATCTTTTCCAACTAATCTGAGGGATCCAACTACAACAGGGATTGTTGATGTTCCCATTTGCCACATTTATGAGATTTCAATTTCAAAGTCCTTGTATTTTGATAGCTTTTTGAAGGTCTTCAAAGATACATTGCAGTCCACAGGGACTGCCATATTAATAAGGAGGCACTTGTTTTGTTTGCGGTCTCCAATAACAATGTCTGGATGGTTAGCTTTGATTATTCTGTCTCTGTGTATTGTGTAGTCCTATAAAATTGTTAGAGGTCCTATCTCTGTAACCAGGTCTGGGTCATGTTCATAACAATTTCTTTCAGTTTCCTTCCCATAGAAGTTGCAGATTTTCCAGTGCAGATATTGGCCCACTCTGTCATGCCGGGTTTTATATTCAGTGGGTGCCAGTACCGAGCAACCAGGTACAAAATGATCGATTGTTTCTAGGTAATTATCACAGAACCTGCATTTTGAGCTAACACAATATTTTAGTATGCGTGCTTGATAATTTCTAGTTAACAAGCACTGATCCTGTGCAGCAAAGATAAAACCTTCCGTTTCGGCTTTTAACCCTGCACTACGCAGCCACTGATGGGTACGGGGTTTGTCTACATCAGCTTGTATGGTACGGGCAGAGTATTGGCCATGAAGCGGTTTACCTTGCCATTGTTTCAGTATCTGGTTGGTTGCATTTGTTTTTGCTTTCTTTTTTATGTATTTTATTATTATTATTATTATTATTATTATTATCAAGTGAGGAAGCAACTTGCCAACAGTGATGCTTAGATACAAAGATACAAATCACTGTATAGCTATCTTGACACCCCACCTGAAAAGGATATAGCTCACATATCATTATTATTATTATCATTATTATTATTAATATTATTATTATTCATAGCTTATGATGGTAGTTGCTGGTAAGAAGATTTTTTTCTGGTCATGACTTGTGACTGAAGAAAATAAATCAGTCATTTCTTCTTGTTACCAACATCCTTTATACAATGATTTCTTGGGTATCCTTGCAGTTTGAGTTAAGCAAGCTTTGTTTTGCTTCTCTGTTCAAATTGCATCTAATATCTACAAGACTTTCTCCGTGTCTTTTGGACAACACCTGAGCACTTCAATGAAATCTATTACTATAAGTAATTTCTTAACTATATAATTAATTAATTATATAATTATAATTAATTGGTCCAAGAGAAAATATTTTACTTCTGATGTTAATCTCCAGGAGTGTGACTAGTTTCACCTTCTCAGGCTAATGTTTTCTGCTGACATAAAGGGGAAAGATTATATTAAAATCAGTTGCTAGGTCTTCTGCTAGGAAAGTATCATGCCAGACAGAGAATCTACCTTACAAATTTATAAATCTACCATTCATTCATGCATTGAATATTGCTGCCACATCTGCTTCTGCTATGTATTTAGAGATTCTTGATAAAATCCAAATACAAATTTGCAATGTTATTGGACCTGGCATCTTGGTTTCAGTTACTTCCTCACCACGGTAATATAGCTTCTTTGTGCCTTTTCTATAAATATTTCCATTGGTCATTGTTCTGATGAACTTTCATCTTTGGATCCTCAACTTGACAAAATTAAGCAATACTAGATTGGCAGCTAGGTCACATTTTACAGTTGAAGATGGCTAGATGTAACTGTTTCTCCTCTCACACGTCTCACTTGTAGAACTCTCTTCCAGTTTCTTGCTTTCCAGTCAACTTTGATCTTCAAAAATTTAAATATCAATCATTATCTTCTGTCTTCTTAATTTCTGTTCTGTTGTTAGGGAGAATATTTCCCTACAAGTTTGAACTCAGCCATCAGACAAAAGACATAAAAATATTCCTACATCAAGAGAGCAGCAGTAGCTTTTTCTGAAAACAGTCATTCATGTCTAAATATTCTCTTCCTTAGTTTCTATTCTACATTCTTTCCCTGTACCAAAAGGTAATAAACTTGTTAAACCAATTCCAGTTTTCTACTGTTGTTTTTGATAACTCAGTTACACGTTCTTTTATTATTCTCTCTCCTTAATAATATTTTTCTTTTTCTAATATTTGTAGAGTTTGGTAGTAGCAAATGATAATACTTAACTGTAATAGAAGTTGAATCTTACTGAGCAAGTGTAGAATTTGGTAATAACAACAGACAGTACTTGACTGTAGTGGAAGTTGAATCTTACTGAGCAAGTGTAGAATTTGGTAATAACAACAGACAGTACTTGACTGTAGTGGAAGTTGAATCTTACTGAGCAAGTGTAGAATTTGGTAATAACAACAGATAGTAATGGAAGTTGAGTCTAACAGGCAAATCTGTTACCCTGGTCAAATTGGTAGGTGGTTTATATGGCAGCCTGGAAAATTCTATTCTGATACCCAGACAAGCCTATTCTGCAAGTTCTGATTCTGGTGTGGATACTGGGATCAATAAATATCCATCAGTACCAGTACACTGTGAATCTCTGGAAAAATGTATTTATTTTGTCTGTCAACTGGATGCTAGTTGGGAACCTCCTTGCTATGGTGAGCCACACATTCCTGATTATTCACTATTCTTTCACACTCTTGCATCTTAGTAGCTATATTGTCTTGCCTTGAGTAAAATGATTTCAAAAATGGCCCTCCTAAACATTTATATTTTCATGCTTTAAATTATTGTAGTTGTCAGTCTTCTCCTTTTTGTTATGTCCAATTCAAATGGACAGGCAGTTTTCTATCACATAGGACTAAACCCAGTTTATTATGCACTATAGTTGTCACTGTCATTATTGGAATATCCCACAGGATTTTAATTTTGCTATTCTCTAGCACTTTCTCCTCCTTTGTGATGACATGGTCATGGGAAAAAATCAAATACACTTATTTCTTGCCACATATTTAACATCCTTTTTCTGAATCATTTTTATAGGATTTTCCCTCAGATATAATTCCATTAAAATAAGTTTGTTGCTCCATGTATTTCTCTTTTTATTTCTTGAACAGTTACATGATGACAGCCAGGCTCATGCTGTTCACTTATGAGGCACCCACCAGGTGATATATCCTTACCATTGGTTCCAGTACTATTGGTGCTGTCATCTCTCTTCGACATTGCATTCACTAACAAGATATGCCAAGGTTAGCCACCAAATAGTATTGTTTTTGCAACCCTATCTCTAGAAAGATTGTCATCCAAAAGCAAAGTTTTCCTGCCTATGAATCATGGCTATACCCTATCAGACATGACTATTAGTATTATTATTATAGTGATGGCACACACCCAGAATCCAACATAAAAATTCATAATTAATAAATACTTCAAATACCTAAGTGTATGGATGAATTATCACAAATTTACTATAGATCTTCTTTCATTTACTGTGTCCCTTCAGGATATTGGTGATCATGGCTCTCCACATTTTTTTATATAACACCAAACAATGTAATAACATTATTTTTCAGTTCTAATTCTGTCATGATCTTTCAGGATACTGAAGATCATGCCTCTCTACAATTTCCTTTGTTAATAAATTTTGTCCTTTTTGTTATTTCTCCTAAACATAATGACCATAAGAAGAATATTTATTGTGCCATGCCTTTTAGGATGTTGGCAATCATGGCTCTCCACAATTTCCTGTCCTTTATAGCTCTTAATTTTGTCTTTTTGTTGTCTCCTAAAGATTATGATCATAAGAAGAAGAATATTTATTGAGAAAGAAATGTCTTCTTAAGAATTTAATTCCTGAGATTATTCTTCTTTTATGTGCCATGTTCTTTCAGGATGTTCGCAATCATGGCTCTCCACTATTTCCTGTCCTTTATAGCTCTTAATAAATTTTATCTTTTTCTTATCCATCCTAAACATAATGACCATAAGAAGAAGAATATCTATTGTGTCATGTTCTTTCAGGATGTTCGCAATCATGGCTCTCCACTATTTCCTGTCCTTTATAGCTCTTAATAAATTTTATCTTTTTCTTATCCATCCTAAACATAATGACCATAAGAAGAAGAATATCTATTGTGTCATGTTCTTTCAGGATGTTCGCAATCATGGCTCTCCACTATTTCCTGTCCTTTATAGCTCTTAATAAATTTTATCTTTTTCTTATCCATCCTAAACATAATGACCATAAGAAGAAGAATATTTATTGTGCCATGTCCTTTCAGGATGTTTGCAATCATGGCACTCCACTATTTCTTGTCCTTCATAGCTCTTAATAAATTTTGTCTTTGTATTATCTCTCTAAAACCCTATTCTGACATCCATTTACTCAAGCTGTCATTGAAGGTCAGATGTTGTTTTCCTCTATCCCTCTTACCAGGCCAGATGTAGCATCAAGGTGCTTATTATTATTATTATTACTGCCTCATCCATTAAACATAAAAAATAAACAACCCACTTGAAACCCAGCCATGAATCTCTCCTACTACTCCCGTTCATGAACAAAGGTGAACACTATATCACCCCCTAGGGGGCATATCCTACTGCAGGAAATTGTTAAGGAAATCTGTAGCACTGAATGGGATATTTACTGTAGTCTATCTTATTCACCAAGACAAAAAAATGTACATGTTAATAGTGCCAACCAATTAAGATAAGAAGCCATGAGAGCCATACCTGGCACATCATCATCATGATGCTGCTGTTGATGGTGGTGGTGGTGGTGGTGGTGGTGGTGATGATGATGATTTTAGTTTTTTGTCTTAGATTTTGTCTTTTGTATCATAGACCCAAAGTTTTACAATTGTGTACTTTAGCTGTCCTTAGACATTTATGGATTTTTTTTAATGTTAGTAATGTTAAACTGCACTTTCTGGCACTTGAGGAATTCATTTACCATTCTTTAATTCTGTCTGCGTCTCCCTGCGAATCAATATTTGCATAAAAACATGTTTGTTTATACTGTTGAATATGTAATTATTTGAAAGTGTGGTCAGTTGTCTAAGACTCAAATTTTGACAAAGTCTTGCACTAACACAATTCACAATGTAGGAAACAACAATATTCATGTGATTTTGTTTTTCATTCCTTTTTATTTAAGCAATGTTATTGTTAATAACAATGTTTATATCTTGACAGATATATTTTACATTTGTTAAATCTTAATTTTTTAAGTTTTTTATTTGATTTCCAAAAATATAACATTACTTTGCAAACAACATATTTCAAGTTTGGTTATCTTTGGTATTTGAAGAATATGTTTTGCCCATATTTTCACCTTCAAGATTTCAGTAATTATTTCCTCTTGGAATATTCTCTAATAATCTTCAGAATTGTTTTGGAAATATGTAAATAACAATTCTAGAACATTTATTGAGAACAAACAACCTGTAGCTGGCCACTCGTATCCAAGGATGCGCATCTACTAGAATGTCTAGCTTCTTTTTCACAAATACTTTCACAGTAACTGCTCCGATGAGCTGCTTTTGCTGGTTCCCAGACTTCATGAATTTAAGCGTTCAACTAGGGTGGCATCTTGTTCTCACCCTTTCACTGTCAAAACTGTTAAATGTAGCCATCTCTTCTACTCCAATAGCTTCATGTCTTGCACTTCTCGCCTGTGGTACTCCCTCCCCAGTTCTTGTTTTCCTGATAACTATAATCTCCAACTATTCAAACATAACGTCAATCAATGTCTCCAGATGCCCTGATCTATCCCTCTCACCTTCTCTTCATCCTTTCCTCTATTACTCCTCTTTGCTCTCACTCCAAGTCTCTGTAACCCCTTGCGTGCTAGTGGCTTCCTGCCTTGCTTGGGGTTGAATTCTTTAAAAAAAAAAAAAAAATCCCTGTTACAGAAACATGTGCTCAGGCATGTTTATATTTGTTCAAAAACCAAAGAACCCACCTGTGGTTTATACTGGAACTATATTGAGCAGACCTTATTTACAGTTTCTGAAAGAGAATGCATTGTCTATCATGTTCAACAGTCTGAATAAGGCCAGCCCACTGAAAATGATTAGAGCAACCTCAGTCACAATGACTTGCAACTTTGTGCTAACACAACCATTGGTTCTGTCTACTCAATTTCACTCACAAGGCTTGGGACAATCTGTGGTATGTTTTTCAGGCACTTTCCACATGCTGAGATTGTTTCCTCCACAGAGATAACATCAAGACATTTTCCTGATAAATAAGCCATAGTGAGATTTGAACCCAGGTCTCGTGGTCTGAAAGAGAACACTCATTCAGCCATATGCCCATATAAACTAGCTGTATGTAGATAGAAAAATAAATGGAGCAAGTATACCTTCAGTCACAATGACTTTGTGCAAGCACAACCATCGACAGCTCCCAAAGGGTTCTGTCTACCCAATTTTACTCACAAGGTTTGGGAGAACCTGTGGTATGTTTTTTAGGCACTTTCCACACACTGGGATCACCTCCTCCAGACTGATAACATCAAGAAGACACCTTCCTGACAAATCAACCATGGTGAGATTTTTAAGACTTTTTTTTAATCTTGGAGCCAGAAAGGAGTTCCACAAGCGAGAAGTGTGAGAAAAGAAACTGTTAGCATAGAAATTGATGAGATGTCAATGCCAGTCTAGTACAGAAAAAAGGCACAGAGAGGCAACCTTACAGCTGTGGAAAAGTGACTGAAGCTGTTCCACCAGATCAAGACCAATAACGTTGGTGATTCTTCTTTGGATTTTATTAAGGAGCTCAAGGTAACATAACTGAAGGTAAAAGATGCAGAGAGAAATATCAAGTAACCTGCCTAACGAGCTTGTGTAAATGGATGGCAGAATAGGGACTGGGAGTGATAGTTAGGAGACAAATATTGCTTAGAACTACAATAGAAAGGAAGTTGTGGAGAACCATGTAAATGGTTGGCAGAAGAAGAAATCGGAGGGATAGTAAGGAGATAAACATTGCTTAGAACTATAATAGATAGGAAGTTGTGGAGAACCATGTAAATGGAGGGTGGAACAGGGACTGGGAGGGATAGTAAGAAGACAAACATAGCTTAGAGCTATAAATGATAGAAAGTTGTAGAGAGCCATGGTCACCTATGTCCTGTAGGAGTATGGCACATAAACCCTGGTAGTAATAAAATTGAACCTGTTATCAGCCGCCTAGAGAGGGACCAAATTATAGATACGTGGGTGCATTTGTGAGTTTATTTTTGTTTATTAGTTTTGCTCAAGTCTGACACATGGTCAAATGGTGGAGGTATGTGGAAGATTGCATTGTGAAAAACTGACAAGTCTGAAGGGTTTGCCTGCTTTAAAAATTAGTACTTGAAATGTTGACTTTTACTTGAACACAAAAACTGACCTCTGAGATCATATGGTATCTGAGCCATAAGGCTTGCCATCGATCTAGACAGATTATTGGTTTATTTAATACTGTTTCTTTTCCCCTTCAATGATAAGAGAACTAATTAGAATAGCAGAAAATCAATTTTCTAAAGTCATTTGTTCTGTTTCTCACTCCTATTAAACAGTTCCACTCAGAGTAGAATATATGTCTGTCTCAGGTATCCATCTCTGACTTTTGGCTAAAATATTTAGTTGGCCAAAAAGCTCATTCACTTTATTAAGTATAAAATCAAACAGAAAGGTTTTATTTTCAACACCAACTTTATCGAACAATCTTAAAAATGTAACTTGCATTTCATATGTCCCCTGCAGCTAATGTGGGAGGGCCTGAAACTAATCAATTTAAAATTGTTGTTTTAGAAGCCAAGCTATGATGATGATAAATATTTAATTTTTTAATTGATTTCACCCCAAGCAAGGCAGTAAATCTACTAAGCCACAGGTGGTTACTGGGTTTGGAAGAATTAGAAAGCAAAAACATTACTAAGGAATGGGAACAGAGGTAGAATAATCAAGAGGAATGTAGATAGCAATTGACATTGTATTTAATTTTTTGCAGATTAAAATTGGATGGAAAGCTTGGAGCTGGAAGGGAGTCCCACAAGCAAGAAGTTCAAGAGAAGAAACTGTTAGCATGAAATTTAAGGTTACATCTAGTCAGCTCAACTGTAAATTAAAGAGATCTTAATGTCAGTCTCATACTGTGCTTAAATTCAAAATCTCTAGGTACCATGACAAAGAGCTCATCCAAACAATTCCCATGAAAGTATTTATAGAAAAGGTACAGGAAGGAGACTTTTGTTGGTGGGAAAGTGACAAATAATATTGCTGATTCTTCTTTGGATTTTATCAAATATCTCTAAATATAGTGCTGTTCGATTAAAGTGACTCAACTTATCCTTTGAATTTAGTTCAACTTTCATTTCATTGGAGAAGAGAACATTCTTCCAGTCTTCTACGGTGAAATATTTGTAATAGTGAGCCCATTCAAGTCTCTTGGTTTTGTTGGCTTTGCTTTTTTAGCAGCTTAAACCTTCGTGAAACAAGATTTGTAGCCTTGTTCTAACAAGATTTGTAACCTTGTTCTGACGGACTGTTGAAGAGACAAGACTAACACATTGCTCTTCGCTTAGACTGGCTGCAATTTCTTGGCTAGTTATAGTCCTATTCTTCACAACTTCTCTCTTGATTATCCTGCCAGTTCTATCATCAATCTTTTTCTTTCATCCCCTTGTTTCCATCCTTGGAGCAGGAGTGGCATCATTATGTCCCCTAAGCACTCGAGAGACAGTTGATTGTGAGGTTATAGCAATTTCTGCAATTTCTCTTGTAGACTTGCCTGCTTTTGAAAGGGCAATAATAGATGCTTTAAGTGGTTCTGATGCATGTTTGTACCCTTTCATCTGGTTAGTGGCTTGAGTGGCTATTTCAAGCTGTTTTTATACTGTGTGAGGCTTTCTGGAATATTCTGGAATACTCTAGATTTAATTTAAGATGTTCTAGAATTCTCTAGAATATTGTCCTGAGTGTATTGTAAAATAGTTTTGTCAAAAGCTCTTTAAATTTACCAGTTTAATCATTAGAATGTGATATCTGAGTCTCTTTTTTTGCACAAAGTTTTTTCCTGATTCTCATTTATATCCAAATTTATAATTATCAGTAGAATACCTTAGGGTGAATAAACTTTTTTCCTAGGTGGTCAGGAAGGAGTCTTTATATTAGTAAGATTAAAAATTATTTTAAGCCCAAAAACAATAGACAAAAAATATTTTTAGTAAAAAAAAATCAGGTGAGTCACTTTTATCAAACAGCACTGTATATAGCAGAGACACTGGACCATATGTGGTATCAATATTCCAAGCATGTATATATGGTAGACTATAAATATACAAGATAGATTCTGGAGAGAAAAATTGTCTAGCCAGACACAGTGAACCAATTTTTTTAGCAGCAGATGATTAGTTTTGATTTTCTGTTTTCTACTCTTCATTATGCCTCACACATCTATTTATCCCTCTCAGTAAAGAACTTAGATGTCTTTTGCAGTCTTGTATGGATTTAACATTTTCTCTTAATGAAGACAATTCTCTAATGACATAATATATGAAAATGCAAAGGTTCAATATTTGGCAAATACAGTTAAGAAAAAAAAACGCTTTCAGTAACAATTTGGGCCTAGTCAAAAATGAAATATGCATTTTCCTGACAGAATATTAAACCCTTTATCTCAACTAATTTCAGCTTGAAACTTTTCATTGCTGGTCTTACTGGAAGAAGTTACTGTACAATTCAATCAGTTGATTCAAATAGTAAAAGAACCCATTGTACAGTTCTTTCTAGTATCACCATATAAACAGTGTCAGAAGGCCAGTCTTTGAAATGATTAGTAGTTGTTTGTTTCCCTTCCTCCATGATCTGTTGCAAATAAAGTTTTTGGAAAATATCCAAATCATAATTTCTTTAAAAAATGAAAAATTTTCAATTTTTTATGTTTACATTGGGAAATGAATTTTTAGAAATGGATTTTTCATTTATTAATCTGACATATTTTATTATTTATTTTTAGTGGATAACAATATTTAAGTAGATGTTCTGTTCATTTATTAAACAGTGTATTTATTTATTATCATCTACCAAACTGAATATTTGAGAAATCTTAATAGAAAAACATGCAATCTGTGGCAAGATTCAAACCTGTGTTTCTTCAGAGGAAATTTTTTGTTATATCTGACATGCTTTGACTTCTTGGCTCAAGAGAACATCATAACTAAGCACAGTTCAAATAGGGCTTTTAATGTAGCTGATATTAAAAAATGACCACTAATCAGTTGTTAACTGGGGCAAGAAATGGCTTGTTAATTTTAATGTTGCCAAAACTAAACTGTTCTGTTTTAATCATCTGAAAGAAATTTTTTTACCTTCTCTCTGCATGGTTGATGCTGATATCCAGGAGAGTAATTCATTGCACTTTCCTCTTTGGTACTACAACTTCACAAATTTAAGTGTATTACTAGATTGGCAGCTAGGTCTCACTATTTTTACTATCAAAATTGCTAAATATAACTGTGATTTCTTTACTCACACTCCTCACCTGCAGAACTCTTTGCTGGCTTTTTGCATTCTGAGTTAGCTACACTCTTCAAAAATGTAAATGCATCATTAATCCTCATCTTCTGTCTCCTTGAATCCTGTTTTGTCCTTCCTATAGCATTTTCCCATTTTTTTTCACACAGAGTAATCTATTGCATCTTAGTGGCTTTATCACCTTGCTTGGTGTGAAATTATTAAGAAAAGAAACAAGTACAATGTGAGACACCTAAAGAATGCCATATGATACAATGACAAAAATATTGTGAGTATAACAACCAAGATGAATACTCTGGGCTGAATAGCAAAGCATCTCATAATGATAACTCCTCATTTAAAAATTCCAACAACAGTAACCTTCAGTGCCTGATCAGGATTTGTCTATTTCCTGCATTGTATAATACTCATGAGTCTCAAGTTATGACTAGATTTGAGTAACATCAACCTCAGAGCTTTACACAACTTTAGAGCTTTATTCGGTGAGAAATCTCTTGCAAACTTTGCAAACCACTTTTGACATGTTTGATCCTTTGCAGTACCTTCTCCATAAAATTGTACAAATCTTTTTTTTTCATTCATGTCGCATCTTTTCATCAAATATAAAATGTGTAATGTGCTGAATAAATAAAAAATATTCTAACTTTTCAAATAAAGTTAAAAAGCTAAACATTCTTAATGCCATCTCATGACAAAACCTTAAGGAATATTTTAGCCAATTCTCTACTTAACCTAAAACCTAGTTTTAACCAATCCGTTTGAAGTATTCTTTCTTTTTTGTGTGCATGTTATATTCTTTCAGGATCTGAGAGATCACAATTTCCTATTCTTTGAAGTTCTCAGCAATGTTAGTCCTCTTACTATCGCTCCTAGTTCCTATTCTACTCATTAGGTAGTTGATTTGCTGTTTCTATCTGCCTATTTTGCCTTCAATATGTCATATGAGTATCAAATTCTCCAAACCTTCTTTCCTCATTATGTGTCCAAAATATTTCAACAGTTTCTTTCCTATCCTAAGAAAAAGTGTCATTTTTGATCCCATTTCCTTAAAAGTTGTTTGTTACTCACATGTTCTATGCAGTGTAATCTCAGCATCTTTCTGTAGAATTACATGTATATGCCTCAAGTTTCCTCTTCATCTGTGAGGAAATTGTCCAGCATTCACTGCCATATATGAGGACAGATATTACATAACATCAAACTTTCTATCCTTTGTACCCCTTAATAAGTTTTGTCTTTTCATTATTCCTGCCATCCATTTATAGGGAGGTTATTTGCTGTTTTCCCCTGTCCCTTTTGCCTTCGATGTCCTGTGAGTATCAAATTCTCTAAGCCCGTTTTCCTCATTATATGTCTTAGAAATTTCAACTGTCTCTTTATGATTTTAAGTATAAGTGTCCTTTTTCATTTCCATTTTCCCTAAGACTTCCTCGTTCATCACATGTTCAGTCCGTGATACCATGGTCTCAGCATCTTTCTGTAGAACTACATTTCTGTTGCTTCCAGTCCCTTCTTCATCTGTGAGGAAATTATCCAGTGTTCACTGCCATACAGGAGGATTACAGTTAGTAGAATAAAACAACTGACTTACAATGACTTACTTTTCTCATATGATTATCATATCTGCCAAACAAGCCCACAGGTTGTGGAGTTTTTTTTATTACTCTTTAAATAGTTCTACAAACATTTAAAGCTATTTCTTACAAGAAAATGACAAAGAAGCTAAGAAGAGTGATTGAACTGTGCCTATCAAATGCAAACAACCCATTAAGTCTGTTTTAGAACTGAGAAAAATGTTGTTAAAATGGGATTGCTTTGTAAATGCTTGTGTCAGGCCAGTCAATAAAACCACTGTCCAATCGGAGGAAAGAGAAGACATTAGGAAAGATTTACTGTTATACGGATCTTAATGCAATTGGTTTTAAATGATATGAGGGAAAGATGAACTGACCAAAAGAACTTGTAAAATGTCTGGAATAAGGCAAAGAATAGTTTTGTTTTTACTTTGAAATGAAGAAAATTTATAATTATTTTTTGTTGTAAGTTTTACTCCATCTCATTATTTTTACTTTTTGCCATATTATGGTTCAGTACATTTTTACTACATTATGGATTGGTGCACTTTTCCCTGGTACTATCATTTTATTAGAGATTTTATACATCTAATTATTGTTACTTTTTTCTTATAACACTGAATTCATAGATTCTTGATTATTGCTATTATTTTATTACTACTTTTATTCTGTCTTTTTACTGTTGCCTTTGATACCAGCATTCTGCTTCAATACACACTTCATTATTACTATTATTTTATTACCATTTTTATTCCATTGTGACGTCCTATCCTGGTCTACCACGGCACCAACTGTGACGTCCTCGCCGCGGCACCAGCTGTTCACTCCTCGCTGCTCCGTTTGGGTGTTGCCGCTCCAAACGTGACGTCTGCCTGTCGCGTCAGTCGTGTTGTCTCGTCCTGTGACGACCAACTGGCTTGGTATTGGTCGCGGCACCCAAATGTGACGTTCTAACCTTTTGGTGATTCAGGTGGGAATCTGGTTAGATTTGATATCAGCCTCGTCGTCCCAACTCTCTTCCAATGCCTGGTTACCAAAGTAACTGCCTTGATCTCCAGTCTGCCTACCCACGTCTGTGAATTGATCTTAGGCAGACGAGATCAATCAGTAGTTAAGAACCCGTAATGCAAATCGGGTTCAACAGGGTGACACCACAAAATATGCATAAAAAGAAAATAAAATGAAAACTGAAAAGTTCAAGGTATCAAAGAAAAGATAACAAACTTTATGTCTAGTTGTACAATACATAGGACTGCGTCTATCTCCCGACCCGTTCTATGGATTGTGACACGTTGTTTTCCGTTAGGCGAGTTTTTTAACGCTTCAAGTTGTTTGCTCTTTAAGAAATTGGTTTTCGGTGTGTCTTCGGACAAAAGTCGAAAAAAACTTATTTTTAGTGGTCTGGATCTAAGTTGCTCTTCAAATAATTGTTCTTGGATTGAAGAGGAGTCCGGAATGTGCATGGATCTTTCAAGTCAGCTATCTGTGAGGCGGAACCAACTTCCACTGCGAGCTTCGAACTCTCTGCTGCAACTCCACTCTGCTGAACTGAACTCAACTGATTTCTGCTTGCTGCGGCTTCAGATATGGATGCCGACCAAAACCGGGGTGGGTTTGTCGGCGCCGGGACTCCTCGATAATTCTAAATACATATCCACCTCTTTTATTTCTGGTTAGGAATTTTCCACTCTCTTCCATTTTTGGGGGCCTTTTCTTACTCCCACCTTCTCACCATACTTCAGAGGGGCGTGAGCTGCCCTCCCCACTTCTTTGTAGCAGCTTCTCACACCTATCCTCTAGATGGGCGGTGACAGCCTCCTTCGTACATCACGTGATCACCACTCGACCAATGGTGTCTTAGTCGCGCATGAATGAATCCGCAGCTTTGTTTCAGGAAAGAAAAATATCTTGCTTAACTAAAAAAAAAAAATCTTTTCTTTTCCTTTTCTTCCTCTTGATCGCAGTTATCATTTTCTCTAGCCGCAAACAGGACAATATGAACGACGGTGGTCATAACTCTTGTTCTACACCTGGGCTTCGTCAGTCATCTTATCGCTAATTATCAGAATGGGTGGTCTTTTTAACACGACCAGACATCGCCCCAAAAAGAACATTTTTAAGTTTCCATTCATTTCCTTTCGGTACATATTTCTGATAACATAATTTTATTATCACAGGCTAAAGATGTTCCGTCGAAAGAAATTGGTCAGTGGACACATCGTGTGCGGTTTTTGACACAATTAATTTTTCATATCTATCCAAAGCCCTTTAGTCCACCTGTTTTTCGTCACTTATCGAAATAACATTTTCATTTGGATTTTTCTTTGGCCAGTCGGTCTGTGGTTGATAATCAGATGCCTCCCCATACCAGCAGTTTGTTTACGCATCCCAGATAACACAGCCGTCGCCAAAACACACCCGATTCCGTTATCCACTCAGAATTTCCCTGTCATTGTAATGACACTCTTTCGCCATTTGTTACTTATCAAAATATCCTTTATCCATTGTCTCTTAGCCGTGGTGTTCTGCTTATCATCCACATTTTGGGTCTCGCCTCTCTTTTGCCTTCTTTTCTTTCTTTTCTTTTTCTGCCTCGGTAAATGGTGCCACACCATCTTATTATTGTTGCTTTTGATACCAGCATTCTGCTTCAATACACTCTTCATTATTACTATCATTTTATTACCATTTTTATTCCATCTTATAATTGTTGCTTTTTATTCTGCATTCTGAGTCAATACACACTTCATTATTACTATTATTTTATGACTAGTTTTATTCCATCTTATTATTGTTGCTTTTTAGACCAACATTCTGGCTCAATACACTCTTCATTATTAGTATCATTTGATTACTAGTTTCATGCCATCTTATTATTGTTGCTTTTTTATCATAACACTATGGGTTATTACACTTTTCATTATTGCTATTTGTTGTAGTATACCTACAGATGATAATGGGTATGTCCCAATTCACATACAGCAGTAAATACTGTATGTTGGTCTGCAGTTGGAGATTTTTGTCCAGCTGTGTTGGTCAGACTCTTTGCCTGCGGGCAGAGAGGATCCCCATATGAGGCTACGTCAAAGGGCAAAATCTCATCTCAGGAAACAACTACCTGACCCAATTTTATACAGGGTCTACGGGGAATTTTTGGCCAAGCCTACAGGCTTGGGTACCCCACATTAAATTCAGCCTTCTGCCACATTTGATCATGTAGGGCAGTTGGTAGATATCCTGCAGTTGGAGATTCATCTCCATTGTGCTGGTCAAACTCTCTACCTCCAGGAATAGAGGATCCCCAGATGAGGCTATGTTGAAGGGCAGAGTCTCCTCTCAGGAAACAATTACCTGACCCCATTATATACAGGGTCTATGGGGAATTTTTGGTCGAGCCTACAGGCTCAGTTACCCCGCATTAAATTCAGCCTTGTGCCACATCTGACCACGTGAGTTAGTTGGTAGATATCCTGCAGTTGGAGATTCATTGTGGAATTCACTTTACTCACTTCAAGCAGTTGGCTACTTCTTCTATGAACTGCTAACAAATCTTATATGTGTTGTTCTTGTCCTAAGTATTATCATTCATTACCAACCTTTGTGTGATTATTCTATTCAGTAACCTTCTCTAGGTTACCACGCTATTCATCCTAGGTATTGACAAGAGACTACATCTAGCTGCAAACCTCTGATTGGAAGGTTTTGAAAAGCATGGAACCATCTCTTAATTACTGTTGTTCCCAGGTCTACCTTGACCAGTGGTTGTAGCACCTGTTAGGGACTCAGCTATGGCCAAATAGTTAACCATGAAACTGGGGTAAAAACTCTATAAAAGTATAAAAAAATTATAGTAAAAATGCCAGCAATAGATTTCATAGTAAGAAAAATATTACCATCAATGCATTTTTGAAAAAATAAAACATTACCAGCAATACACTTTTGTAAAAGATATTACTAATGCTCCCAAGAAAATTAAATTTCAGCATTAAATGACCCATAAGCAGCTACACAAACAAATTATTACTATTATTTTATTAATAGTTATATTCCAAGTTATTATCGTTACATTTATCACAAATAATACACTCTTCATTATTACTATTTTTATTACTAGTTTTACTTCATTGTATTAACATTGCTTTTTTATCATAATAAATGGTTCAATAAAAACTAACAAAGCAAATAGGTTAAAACCAGAAGTGAGAAAATGACTTCCAATGCGACAAACTTGCATCATACACCTAAGGAGCCCATCTTTTATGAAGGCTGCCTTAAACATTTTGTTAATGACCTCATGATTAATCAGGACCCAAATGTCTAATCATGTTGCTACATCTTTCTTTCCAAGATTCTAAGCTGTTTTTCATTTGCTACTTAGTAATAGATTCTTTTTAAGTTTTTTTTCTAAATTTTTAGGGAAAAACGATTTTTCTATTTTTATTTGGTAAAATATTTAAATAAGTGTTGTATCCTTAAAGAGGTTACAAAAAGACAAAGATGGAACTCGAATGAAATAACAGCAACATGAACATAGATGAAAGAAAGAGAGGTTTATTGTAAAAGAGAATACACTACTGAAAGACAGGGAATCAAGTAGCAAGCTATTAATTCATGAAGCAAGGATATCTACATGGTCAGATGTAGCTCAAGGCTGAATTTAATGTGGGGTATCCGAGCCTTAGGCTTGGCCAAAAATTCCCCATATAAAACAGTGTCGGGTAGCTGTTTCCCAAGAAGAGACTCTGCCCTTTTGACATAGCCTCATCTGAGGCAGAGAGTTTGACCAGTACAGCTGGAGATAAATCTCCAACTAATTCCCGAAGCAAGGTTATTTAACTTACCTCCCCCCGTGGCAGGATGTGGCACAAGGCCATTTTTAATGCAGGGCATAACCGAGCCGATAGGCTCAGGCAAAAATTCTCCATAGACCCTGTATACACATGAACTGGTAGCTGTCTACCACCCTAGATGAGACTCTACCCTTCAGCATAGCCTCATCTGGGTTCCTCTCTGTCCAAGGGCAGAGAGTTCAGCCAGTACAGCTGGAGACTAATTGCTGAAGAAAGTCCTCAGGTATTTCCTGTATTCACTATATATATCTACTGATATAGACAGTCCACATAGGTGATAGGGAGTGTGGGACATTCCATTACAACACCTCACTCTGAGCTAATTTTCCCATGAAATTTTGTTCAGTACCTCTTCTTTTTGGGGTCAGGACATAATTTCTTCCTCTTTCTAGTACTTTTCCATCTCACCAATAAGATATGCTATTAAATTTTGGAATTTAATAGACAAGGGAGTCCTGTCTACTCTACTACTTAACCTATAACTGGAGGAGAAGAGATGGGATCATGTCTTTCACAAGGGCATTAGTTCAGAAGTGAATGTAACAGACCAGGTAGGAATTTGAACTTGTTTTGCTGTTTCCGTTTTCTACACCAATAACCATTGTGCTACTCACACATTCCACATAAGAGTTTCAAGTTAGAGAGATCAAATTTGTAGAACTATTTATAATATTTATAATTTCCCTTCTCTGCTTAACATATTGAGCACTCTATGATTTAGCTTTATTACTTACTTGGGTTTTTTTCTTTGCACTAGAAACTTAAGGCACTGAATGATTTATTTTGTCCTGTTCAGATGTTTCTAATTCTTTTTGTTTTCCCATTTTTTTTCCTTGGGTACCAATTTGTTTTGATAGACTTACAAGTTGTGCTATCCAAGGTTTTTTACAACCAAGTATTACTAGTAGTATAATTATAATATCTATATATATAAACTCATTGTATTCTGTCATTTAACCCATGGCTAGTTGGGGTAGAGATGAAAGATATTCTGTTTTCTCTCTTTATCTATATGTATAATTCTCAAAATGTGTGTATGTGTGAGAGTGTGTGTGATTGAATGGTGTTTATGCATTTCCACAGTTTTCATCCAATTTCGATGAATTTTTTTGTTTGATAAATAATTCCTCAGTACCAGTTTTGACTCCAAATTGTTTGTGACAATGGCTCTCCACTACTTCCTGTCCATCATAACTCTCAGCAACGTTTTACTATTTACTATTTACTGTCTGTTCTTGAATATATATCCTTCATATAAAAACTTCAATAAAAATAAATAGTTTAAATTATTACAATAATATTATTCATTATTATACAGTTCCCTTTTCAGGGCCACCCCCCATTCAAATTGTTAACCCCCACCTTTTGGGGATGTGCCTCAGTTGCACCCAAATGTTGTTACTAATATTGATTTTCGGGTGGGCTGACTTTAAACTTCAACTGCTCCAATTGAACAGCAAAAATTCCCAGTAATGAAAGACTCAGTCAAAGATAGGTTATTCTGCTAGTTATTAGTAAATTGCCAAAATTTCTTGAGAGAGATATTGTAATGCTTTCCCCTTGGCTTCTCTATGATTTTGAATATGGTGTAGTCCTTTTTCTAGACTAGATGTCATCCAAGTTAGTAGAACTACAAGTAAAAGTAGTCTCTTAAAGCATTCATGTGAATTCTAACACACAATTCGATATCGCACTGACTGGTTCACAGATTGGAAAAAGTCATAAATAAGAGGGGAATTTTTTTTATATGATTTACAACAAAATAATTTTTCTTGACCAATGGGCATGAATAACAGAGAAATAAGTATAAAGCATTGAAAATGTGTTTGATGAATAGTTTATGTGGTAAGAATTAGCACATCAAAATTAGTTCACATCATTTTCATATTAAAGGTACAACACAAGGACTGAATTCACAATAAATACAATCTGAAATTCTTCAATTAGTCATTATCATTATCCCACAAAATATTTGAACTAATATCCTCATTCTTGTTGCTTTGATCACTACGTTTTGGGCAATGTCTTCTTCAGCCTTTCTCATTGTCTGAAATTCTTCGATTAGTCATTATCCCACAAGATATTTGAACTAATATCCTCATCTTTGTTGCTTTGATCACTACATTTTGGTCAATGTGTTCTTCAGCCTTTCTCATTGTCTGAAATTCTCACCTGAGTCATTATTATTATTCTCCAAGTTGTTTAAACTAATATCCTCATCCTTTTTGTTCTTTTCAGTATATTTCAAATAACATGTTTTTCAGCCTTTATCATTGTTTCAAATTCTCAGATGAATCATAGTTTTACAATTTCATTGGCTTCTGACTTTAACTTCTCTTCTTTATTTAGAAATAATGTACAACTAATGTTTAAAAACCAGTTCATATTTATTAATATATAAGTTGTTAAGAGTATACTCATTATGGTTTAGATTTCTTATTACAACTTTCACCCTTTCCATGGCAAAAAATTCATCCCTTAAAAAGAAGTCCCTTTTGTAGATCCTTCTAGATACAGCCAGCAGCATTTTTTCAGTTATTATTTTTAATCTCTTTCTGTTTTATTAGCTTTACTAACATTTTTTAAGTGCATAGTTTTACTGGATTATTTCCCTTTGCTATCAGGGCAATAATTATTGTTTATTTTTCTAAAACTTATCAAACTTTTGCAGGATATTTAATGCCAGAAAATATTTTTAGATTTTAAGAACATCTTTTGAGAGGTAATAATGGTTTAGTGATGCAATGTCTTACTAATTAACCCATAGCTAGGAGATGAAGAGGTAGATTAATACCTTTCACAAGAGTATTTGCATGTAAGTGAATGCAATGAACCCAATGTGAATTGGAACTCGGCTCTTTAATTAACAATTCTGAGCCATTATACATTACACCACCCACACATCTGAGCTTACTGCACCAGATATTCTGAAGTGGTCACCCATCTTGGTAGTGATTGGGCTTGATGCTGCTTAACTTTAGTGATCATACAGGAACTAGTGATTTAACATGATGTTGTCATTAGCTCAGGGAAATAACTTCTCTGTGTTTAGGAATTTTCTCTCTCTTTTTTATTTTTTTTTTGAATATTAATGACAACTTCTCTTGGACAATAATGACTTCCTATATTGTCTGGTAAACTCTATGACTTTCATGAATCAGTTCTTATAGCATTAACATATATATATATATATATATATATATATATATATATATATATATATATATATATATATACACATATATGTATATATATATATAATGAGTGTTAAGAAATATGAAATCTTTTTTTATCTGAGGCTTGCTTTATTTTTTTTTTGCATCAACTGACAAATCTTTGACAGGATCATCCCCTGGTTCAACTTCCAAGTTTGCAAAGTTAGAAAGACAACAACTAGTAAAGAGAAAGCATTGTTTATTGCCAAGATGATATCAGGTGTCAGCACTTGGCAGTTGTTTCGTCCTTTTTAATCAAAGAAGACATGGCAATTATGTGTATATCCTTGCTTTTTGATTAAATAAACATGAGTAGCTGTCCGTGCAGTTTCCATCTGCATTATCTACGTCTTGCGTATATTGAAAGAAAATATATGAGAATAAGTTTAAAGCAATTTAAATAAACAAAAACAAATTTATGGCCTGACCTGACAGCAATATAGGAAGACCAAAAAGACAAAAAAAAGAAATCTGTACCCTGCATTTTCAATGATTTTTGTCTTTCTCCTTTCAAGATGGATGTAATCAACTTCTTTCATTAGAAAAACCATATTCAGTGTGTCAAAAATATTTTGATTTTTAAACTGTTGAGAGATCTTTTAGGTTTTTTACTAAGTTTATATAATGCTCTACAGTTGGTGTCTTTCAAGGAACTTAGCTTTTTAGAAAGTTTTCAAGCGCTAGTTCTTTACTATCTTGCATTTGAGGAAAGAGGGATTGGAAAATTTAACACTCACTGGATATATTGAAGGCAAGAGGAACAGAGGAAAAAGTAACCTATCTGACAAGTTTGTGTAAATGGATGGCAGAACAGTAACTAACGAAGATAGTATGGGGACAAATTTTGCTGAGACCTACAAAGGAGAAGTTGTGGAGAGTCATAATGGCCATTTTCTAGACGGTACACAGTACATAGAAGAAGAAGAAGAAGAAGAAGAATATAATAATAATAGTAATAATAATAATAATAATAATAATAATAATAATAATAATTGTCCACTTCTGAGCTTTATATCAATGGACAAGTTCTTCTTTCATGTCCATTCAGGGAATTAGCAATCGTGGGTCTCCACAATTTCCTGTCCTTTGTAGTTCTTAATAAATTTTGTCTTTTTGTTATCTCTCCTAAACCTTCTTCTGCACCCCCATCTGCTTGAACTCACAAGGTAGCTTACATGTTATTACTAAATAAAATATGTTTCACATTTGTAAATATTTGTATATATCAGACTAATAGTAGGTAAGCAAATGACAAAATGAAAGAAATGACAAGTTTTAAGTTTTTTATATATGACTGTCTGAAGATGATGAAACAAGGTGGAAAAGCTTACAAATGATGCATTTCACCAAAATGTCTATTGTTCTTGGGTTCAACAGGCTGAAATGTAAGATGAAACTGTGTGGGAAGAAAGGAAAATTCATTGAGCTTTTTGAGAAAAGATAAGCAATAAATTTAGATTAACTTTTCAGATCCAATGACTAGAAACCAGGAAGTGTCTGTTTGCTTATATATATTTCATCTGGGAATTTAACTATATTGTCGACATGAAAAAAAAAAAAATAATAATAATCCCTAATTATAAAGGTAATTTACATTAACCAGAAAAAAAAGGCTTTAACACAATCATCTGTCTTTTTAAATTTGGATTTTGTAATGTAACTATAACAACAAAAACATTTCAATTTCATTTTTGCCTTGAAAAAGTTGGAAGACAAAACGCATTGGCAAAATCTAAGATTTTTTTTCAATTGTCATTTTATACCAATCTGTCTTGTCCACAGAATTGATCTGGGAATTTAACTAAATTATATATATATATATATATATATATATATATATATATATATATATGTATGTATGTATATAAATAAAAAGAAAGAACAGTAAGATATAAAATCCGGTGTTCTTATAGATATTTTATTTTTACAAAATAGTGCTCAATGTAAATTTATAGAGCATTAATATTATAAATTAATTGATTTAAAATATGTTTTTTTTTCGCTACACAGTTCCAACCATGTTTCAAAAAATAGAAGCTAAAACCCCAAATTTAATTTTGCAATTAAATTAAAAGCATTAGTTCCATTTCATCTTCAAGCGATTAAATTGGGGTTTTAGCTTCTATTTTTGAAACATGGTTGAAATTGTAGCAAAAAAAACCATATTTTAAATCAATTAATTTATAATATATATATATATATATATATATATATATTGTTTTTTTATAGTTTTTAAAATGAGTTCACCCCAAGCAAGGCAGTAAAGCCACTGAGATGTAAGGAGTTACTGCGTGTCGATGAGTTGGAAACAGGAACATTGCTAAGAAGCAAGAACAGAGAAAGAATAATTAGGAAGACACCAGATAGTGATTTACATTGCATTCAAATTTTTAAAGATTAAAGTTGACTGGAAAGCTTTGTTCCACAAGCAAGATATGCAAGAAAAGAAATTGTTAGCATAGAATTTACGGTTACATCTAGCCAGCTCAACTGTAAATTGGCAAGACCTTATCACCAGTCTCGTACTGTGCTTAAATTTGAAGAGTCTAGGTACCATAGTGAAGAGCTCATCTAAACAATTACCATGTAATTTTTTATAGAAAAGACACAGGAAGGTAACCTTACAGTGATGGAAAAGTGACTGAAACTGGGCCACCAGATCAGAGCCAGTAATAAAGCTGATTCTTCTTTAGATTTTATCATGAATTTCTAGATATATAGCAGGAACTCCAGACCATATGTGGTAGCAATTGTCTAAGCATGGGCAAATGGTAGACTTATAAATATGTAATATAGAATCAGGAGAGAAAAAATGTCTAGCATGACAGAAGTGAACCAACCTTCCTGGCTGCTGACCTAGCAATGGATTTCAAATAGTCTTTCCACTTCATGTCAGCCAAGAACGTTGATGTGACTACATATATGTATGAACAAGGGATGCTGGGAATGTCAAATATAAATTTTTTTTTCTTATATAATCTAGCCAATTTCATTTAGATTCTTTTTCTTTTACTTTCCATCACTTTTGTTATTAGAAATCCTACACTGTGATGTAAGAAAATCTGCAAGGAATGGTGAAATGTTGTAGAAATCAGGGCACAAATTTACTGTGGATGACCTTGTGAGCAAGGCACTCTCTCAAAATATATATATATATATATATATATGAAGAAATATATATACATATATATATATATATATATATATATATATGAAGAAATATATATACATATATATACATATATATATATATATATATATATGAAGAAATATATATACAGATATATATATATATATATGAAGAAATATAGTTTTGAGGTGTGCTATATTTATGCGATAAAGTGCTCAATATCAGAGATAGAGCGTATATAAATAAAAATATAAAAGTGAACATTGAAGTCAACACTTAGAGGCAACAGGCTGTTTCATGCTAGATGCAATTGTCAGGCAGCCCGATGATTGCGTCTAACATGAAACAGCCTGTCACCTCCGAGTGTTGACTTCAATGTTCACTTATATATATATATATATATGTATGTATATAATAAGACTAAACATCCTGGCATTACATAGATGTTTTAGAGTTGTACAGTTTAAAAAAAAAAAACAACAGTTTATATATACACATATATATAAATTTGCATCACTTGTAATGGCTGCTGTCTTGTTTTGGTATCTTCTAAAATGGCTCTTCTTGAGACCAGCATTCAATTTCATAGGATCAAGCATATATGGCAGATAATCTCTGGATCTTCATGCCCTGAAACTCTCCTGCATACCACCATGTACTTTTTACAGTTTAGATGATGATTCTTTTTAAATCTTGTTGCAAACAAGGTATTTGCTGGCAGAATGATGAAGCAGGTTGGCATAATTGAGTTGTTTTTGGTTGTTATAATGACCTTTCAGATGGTTTACATATTCTACCTTCAATAATAGCATATGCTCATACCCACCACATTTCCAAGACTGCATTTTAGTTGCCAAATCAGAGATACTGCTTGATTTGAGCATACCTGAGACATTCATCCTAAAAAACATTACACTCCTCCTATATATTACATATATCTAGGCACCTGAAGATCATGAGAGCCTGAAACATAATTGAATATTCAAACTGTGCCTCATTGTGGGTGGACACTGTGAACAGATTTTTGCTCTGACTGGAAAGCCTAGGTGTTGAGCACTAATTTACCACTGAGGTAGGTGTTTGCCTTTTAGCCAGACTGGTCTAGAAGGACAATTCTGAATTCAAAACCTGTGGAGGGTCATTTGGGGACCTCTGTGGCACATAATGCACCAGGTCTCTGTATTTAGCCCTTCAAAGGAGGCGGATGGTTCTGCACAAAACCATCACCACTCTAATCAAATCTCATGTGCTGATGTCAAGCTGTTGGTTTTAGGAACTGATCTGCTTGACCCTCATACATCGAATTCAATGGGAGAGTTGAGTATATATATATATATATATATATAGTATAAAAAATTTGAAAAAATTTGCCCTCAACACTTCCTGGGTTTCAACCTTAGTGATTTTGGTAAATAATTAATTTGCAACACTATTCAAGCCCACTCCTATAGCTTGGTGCCATAAAGTAAAATTATCAGAATGGGAAGAACCAGAAGTGAGAGAAAAAAAAACATTTTTGCATATATAATCATCCAGGTTTGTAGTTGACCAGAGTATGTTTATTAACATGTCTACATCTGGACATCAATTCAGACTGTTCATTCAACAACTTGTCTCTAGGTATTTTGTGATTAAATTTTTCTCTCATGAAAATATCCTCCTTTAGCCTTGATTGCTCCAGCACAAATTTTTGGCATTTGTTGCAAAGGTTTCTTCCAGTAGAAGTTTGATAACTAATTCCATTCTCTTTTCAATGACTCTAAGAGCTCTTTTTCATTTTTTCACTCTTCTGTCAAGTTCATCCCATGCTAATTATGGGGATGGCTTCAAACTTTTGAACTGTAGTGTATATATATATATACACTAAAGTCATTACATTCTTCCCTTATACATACATACATATATATATATATATATATATATATATATATATATATATATATATATATATTGCTTATTGCTTTTGTATGTACAGTACTTAGTGGAATACGCTCAATATCAATGATAGAGCTAATATATTCTGTTGTATGTATATGAGTTTGTGATTGTCTGATGATCACAAAAGCGTGAAACCCAGCACCACAAACTTATATTCATATAACAGAATATATATATATATATATATATATATATATATATATATATATATATATATATATAAAGTGTGTTTCATTAAGATGGATCAAAGTCAGCATTAAATAAATCAGTGTTATTGGTGAAAATTTATTTATTTCTCTATTGGATCATGTTATTTAAGTCATGGCAATTATGTGTGAAAAATAATACCGCCCAAATATCCACCAAATCTGAAAGAAAAAGAAAAAATCATTTGACACTTAAACTTAATTCCGTTTTAAAATCAGTCCAAATTATTGGAACACCCTTTACATAGTAAATTCAACATATATCCTTCTCTCTTTATAAAAATCTATTACTTTCCTTAAAAATATTCACTTTTACATTTGGATCTGAAACCGTGCAGGTATGAAAAATTTTTGATTATCTATGATGAGAGAAGTTCAGCTGGTTCTGTGTAGCTTAGTTGGTTAGAGCTGCTAGGTCTAACAATAGCTCTGCTTGCCCAGGGGGGTGCAGGTTCAAATCCTGCTAAGAGCATAAATTTTTCTTTAATAATTTTTTCAAACATTCAGGCCAGTAGATGAAAATAAATATATTATTTAATAAATAAATGGAGCATCCATTTAAATACCCATATCTACTAAAAAGAAAAAAAATGTTTAAATTGATAAACAATGTGTCAGATTAATAAAAATCTATTACTTTCCTTAGAAAAATTTGCTTTGTTTATGTTTGGATATGAAACTGTAAAGATATGAAAAACTTTATGAGGTCTATGATGAGAGATGTTTCACTTAAAGGCACAATTTGGCTATGCATGATCAACTGTTTCTCTGTCTGCAGACTCTAAAGGTAGCTCCTTCTACTCAGATAGGACTATCTGCTAAAAATAACATTATATGTACATATACACACTAAATGCACTACATCTATACATTCAAGTATATCTATTTCAAAGCAACAAAAATCTTTCGTAGTGCATCATTTTTATTCTTGATCCAGCTGAATCTAAAATTAATTGTTTTAACTCTGTGCCTCAAAATATTGACTGAAATGCATTTTGTTGATATATTGTTCATAATAAAGAAAGAAAGAAAAAAATCAAAGAAAGAAAGTAAGTAAAACTAGAATGAAATAAAATTAACATGGCTAGTCGGGCTATGTAGACCTGAGGCCTATCTGAGCTGGAGACATTTAATAGGTAGTGCATTTCTTCCTTTAATTTTATAAATAATCTTTTAAAAATCTCTAATGAATTGTATGCCTGCTTTTCAAAGAACACATTTTTATTTCAACTTATTCTTTTCAAATGTCCATTTTAAATAATTTATTCCATACAGTACAAGGATTTTTCACACAATGTTTGAAAAAGGGCAAATTAAATTTAGCCCAAACTAAAGTCAGTGAAAATCAAAGAAAACCATAACTCGTTGACTGGAGGGTTGGGATAAGGAGTGTGACTGAAGTAGTGTTGAGGAAATATAATATCAGTCATCTGTACTGATCATAAATGTAAAAATTCACAGACAGAGAGATACATAAACGCACTAACACATACACATATATACAAACACACACTCGAGATATACACACATTAATTTTCAAAAGAAAAATGGCTAGAGATTTTTAAAAATTATATATTTCAGAGTAAAGGAATCATTTTAGCATCTAAGTTATACCAATAGTATATTTTGTTAAAGATTGTAATGAACCTGACAAACATTGATAACTGAATAACCTAAACATGTATCCTGTATGACACTTAAGTGATTGATAGATGTGCTGGATTTAGTGCCTATATGTACAGATACATTGAATTTAATGTGTGCATATAGAGATGTAGTGCATTTAGTATGTGTGTGTATATATATATATATATATATATATATATATATATATATATATATATATATATATATATGCCAGTGGCAACTCTAGGTTATATGACAATAAATTTTTTTGGGAAAACTTTGTTCAAACAAAAAAAAAAAAAATTTTATAATGGTAATAAATATTACTTAAGTAATATATATATATGCGTATACATACATACATACATACATACAGATAGATAGATAGATAGATAGATAGATAGATAGATAGATATTATTTAAGTAATATATATATATGTGTATACATACATACATACATATAGATAGATAGATAGATAGATAGATAGATAGATAGATAGATCCTTAATTCACTATATCTTTAAATGAAAATAAAGATTTCTTTAAAAAAATAAAAATCAAGACCTTACTAATACAAGAGAAATAACAGAATCTTTTGGTGAAAAACAAACTAATCAGATTATTTTTCATTTTGAAATATAGACTTCAGAAAGCAAAGAACTATTCAATGAATTTTCAGAAAGATTTGATCTCAATTTCGTGAGGTACAACCCTGCTGCTGAAAATGCCCTTTCAGATTCTGCACTTGTACACTTAATTGAAAGTAATGCATTATAGAATTTGTCTAGATTTTCTGTTCTTTTTAAAGATACTTTAAAGCTCTTAAATTCCATGTTTGTGTGTAGATATGTGTTGTGGATATCGACTACGAATAAGAAATTGGAGAGCTGAGTTCAAATTCCAGTCGGGTTTGTTACATTCACTTACACACAAATACTCTCACATCCATCACTTCACCCCTAGCTATGGGTTGAATAACCAGACCTATGGCCTAGGCAGGCAACCAGTCTACCACAGAAAGAATCAGCAACCTACTGTGGGAAAATCTGTCTAGTCAATCATGAATTGAATATATTTTCAGTTTATGCATTATTTTTTATCATTACTTTTATTTGACTAAATGCTCTGTGTTTTTAATTAAACAGAATTAAATACATTTACTGGTCTGAATGTTTGAAAAATTTTGTAGAAAATACATGTTCTCCAACAGGATTTGAACCTATATTCTATACAGAACCATCATTAATCCTGATGTGCTATGACTGTTCAGCCACAAAGAACTTCCAGTTAGCAAAGCTCAAATTACTGCTTTTAAACACACACCTTTGCCAATTTTTCTTGATCAATATCTGCTCTGAAATTGTAGCCTAACATAACAATAACAACATATTATATGAAATGGATTAAATCTAACAAATATTAATATATATATATCTTATATTAATATATATATATCCATAAAAAATAACATAAACAGAAAATATATTAAAATATTTGATGAATTTAATCCATTTCATATACATATATATATATATATATATATATATATATATATATATATATATATATGTTGCTTAATTAACATTTTCTTACCATTACAAAATTATTTTTTTGTTTGAATAAAGTTTTTCACTCATAATTTATCAAGATGTACTGAAAAAATTATTATTTTTTTAAATTAGTTGTTCTATAGTACAATTTGTTTTTGTTTGAAAAATATTTATTATTCATTAAGGATACAGTTTACCAAAATGAAATAATTACTGACTTTTATATCATTGAAACTTACCTATACATCTACTTTTTTAAGTTATTTCTTATATCACTGAAGATTACTTATGTGATATATTTTATTGCTTAAAAATTTAGTTATATTTGTCATATGACCAAATTTTTAAGCAACAAAATAGATCACTTTTAAAATTTTTCTTTTTTACCTTTGAATCCGTGAAAAAAATGTATAATTTTGTTAATATCACTATTAACAAAATTATCAGTATGAATACCAGTACTGGAAAGTTCAGTATTATAACATGACTAATTAGTACATATACAAACTAAATTCAGAACATCTATTTACACTATTTACATCGTTTGGACTGTTGTCCTCATCTTTATCATCGTATTAACAACATTTTGGCCGTTGTATGCTCTGACTTGCTTCCGATGATATATTTTGGAATTTCAAACAAAATCCTTTATTTAGTCGATGGGGGCAGATTGTTCTAATTCCATGTGCCATGCTTTTTATCCACAGGATAAAGGCATTGGTTGAGTAATCCAAAAAGTGACTTGACCTAAAGAGTTGTTAGTTCAGTAACTGGCCACAGCAGAGAAAGCAAAAACTTAGAGAGTTGAGCTACTAAAGGGAATTAACTGAAACAGAAATATCCAGAAAAGGCATGGCACGTGGAATTAGAATAATCTACCTCCGTGGTCTAAACAAAGGATTCAGTTTGGAATTCAAATGTATATAACCTGAAGAAGGTTAGAGTATACAAAGGTCAAAATGTCATAACTATGGCAATGAAGATGAAGACAACAGTTTGAACAATGTACATAGTGTAAATAGTTACAATACCTCATCTTGGAAATATAGACAGATATCTAGAACAACTATATATAAACATTGTAAATTGAAGAGAAGACCCTATTTTCCAATTTTCTTTGGAAAAGTCGACATTATTTAACCTTGAATTGCTATTTGAAAATTGAGTTTCTTCTGGAAAACTTTTATATCAAGCACAGAACACAAGGAAGCCAAGGAGGACTGCAAATACTTTTGGAAAAGAATCAATTCATCTTCATTGTCAATTTTAACTCAACATTTTGTCAACTAATCTCTTGCAGTACTTTGCAAATTTGGTACGCTAGACAAAAATCAAATGAGAATTGCTTGAATTGGCCTGGAGTTTTTTTTTATGTCTTAATTTTCTGCCAACCCCGGGAAGTCAAATGACACAAGAATCAACTTTGTCTCTTTGTACATACACAACTTACTGAGTCTATTCAGAGGGAAAACTAAAAACCACTAGTTGGACCATGAATGCCAAGTAAATTATCTTTTCCCTCCCAGAAACAATTCATGTTGATATAGTTGTCTGTCTGTCATAGTTTAAAGAAAATCTTCAATATCTAAAGAAAATATAATTTGAAATTAAAAGTTATATGCCTGTCAGCAGTGTTCTTCTCTTAAACTTTCTAGCAATAGAGTTTCTGATGTGTTTTATAAAATATTTGTTTATGCAGCCTGTGATATCATTGGAAGGACTTATTAAACTATTTTATAAGAAAAAACGCATTACTATTATTCATTAGAAAATGCATCAAAACTTTTCTTTGCTTGAATAATTACTTACATTATTTGGACTGTTATCCTCATCTTCATTGCCATATTCACAATGTTTCGACCATTGTACGCTCTGGCCTTCTTCAGGTAATTGAAATTTTGAACTGAACCCTTTATTTCATCCACAGGGGTAGCTTGTTCTAGTTCCACATACCATGCCTATTCCAGACGTCTCAGTTATTTCC
Organism: Acanthosepion pharaonis; assembly: GCA_903632075.3. Lineage (NCBI taxonomy): Eukaryota > Metazoa > Mollusca > Cephalopoda > Sepiida > Sepiidae > Acanthosepion > Acanthosepion pharaonis. The sequence goes on along the minus strand of CAHIKZ030005469.1, from coordinate 497,721 downwards.
CTTTCCCCAAGTTTTTTTGTTCGCCACTGCTGTAGCCTGGTATTGAACTCACAACTCTTTGGATCTAGTCACTGGATCTAACCAACTCTTCCTTGAGGACATCTTTGTATTAATTTCTGGGGACTTATGAACCTAATGTCTCAGCAACCGATATTTTTAACAGTGCTCATATTGCAATTTTTTTGTTATTATTATTGCACTTGTTTACTAATTTGAAATTTATTTTGTGCTGTTATTTATTGATTTTCTCTGGCACTTTTTATTACTTGTTCCCATATTGTATTCATTTCTATGCTTGGTCGACTCAGGAGATTTTGCAGCCTAGCATATGTGCTGATTTCTTAAGTTTTTGTATTTTCCGTTGATGTTCACTATCTATTATTTCAACCTCATCCCACAAGTAGAATAATTACATACACTGATGTGCCAAAAGTCCCAGTATAACAGTAAATAAAGGTAAAAGTTGTTGGAAACACCATTACTTGAAGTTATAGAAATACCCAGACCTGTATCATACTATAACATTTTGTTTAAATCATTGTTAATAATGTTTATTCTGCTCATGTAAACAAAGAAAAGAGTTCTGAACTATTCTATAATATCAGTTCTCCTATATGGCAGGAATTGAAGGACAATCTCCTCACAGATGAAGAAGAGATTTGAACTAATAGAAATATGGTTCTACAAAAGGATACCGAGAATAACATGGACAAAACATTGAGAAATGAAACAGTTTTAGAGAAAATGGAAGCAAAAAGAAGACTTATATCAGAAAATAGTTGGAATTTCTAGGGTATATAATAGGAAAAGAGGGCTTAGAAAATCCAACACTCACAGGATACAAGAGGTATAGACAAAAAACAGTGCATGACTGTTGTAGCATACCTATGGATGATAATAGATATGTCCCCATTCAGATAAATACAGTAGTAAATGCTGTATGTTGGTCTGCAGTTGGAGATTCATTGTGGAATTCACTTGACCCACTTTTAGCAGTTGACTATTCTTCTACATGCCACTGACAAATCTTATATGTATTGTTCTTGTCCTAAGTATTATCTTTCATTACCAACCATTGTTTGATTATTCTATTCAGCAACCTTCCCTAGGTTACAACAATAACCTATGTAACAAGCTGTGCAAATAAATAAACAGAGTTTAGGAAAAATAGCAAAAAGACAAAATTTGTTAAGAGCTACAAAGGACAGGAAATTGTGGAGAGCCATGATTTCTCATGTCCTGAAGAGACATGTCACATAGAAGAAGAATTAATAAAATAGTTTTATAGACTTGTGGTGATATTACATATACTTAAGTTTTTAGGATCAATTTCTTATGTAAATTTTTTTTTTTTTTTTAGTGAGGTAAAATTCATGCAGAAAATTTCTGGGGTTGCACTATACATGAAGTTGTCCTATCCATGAGTATATACAGTAATCAGTTTAATACAGAACATGTCAATTTACAAGGAGGTGCTGAAAAGCTCAAAAAATAATTATGATCTTTTTGGTAAGAGTTTGGGAAGTGGGTTAGAGAAATTTTCATCACCTCGTCATAGCTAAATACGTTTCTGTTTTGCAGTTTTAGCAGCTACATAAGTGATCGTTTTTGGCATCTTTAACGCACATTAAAATTTGTACTGCTGTCTTAGACACTGAGTCTTTTGTTTTTCATTTGTGCAGATAGCTTGATGGATAATTATTGTTGTAATAATGCCAAAGATCATATAATAGACTCTTATACATTTCTCTGTCTCTGTTTGTTTATTGCTCAGTCAATAAAACTTACAAGTTAGGTTAGAAGATCATGTTTGAGAACTACTTGAAAAATTAAAGGAAAATAGTCAAATATTTTGGAAGTGACAAAAAGAATATTCCTTGAAAATTATCAGATAGCACAAGATTCATATCTCGAAACAGATCAGTTTACATATATTTAAAAACAAAAATAAATTACTTAATACATAAATGCTTTTGGCAGAACCTAAGTACAATGTAAAGTCATCTCCTATAATTCTCAAAATGTGTGTGTATGTATGTATGTATGTGTGTGTGTGTGTGTGTGTGTGTGGTCGGATGTTGTTTATGTGTTTCCACATTTTTCATCCAATTTCGATGAAATTTTTTTTGTTTGATAGTTAAGTTAATTCTTCAGTGCTGGTTTTGAATCCAAATTGTTGATGACATGGCTCTCCACTACTTCCTGTCCATTACAACTCTCAGCAATGTTTTACTATTTACTATCTCTTCTTGGATATATATTTCATAAAAACTTTAATAAAAATAAATATTTTAAATTGTTACAATAATATTATTTGTATCCATAATTTTCAAAATGTGCGTGTGTGTCTGTATGTGTGTGTCTGTGTTGAAATGTTGTTTATGCATTTCCACAGTCTTCGTTCGAATGCTTCTGCATGCAAGGCTGATAATGACAATCAAAGGACTCAACGGCTGAGGAGAAACACCTCTTCAATTGCTGCTGCTGCAGGTGAGGCTGAAACAGGATTGAGAACATAAAAACGGTCATTTTCAGGAACCTGCCCCCACATTCAAATTGTTAAAACCTGAACCATTTGGGGATATGTCTCATTTGTATCCAATTGTTGTTACTAATATTGATTTTCAGAGAGGCTGACTTTAAACTTAAACTGCTCAAATTGAATGGCAAAAATTCCCAGTAATGAAAGACCCAGTCGAAGACAGGTTATATTGCTAGTTTTCATTCTAACTGAAAGCAATAATTACTGGTACAATAATATCTCAATTATCCAGAAGCCTTGGGACAGGAGTTGAAAAAATTATGTTTGGATAATTCAAAATTCTGGGTAATTGAACACCAAAATTATCCAAAAAGAATGAAGGAATAAAATCATTTTCTGAATTAGATGTCATTTTATATCATCAGATATTTTCAAACTCTTCGTTCACACTATTAGCCAGATTTAACTGTAACTTCCATTCATATAGTTTCTTTTCTCGCACTTCTCACCTGTGGAACTTCCTTCTGGTTTCTGGCTTCCTTCCTACAATCTTCAAAAAATTTAAATGCAACATCAATTACCATCCTCTGTTTTTTATTGTCCTTGCTCCTGGCTAGTTTTCTTATTCTCTTTCATTCCTAGTATCCTCTTGTGTCTTAGTGGCATTATTGCCTTGCTTGGAGTGAAATGGCTAAAAAAATTTACACAGCTTTTAAAACATATCAGATTATTAATTTGCAAGGTTTCAGCTTTTAAGTATGTATAGTTTTATACTCTTCTAGTAACACATCATTTTTCTTTTAAATATTTGCATCCATTCATTTGTCTACTAGTACATCCCGTCCTGGGTATGACAATAAACTACATCCGTGTCCTGGGTAAGACGATTAACTACATCTGGCAGCAAGACCTCTGATCAGGATGTTTTTGAGGAGCATGGGACCACCTCTTAATTGCTGGTGTTCCCAGGTCCACCCTGACCCGGGGTGGTTGCACCTGTTAGGGTCCCAGCTATGGTCAAATAGTTAACCCCCAAACTGGGGTCAAAACACTATGAAAGTGTAAAAATAGGTTTTAATACCAGAAATGCTTTTTTGTAAAAAATTATTACCAGCAATAAATTTCTGAAAAAAAAATATTACCAGCTATACATTTTTGGAAAAAAATATTAGCAGCAATAAAGAATTTTGTCAGCATTAAATAAGTTATTGAGGTTGATAGGCTGTAAAACAAAACAAACAAACAAACTACTACATCTGTGCACCATATATTGTACCATATATAAGTAAAAAGACAACATATTAAGTAGTCAGTTAAAGTAGCAGTTGGATTAACAGTCCAAGTTAAGTGAGTAAGAAGAATCATTAAGAAATCATTGTGTCTAGTCTATTTTCTCTTATATGGAAACTGTCTTTGTAAGAAACCAGACTGAAAAAAATGTTATTATTTTATTAAGTTTAGTTTTTTATGAAAAAATGTGTCAATTTTTAGTCTGTTTCTGGCTGGTGTCATATTTTTCTGCCACTAATTCCTAAAGCTAGATTAAAATAGATGTATTTATAAGAGTTAGCTTTTAGCTGAGAGTGCAACCAACTGAAGCATTTGTCAAACATATATAGGACAAAGAATGGCTGGTAAATTTTAACGTCTCCAAATTAAAACTGCTTCCCAATCAAGAACCTTTTCTGCTTGCCATAAGTATGGCTGATGCTAACCCCCCAAGAAAGAAACTCTGTTGAGGGGTCCACCCCTTTTTATACAAGTGGACTCACCCAGTGTATACTTATACTACTGCCAGTGAAGACCCGAGAGAGAAAGACCAAGGAGTTGAGTCTAGAGTGACAGAGTAAAAGGTTGTAGGTAACCGGCAGAGTGAGAGTGAGGTAACAGCGTTGTAGGAGTCATGGTGAGCGAGCACATAGACTCAGTAAGAAGTCATACAGCAATACTTCAATACCAAAGACTGTATATATATATTTGCTACTAACCTGTATTCCTGGAACTACTAACCTGCATTCCTGGAACTACTAACCTGCATTACCAGTTTGTATTATTACGTTAATATATTATTTTCATATATTCATTCCTGGCGTTTGTTATTTATTGGTACCGGATTTCATCCCGGAATCCACAACAAACTCTTTGCACCTTCTTCAGCTCACCTTTCTACTAACATGAAGTGAAGCAATTATACTTAATCAATTGCTAGGACAGCAATTAGGAAAGTTAATTTACTGCATCCATTCAGCATCTCTGCTTCAGTCACTTTCTCAATGATGTGACATGGCTTCCTTCTGTCTTTTCTACAAATATTTACATGGCTGTTGTTCTGATAAACTTTCCTCCCTGGTGCTTGAACTGCAGAAATTTAAGCACGCTACTAGATTGGCAACTAGGTCTCACCATTTTACTGTTGAACTAACTAGAGGCAACCATCAGTTCTATTGTAATATTTTCTTTTCTCACAGTTCTTGCCTGTGGAACTCTCTTCTAGTTTCTTGCTTCTCTGTCATTTAGAATCTCAAAAATGTAAATGCAATGCTGATCACCATCTTCTGTCTTCCTGAATCCTCTTCTTTTATTGTCCTTTCTCCTCACATGTCCTCACTAAAGCTTTCTCTTTCTCTTTCAATTCCAGTAAGCCCTTGTGTCCTAGTGGCTTTATTGCCTTGCTTGGTGTGAAATGGTTAAAAGAAAAAAATAATAATCATTGCTTTGGTGTTTGAAATTGGGTAAGGAGGTTATTGAACTTTAACATGAACATCATCATAATAATGAATCTTCTATTATCACAGCTATTGCGAATTTAACATTATCTGTGTAATCATTTCTTGTTATAAGTAATTTTCCATATGACTTAATCTTTTTTGATGATATCTACACCTATACTAGTTTCATAAGCCATAATTTTTACTTAGAATATTTTTTAAACAGCTGAAAAATTATTACTTTTTTTTTTACATTTATGGTCATGATTTTCATTACTTTTAAGAATTTATCAGTCAGGTTTTTGTTTGGCTCAAAAATTCAATGGAGATTTAAATTATTTTTTTTTATAGATAAAAAAATTGATGCATTTATACTATAAGATTTGTTAAAAATGAAATTAAGTGAAAACCACTGTAATATTTTCTCTCAAGAGATAGATTGTGTATAATAATATTTGTCCAGCTAACAAAAACAAAATCTTTAGTATATTAAAATGAACGTAATTGTTACTTCAATGAATTTTGTATGAGACAGTGGAATTTGAAAATTTTTGCTTCCTTTATGATTTCATTTTAATGCTTACAAGTTAAATTTTTACTTAGAATATTTTTAAAAAGCTGAAAAAAATCAAAAACATTTCTCCTATGGAACATGTCAGTATATGAACACAAACTGATGTCATTGTTTAATCTATTTTGTAACACATCAATTCAAAATTGGATTTTTTAAAAAATGTTTTAAAAACCCATAGATGCAGATTTACGACTATACTTGGTCCTACCATTGTGTATATAAATATCATTTGAAAAAGATGTCCCAAAAGTAAGATCTTAAAAAGAATCATAATTCAGAAACATCCTACTTTGAACATAAGTAAAGTATATTTAAAATGATTGACCCAAAGATTATTTCCTCAACAAGACTAGAAACTTAAAAAAAATCTTTTAAACATCCTCCTTCTTGCAATCTAACTTCATGTGACATTTTTGTTCTACTTTACAGTACTTCCTTTATTATCCAGATGGCTTGGGACAGAGGTTGAAAATATATATTTGAATAATTAGAAATTCATAAGTAAACTATATTTCAAATTATACACCAAAAGTTTATTTCCTCAACAAGACTAAAAATTAAAAATTTTTTGAACATCCTCATTGTAATGATGCTTAAAACTAACTTCATGTGACATTTTTGTTCTACTAAATATGTTTGGATAATTCAAAATTACAGGCAATTGAATAATTGCTTCCATGTTTGAAATTAGGCATCTCTGGCATGATCAAGCTGTGATAATTCAAATATATGTTCTTTGTATAAAAACAATGAGGAAATAAACAAGTATTAATTGATTTTATCAGTATTTTTAATAAACGTTGAGTATGGTTTGAAATTCTCAAGATACTTGTCTGTGATTAAATATTAGAATGGGAGTAGTTTGGATAATTTCAATTTTTCTCTACATATATATGGATAATGAAGGAATTACTATATTTTTTTTTAATTAGTATGACCCCATGCAAGGCAGTAATGCCACTAAAACACAAGTGGTTACAGGATGTGGAAGAATTAAGAACAGAAACATTAATGATAAACAGAAAGAGAAAAGAGTAATCCGGAGGATAGTAGATAGCGATTAACATTGTATTTAAATTTTTGCATATTAAAGTTTGCTGAAAAGCAAGGGGTCAGAAAGGAGTTCCACAAGCGAGAAGTGCAAGAGAAGAAACTGTTAGTATAGAAATTACAGGTCCATCTAGCCAGCTCAACTGTAAATTGATAAGATCTCAATGCTAGTCTAGTATTGCACTTAAATTCAAAAACTCTAGATATCATAGTGATACCTATAGCTCATCTGAACAATTCCCATGAAAGTATTTATGGAAAAGGCATAGAGAGGCAACTTTACAGCAGTGGGAAAGTGACTGAAGCTGCCATGTAATTCATTACACAAGAAATCTGTGGAGAGCCATGATTACCTTTGTCCTGGAATTAAAAAAATAATTTTAATTCTGCTCATGTAAAGTTACCATAAAGACTATCTACTTATTTTATACCTCATGTTGTAATCATGGCTCTCCGCAAATTATTTTCTTTTGTTGCACTAAGTAACTTATTGCCTTTTACCATCCTTATTCGATTATCCATTCACTCAAATACATCAAATAGATTACTCACTGTTTCTGTTGCCTCAATAATATGTTCGTTGAATTAAATTCTCTAACCCTCTTTCCTCATCATATCTTCTAAAAATATTGTTAGCAACAGTTTTTAGTTTCTATTCTCCTCAAAACCTCCTTGTTACTCACATGGTCAGTCCATGGTATTCTTGGTATTCTGGGGTGGGAAGGATTTTTTGGGGTATGTCCCCTGGAAAAAAGAGCTAAATGCACCACATATTCAAAATCACTGTATTAGATAATTCCACTGTAAACTATAGTAAAATATTCATAAGAGCACCAATTTTCTGTTACACTTGGTCCCAAAATCAGATTTGTCCATTTGATCAGACCAACAGAGATCATTTAATGATTATTAAATTATAATTATAATTATACACAGGAAGAAGATCCAAAACAAAAGTGGGATAAAACTAAAAGGAATAACCATGAAACGACAGAATGTATGGTCATTAAAAAAATAATAACCATGAAAAGGCAGAATGTATGGTCATTAAAAAAATAATAACCATGAAAAGGCAGAATGTATGGTCATTAAAAAAATAATAACCATGAAATGACAGAATGTATGGTCATTAAAAAAATAATAACCATGAAAAGGCAGAATGTATGGTCATTAAAAAAAATAACCATGAAACAACAGAATGTATGGTCATTAAAAAAAATAATAACCATGAAAAGGCAGAATGTATGGTCATTAAAAAATAATAACCATGAAACGACAGAATGTATGGTCATTAAAAAATAATAACCATGAAAAGGCAGAATGTATGGTCATTAAAAAAATAATAACCATGAAAAAAAAAATAACAGAATGTATGGTCATTAAAAAATAATAACCATGAAACGACAGAATGTATGGTCATTAAAAAATAATAACCATGAAAAAAAAAAAAATAACCACAGAATGTATGGTCATTAAAAAAATAATAACCATGAAACGACAGAATGTATGGTCATTAAAAAAATAATAACCATGAAAAGGCAGAATGTATGGTCATTAAAAAATAATAACCATGAAACGACAGAATGTATGGTCATTAAAAAAATAATAACCATGAAAAGGCAGAATGTATGGTCATTAAAAAAAATAACCATGAAAAGGCAGAATGTATGGTCATTAAAAAATAATAACCATGAAACGACAGAATGTATGGTCATTAAAAAAAATAATAACCATGAAAATGCAGAATGTATGGTCATTAAAAAATAATAACCATGAAACGACAGAATGTATGGTCATTAAAAAAAATAACCATGAAAAAAAATAAAAACAGAATGTATGGTCATTAAAAAATAATAACCATGAAACGACAGAATGTATGGTCATTAAAATAATAATAACCATGAAACGACAGAATGTATGGTCATTAAAAAATAATAACCATGAAACGACAGAATGTATGGTCATTAAAAAAATAATAACCATGAAAAGGCAGAATGTATGGTCATTAAAAAAATAATAACCATGAAAAGGCAGAATGTATGGTCATTAAAAAAAATAATAACCATGAAAAAGGCAGAATGTATGGTCATTAAAAAAAAAAAATAATAACCATGAAACGACAGAATGTATGGTCATTAAAAAAAATAATAACCATGAAACGACAGAATGTATGGTCAAAAAAAAATAATAACCATGAAAAGGCAGAATGTATGGTCATTAAAAAAATAATAACCATGAAAAGGCAGAATGTATGGTCAGAAAAGGCAGAATGTATGGTCATTAAAAAAAATAACCATGAAAAGGCAGAATGTATGGTCATTAAAAAAATAATAACCATGAAAAGGCAGAATGTATGGTCATTAAAAAAATAATAACCATGAAACGACAGAATGTATGGTCATTAAAAAAATAATAACCATGAAAAGACAGAATGTATGGTCATTAAAAAAAATAATAACCATGAAAAGGCAGAATGTATGGTCATTAAAAAAAATAATAACCATGAAAAGAAAATAGAATGTATGGTCATTAAAAAAAATAATAACCATGAAACGACAGAATGTATGGTCATTAAAAATGAAACGACAGAATAATTAAAAATAATAACCATGAAAAGGCAGAATGTATGGTCATTAAAAAAATAATAACCATGAAACGACAGAATGTATGGTCATTAAAAAAATAATAACCATGAAAAGGCAGAATGTATGGTCATTAAAAAAATAATAACCATGAAACGACAGAATGTATGGTCATTAAAAAATAATAACCATGAAAAGGCAGAATGTATGGTCATTAAAAAAATAATAACCATGAAACGACAGAATGTATGGTCATTAAAAATAATAATAACCATGAAAACGACAGAATGTATGGTCATTAAAAAATAATAACCATGAAACGACAGAATGTATGGTCATTAAAAAAATAATAACCATGAAAAGGCAGAATGTATGGTCATTAAAAAATAATAACCATGAAAAGGCAGAATGTATGGTCATTAAAAAATAATAACCATGAAACAACAGAATGTATGGTCATTAAAAAAATAACCATGAAACGACAGAATGTATGGTCATTAAAAAATAATAACCATGAAACGACAGAATGTATGGTCATTAAAAAAAATAATAACCATGAAAAGGCAGAATGTATGGTCATTAAAAAAATAATAATACCATGAAACGACAGAATGTATGGTCATTAAAAAATAATAACCATGAAAAGGCAGAATGTATGGTCATTAAAAAATAATAACCATGAAAAGGCAGAATGTATGGTCATTAAAAAATAATAACCATGAAACGACAGAATGTATGGTCATTAAAAAATAATAACCATGAAAAAGGCAGAATGTATGGTCATTAAAAAAATAATAACCATGAAAAGGCAGAATGTATGGTCATTAAAAAAATAATAACCATGAAACTACAGAATGTATGGTCATTAAAAAATAATAACCATGAAACGACAGAATGTATGGTCATTAAAAAAAAATAATAACCATGAAAAGGCAGAATGTATGGTCATTAAAAAAATAATAACCATGAAAAGGCAGAATGTATGGTCATTAAAAAATAATAACCATGAAACTATAGAATGTATGGTCATTAAAAAATAATAACCATGAAACGACAGAATGTATGGTCATTAAAAAAATAATAACCATGAAACGACAGAATGTATGGTCATTAAAAATAATAACCATGAAAAGGCAGAATGTATGGTCATTAAAAAAATAATAACCATGAAAAGGCAGAATGTATGGTCATTAAAAAATAATAACCATGAAACGACAGAATGTATGGTCATTAAAAAATAATAACCATGAAAATGCAGAATGTATGGTCATTAAAAAATAATAACCATGAAACGACAGAATGTATGGTCATTAAAAAATAATAACCATGAAAAGGCAGAATGTATGGTCATTAAAAAAAATAATAACCATGAAACGACAGAATGTATGGTCATTAAAAAATAATAACCATGAAAAGGCAGAATGTATGGTCATTAAAAAATAATAACCATGAAAAGGCAGAATGTATGGTCATTAAAAAATAATAACCATGAAAAGGCAGAATGTATGGTCATTAAAAAATAATAACCATGAAACGACAGAATGTATGGTCATTAAAAAATAATAACCATGAAAAGGCAGAATGTATGGTCATTAAAAAAATAATAACCATGAAAAGGCAGAATGTATGGTCATTAAAAAAATAATAACCATGAAACTACAGAATGTATGGTCATTAAAAAAATAATAACCATGAAACGACAGAATGTATGGTCATTAAAAAAATAATAACCATGAAAAGGCAGAATGTATGGTCATTAAAAAAATAATAACCATGAAAAGGCAGAATGTATGGTCATTAAAAAAATAATAACCATGAAACTACAGAATGTATGGTCATTAAAAAATAATAACCATGAAACGACAGAATGTATGGTCATTAAAAAATAATAACCATGAAACGACAGAATGTATGGTCATTAAAAAAAATAACCATGAAAAGGCAGAATGTATGGTCATTAAAAAATAATAACCATGAAAAGGCAGAATGTATGGTCATTAAAAAAATAATAACCATGAAACGACAGAATGTATGGTCATTAAAAAAATAATAACCATGAAAAGGCAGAATGTATGGTCATTAAAAAAATAATAACCATGAAACGACAGAATGTATGGTCATTAAAAAAATAATAACCATGAAAAGGCAGAATGTATGGTCATTAAAAAAATAATAACCATGAAACGACAGAATGTATGGTCATTAAAATAATAATAACCATGAAACGACAGAATGTATGGTCATTAAAAAAATAATAACCATGAAACGACAGAATGTATGGTCATTAAAAAATAATAACCATGAAAAGGCAGAATGTATGGTCATTAAAAAAATAATAACCATGAAAAGGCAGAATGTATGGTCATTAAAAAAATAATAACCATGAAAAGGCAGAATGTATGGTCATTAAAAAAATAATAACCATGAAACGACAGAATGTATGGTCATTAAAAAAATAATAACCATGAAAAGGCAGAATGTATGGTCATTAAAAAAATAATAACCATGAAAAGGCAGAATGTATGGTCATTAAAAAAATAATAACCATGAAAAGGCAGAATGTATGGTCATTAAAAAAATAATAACCATGAAAAGGCAGAATGTATGGTCATTAAAAAAATAATAACCATGAAAAGGCAGAATGTATGGTCATTAAAAAATAATAACCATGAAAAGGCAGAATGTATGGTCATTAAAAAATAATAACCATGAAACGACAGAATGTATGGTCATTAAAAAATAATAACCATGAAAAGGCAGAATGTATGGTCATTAAAAAAATAATAACCATGAAAAGGCAGAATGTATGGTCATTAAAAAATAATAACCATGAAACTACAGAATGTATGGTCATTAAAAAAAATAATAACCATGAAACGACAGAATGTATGGTCATTAAAAAATAATAACCATGAAAAGGCAGAATGTATGGTCATTAAAAAAATAATAACCATGAAACGACAGAATGTATGGTCATTAAAAAATAATAACCATGAAAAGGCAGAATGTATGGTCATTAAAAAAAAAAATAATAACCATGAAACGACAGAATGTATGGTCATTAAAAAATAATAACCATGAAAAGGCAGAATGTATGGTCATTAAAAAAATAATAACCATGAAACGACAGAATGTATGGTCATTAAAATAATAATAACCATGAAACGACAGAATGTATGGTCATTAAAAAAATAATAACCATGAAACGACAGAATGTATGGTCATTAAAAAATAATAACCATGAAAAGGCAGAATGTATGGTCATTAAAAAAATAATAACCATGAAAAGGCAGAATGTATGGTCATTAAAAAAATAATAACCATGAAACAACAGAATGTATGGTCATTAAAAAAATAACCATGAAACGACAGAATGTATGGTCATTAAAAAAATAATAACCATGAAACGACAGAATGTATAGTCATTAAAAAAATAATAACCATGAAACGACAGAATGTATGGTCATTAAAAAAATGTATGGTCATTAAAAAGTGGGGTAGTCTAATATGCAAGTTACAAATTGGGAATGTCAGAATCAAGCAAAATGTAGAAATTCAACTTTCAAATTCTGGAAAGGTGTTTTAACAGATTTCAGAAAATGTGACACTGAAATCCAAAGGTGTATTATAATAGCAAAAGACACTTCTGAAAAACCAAATAAAGTATTAAGAAATGGAAAAATTCTGTCAGAAAGAAAATAAAAAGTGCCCAAATGTTATGTAATGTCAGTTTTTCTGCATGGCAGTAAATGCTGGATAATTTCCTCACAAATGAAGAGGAGAATTAAAGCAACAGAGATGTGGTTCTACAGAAGAATGCTATAGATGAAGAGAGATAGATGGAATTTTGGTCACACATAATGAGGAAAGAAGGGTTAGAAAATTTGATACTCAAAGTATATACTGAAGGCAAGTGTAGAGGAGGGAATCAGTGAGCTTACATAAATGAGTGTTGCAGGGATAAAGAGACAAACATTACTTAAAGTAACAAAGGATAGGAAGTTGTGGAGGGCCTTGATTGCAGAGTTTGTGCAACTATAGATTGTTATAATTGTACAAATTATTTTACATCCTCAAAACTGTCATATACACCTTGACTAGTTTATTTAAATAGTCGCCATTTTAGCAATCCCAAATCCTTCTAGAATAGCCAATTTGTATGGTGTGTCTACCCTGTTGATGGAAAAAGAATCAAAATTACATTTACACTGATCATTATTTGACAAATGCTTGAAAATTGTCTTTTTATGGCATATAAATGTTCCATTGGATGTTCATGGAAATGACAAGATGTCTCCCCAATATAACTAATTTTCCAGTTCGTACATTCAAATTTATTTACAACACCTGCTATAGAATCAAATACTATCTTATTTTTATTTGAAAACAAAGAACCAAGTTTTTGCCTTGTGAAAATTATCCTGCACAAGACACCATCCCAACAAAATTTCCTTTTTTTTGTTCTCTTTCTAAGAATTTTGAATTAATTTCCATTCTTCTTCTTCTTCTTCTTCTTCTTCTTCTTCTTCTTCTTTTACCTCCTCCCCCACTTCTTCCTCCACCTCCTCCATCTTCTTCCACCTCTTCTGCTTCCTTCTTCTTCTTCTTCCTTCTGCTCCTCCTCTCCCTTCTTCTTCTTCTTCCTCCTCCACCTCTTTCCTTCTTCTTCCACCACCTCCTCCCCTGTTTCTTCTTCTTCCTCCACCTCCTCCTCCTCCTTCTTCTACCTCTTCCCCCACTTTTTCCTCCACCTCCTCCTCCTTCTTCCACCTCTTCTGCTTCCTTTTTCTTCTTCCTCCTGCTCTTCCTCTTCCTTCTTCTTCCTCCTCCTTCTTCTTCCACTGCCTCCTCTTCTTTCTGCTTCCTCTTCTTCTTCTATATACTGTTTTTCTTCAGCACATTGGGGATCATGACTCTCCAAAATTTCCTGTCTTTTACAGAACTTTTTTTCCTTATTTCTCTTAAACCTTTTTCTACCACCAACCACTCAAGCTCACTAAGAAGGTTTCTGCTGATCCAAGTCTCCTCTTCATCTGCCATAAAAGAGAAATGATATCACAGAACAGTCCAGTAGGCTTTTCTTCATTTCTAACATTTTTTTCTATTTCTTCATACTTTTCCTAGCTTTTGGAATGAATTCTTGGCTATCCCAATCTACCTTTAGATCTCAGTGTCACACCTTTTGTCATCTGCTAAAACACTTCCCAGATATTTCAATTGTTGTTCTTGTTTGATTTTGGTGTCTCCAATTTATAATTTGCATGTTAGGCTGTTCCTTTGGCTGACAATCGTCTTCTTGCAGTTGATGTTTAATTCTTTCTTCTCACTTTCCTTCACTGCCTTCACTGTAGAAGTTCTTGTAGTTACCATTCCATATCTGCTATCAATACTGTGTTATCTGAATATCTTATGTTAGTAAGACAGTCACCACCAATCTTGAATCCTAGTAGGACTTCCAATCCTCTCAAAATTACCTCACTGGTTAGGTTGAATAAATCCTGGGAGAAAATGCTCATATCTGAACTCATTTTCTATCTGTACGCAGCTAGTTTGCTGCCATATAGGTTCTAGATTATTCTAATATCCTTTCTAAATATGTCAAGGTTACCAAGCACTTAGAAATGTTTATTGTCCTCTTGCATTTGAAGTAAAAAAAAAAAAAGTAAATCAATTTAAATCTTTGGCTGATAAAGGGAGGAGAGTTCCTGAAGCCTGTACCAACATTCAATAGAATATAAATGCTATAGAGTTTTTGTCTACAGTTTTATCATATCAATCATAAGCTTTAGTAATTTTTGATTTCAAATATAAATACAAAGACATCAAATTATTATTACATTGACTCATGTTTTAAAAAACAAATTACCTTATTGTATAGATAAGCATACAACTCTCTATTTTTGACATATTTTTCTTATATCAATGTAGATTTATTGAGTAAGCCTGACAAATGCCAAACTAAGTCAAAGATTATAAGTAGATTAATACTGAGCTTTCTTGATATGAAGAAACAAGCGGCAGGCACATGTCGTGGTTGGGGGAGATTAAGTCTTTGCATCAAAATCAAACTGAAAGTACAAATATGAACTCAACTGTTATTGTGGATTTTAGAAGTTAAATTATTCAACATGAAATTATCTATTCTGTTTGAACTGATTTAGGGTGACCCCCAAGTTTTCTTGCATTATTAAGAGTTTTTATTTACACCGTTTACAATGTTTAGACGTTCTCATCTTTGTTACTATATTGACATATATGTTTCAGCTGTTGTGTGCTCTGGACTTCTTCAGGTGATTGTAATTTTTAACTGAACCTTTTATTTCATTCACTGTTCTAGTTCCATTTGCCATGCCTCTTCTGGATGTCTCAGTTATCTCCCTTTAACTCTCCAAGTTTTTGTTCACCACTGCAGTAGCCAGGTATTGAACTCACAACTCTTTGCCTCAAGTCACTGGATCCAACCAACGCTTTTATCCACTGGGCCATGTGTCCTTGAAGACATAATGTAAATAATTACAATACCTCATCTCAGGAATATAGACAAACTCAGAGTTTTGACAACTGAAAATGCTGTCCAAAATTCTGTTGATGAAATATTACCATTATTTCATAATCCTTCTTCATCATAGTTGTTTTTGTCATCTATTGGCTGGTGTGTTCTCTAGCCTACCTCATATCAGCTGAAATTTTGAGGTAAAATATTATCAGAACTTTATTAATCATTTCAGCTAGAATCTTCATCATCATTGCTTTGGACCTCTTCTGAACTTCTATGGTGAAATACTGGCAATTTCCTCTAAACTATGGGTTAAATAGTAGTACAGACTGAGAACTCTTGCTTTAAATGGCAACAAGTCTAGGAGAACTAGGTTGGGTATGTATCTGACAACTCCACCCCATAAAATGCTACTTGATGTGTAAACCAAAGCAGCAATACCTAGTGTGGTGTGGCTGTGGCACTATAAATAAGGTCACTAAGATGTAGGAATCAAATGTCAGTTTTTGTCAGTTGTTTTGCTCATCTTTTGGCTGGAGCATACACTGGACATTCTAGTGTTATGTAAGCATTTGTGAACATCCTCATTGATTTGAACATCATCAGGAACCTTTTATCTAAAAAGATTTGATCTGTGGTGACCCCTGTATGTACTGGGTTTACCCTAAGAGGTACCAGAGTAAGCTTTATACTCAATGTCATCTCATAATTTCAAAAGACATATTTGCCTCAAAGGTTGGCCTCAAACCAACATTGTGGCTCAAGAGAAGTTGATGATTGCACTCGCATAAACATGAAGTGATTATATCTAAACTTAGTAGATACACACACATGATAACTTGATAACAGGAAGTTATAAAAATGCTTACCCTATAGGGAGAAGAGACAGAGTCCCTAGCATAATCACAAGAAGAAGATTGAGTGTTCAAAAAAAGACCTGAAACCACATACCTTCCATTTTACTAATGCTAACTTGACAGTCCAGAATGGAATAATCAATTATTTTATGTATGAAAAATACAAGCTTGTATTTTTATCAGACATTACTAACATTACAAATGCATCTAATTTTCCTTCATTTTGTTTTTTGTTAATTTCCAATGACAAACACTACAAGATGTTTCATCCTTTATTTGATAAGTCCTTTTTTCAATCCTGCTGGTTGAGTAGCCACCTTCCTGGAAAAACCTGGTGGGGGAACAAGTTTAGCCATTGAAGACCTAACTATGCAGCATAAGTGGTTGCCGGGTTAGATGGTGTTTACTCCTGCAAATGGAGATGCAAGTTCAAATCCTGCTGGAGGGCATATTTTCTTCATTATGTTTTCTTGAGTATGCAGGCCAAGAGACAAAATAAAAACTGTATAAAATTAAACAGACTGTCACCTCAAATAAACTTGAAATAACATTTGAACAAATAAAAATACACACACACACACACACATATACACACACATATATATATATACATATATATATATATATATATATATATATATATATATACTAGCAGTAGAGCCCAACATTGCCCGGGGATATAACAGTAAGAGATAGATCAAGTATCCACCATCATAAAGACTGAAAAATAAAATTGACAAAGATTATTGTTGAAGGTTGGCGGACACGCATGTCTTAATTTTTTTTTTTATTTTTTTTACGAATTGGTCAAACCCAAACTCAAACAAAAACATTGTTTTCAATCGTTATGAGTCTCCCGATTGAATAGAATAATTTTATAAACAATTGTCTTGTAAATGGAATTTTTAAAGCATTCTGAA
Source organism: Acanthosepion pharaonis (assembly GCA_903632075.3). Taxonomy (NCBI): domain Eukaryota; kingdom Metazoa; phylum Mollusca; class Cephalopoda; order Sepiida; family Sepiidae; genus Acanthosepion; species Acanthosepion pharaonis. The sequence goes on along the minus strand of CAHIKZ030005469.1, from coordinate 480,052 downwards.
TGTAAAAATAAAGAAAAAAGTGTGCAAGGCAATAAGAAACACTACATACCAAAAAAAAAGTGAAATTTTGTTTAAAATCAGTTGAAAAATGTAGGTAGCCTTTCTGTAATCTTTTAGTTTTACAATTTATGATTTTTACTTATTGAATACAGTAAAAAAATTGCATATTTTGCTTGTGGTGATTCATAATTAGAATTCTGATTTGAATATATTTTCTACTCGTTGTTTCTAATACAAAAATATTAACTTTATTTGGGTTTATTAATTATGATCTAACAAATCTTATTCATTTAGTAGCCTTTCTGTAATAATAATCTTTTACAATTTATGATTTTTACTTATTGAATACAGTAAAAAAATTGGACACCATGTGTAATTAAAGTAGTTTCCCGTTCCAGTTATTATTTTTAGTTAGGACTTGTGTATGTTTAGATTTCATTATCTTTCCCTAAAGATTAGATTATTGTTTAAGGTTGACGGACATGCATGTCTTAATTAGTTTTTATTTTTTTTTATTTTTTACAAATTGGTCAAACCCAAACTCAAACAAAAACATTGTTTTCAATCGTTATGAGTCTCCCAATTGAATGGAATTTTATTATAAATAATTGTCTTGTAAATGGAATTTTTAAAGCATTCTGAATGTTAAAAATAAAGTAAAAAGTGTGCAAGAGAATAAGAAACACTACCTGCCAAAAAAAAAAAAAAGTGAAGTTTTGTTTTATCGGCTGAAAAATATAGGAAATCCGATGTGAGTTGTCCCCCTTTCATTTTCACAATGTCTCTTAATCGTGTTTTCAAATTGATTTTGTGCAAAAACAATTATATTTTTCCCATTTTTGGCACTGTTAGAACCACCACAAGATAATTTTATGTAGTCCTGTGAAGTTTTGTTGAAATCGGTTGAAAAATGTAGGAAATCCGATCCAATATATAAACGTTACAGACACACGCACACACACACACACACACACACACACACACACACAATCTGCGTTTTATAATAAGTAAGATATATATATATGTATATATATATATGAAGAAATATAGTTTTAAGGTGTGCAATATTTTTGGGGTAAAATGCTCAATATGAGAAACAGCATATGGAAATATAAATATAAAAGTGAACATCGAATTCAACACTCAAAGATGACAGGCTGTTTCATGCTAGACGCTATCATTAGGCAGCCTGACGATTGCGTCTAGTATGAAACAGCCTGTCACCTCTGAGTGTTGACTTCAATATTCACTTTTATTTTTATATTTATATATATATATATATATATATATATATATATATATATATATATGTAAGCAAATATATGGATATAGATCCAACAGTATGAAGAAAAATATACTGAAAAAATAAACAAAAATCGTAATATGCGATTATGCTGTTTTAATGTTTAATGTCAATGTCGGACGTTTCGGTCTATTAGACCATCTTCAGGACATATTCATAAAACATAATTAACATAGACCATATACAATTCAACATGAAAAAGACGATGGACATAAAAGCAATACCAATATATATATATGTATGTATGTATGTATGTATGTATGTATGTATGTATATAAACATGTCTCATTGAATATGCCAGACAAGGAAAATTTAATTAATTTTAATTTAGTTTTCCGGCATTCTTACATTTTTCATTTGGTGGGAGGAAAGAAGTGCAAAAATTGTCCATATTGTTCATTGTCCCAAGTGTTTTCAGACACTTCCATACCCATTTTCAAGGGTTCTGTTTTTGGGTGTTGTTATTTTCTCTTCACGTTTAACTATACAAAGTATGTTTGACAGTAAACAGGATTTCTTATAGCTTTCTCTCAACCATGGCTTTCTTCTTGCTGCTCTTCCATAAAGGCCAGATTTGTGGACTGTACAACTGATAGTTGCTCTGTGTACAGATATTTTCACCTGAGTTGTGGATCTTTGCAGTTCCTCCAGATTGACCATGGCCATGTTGGTTGCTTCTCTTTTTAATGTTCTCCTTGTCCAGCCTGTCAGTTTAGGTGGTTGGCATTGTTTTGGTTAGTTGTGTCATACGTCTTCCTTCTTAGGATGATGCATTTAATAGTTCTCTGTGAGATTTACAATATCATAAGATAGTTTTTTATTACTTAACTCTGCTTTAAACTTCTTCATAACTTTATCTCTGACCTTTATAGTGACCCTTGACCTACCTGGTGACCTCCTTGTTTGTTCAGTAATGTTCTCTAACAAACTTCACATGAGGCCTTCACAGAACAGGTGTATTTAACTGGTGAGTGTCTAATCAAAGACCGTAACTCTTTTTTCATTCTTTCCTTTATTCAAAGTAAATCATCATAATCAGTTATAGTCTATTTACTAATTATATGACATTTTCTTTTTTTATACACTAAGATTCACTCTGTACAAGGCCGGTGGGTGTGCACTCAAGGTAGAGGGTTATGTTTATATCGAAAAGAGGGCAAAATAAGTTAACTCTAGACTTGAACAGGTTAAGATTTTAGTGATTAGGGAAACATCCTCTTGGGAGTCTGTTTCACAGTGCAGTGGTTTGTAGAAAGAAGCTGTTTGATTGAAACTTACTGTGGTATGGTGGGGCCTAGCCATGAAAGTTAGTGTTACAATTTTTGGATACATTATGTAACTAGTGAGCTAGCCCAAATGACTTGACTCACTTTATAGTCCACCAATAGAAGGTTAACCAATCAGAAGACGTAGAACATTCAATCTGTCATGTATAAAGGCGGCCATTTTGTTTACCCTACTCGAATGTCTAGTTCCAGAAGAGAAACAGAAGGACGAACTATGCTCTGCTACTTTTACCAAAATATCCACTGCTAACCCGAACGACGCTTTCCTACTGTCTTCAAAATATTCACTGCTAACCTCTGGATTCTATACTCAAAGACGACCATCATCATGAACAACAGTTAGACCTGGTGGAACCAAGCAAAGTAGTTCATCTGAGCACTTTCCATGGAAGTAGCAATAGGGCAGTGAGAGGGAGGTTGGAGAGTGGAAAATAATTCTAAAGTCAATTGGTTGCACGGTATTTTACTTAGGAGTTTCACAATAACGTTCAGAGTGAACACATGCAATCAACACTTTTCAGATTTTTATTTGTAAATAATTTTGAAAACCATGTTTCCACACCTGCTTCAAAATTTTGGGTTTGCACATTACAGAAAAGCAAAATAAAATACATTTAGATTTATAGTTGTAATTTGACAAAATATAAAAAATTCAAGGAGAGGTCATAAATAAATGCAAAACACTGTCTGTACACACATAGAGAGTGTATTTTTTTTCTCTTTCTCTCCGTATATGTTTGAACATTTTATTTTTTATACATATGTGGGTGTGTCTGTGTGTATGTGTATGTGTCTGTTCATGTGTGTGTATGACTGAAAATCTAGAAATACTTATTTTGATATGTTGATGTGTTTTAAATTTTCTTTTTATTATTTTACAAGTGTTTTTACTAATGTTTCAAGATTATGGATGAATTTCCTGATATTATTTCTAATGATAACAATTTCAAATTCAAAATATGACATCACAAATGTGTGAAATGATAAAAAAAAATTCTAAATTAAAACTATAAAGATAAAATTTTCAAAAGAAGTTGCTGGAGAAATCAGATACCTGGCTCGCTTGAAAACTAAGTTTTCTCCCTGAAGATGAACAAAGTGGCTGAAAGTTCATGGAGAAAAAAAAATATCTAAAAATGCAGCTTTAATCTTGAAACATTGGGGAGGTGGGGGAACCATTGTGAGAAAATATGAAAAGTTAAGTAAAAAATTCTCAAATGAAATACTTTAATGGTCTTTAACTAAATATGTGCAAAAGAAAGATTTTCAACCAAAATACAACATATATATATATATATATATATATATATATATATATATACTAAATGTGAATGTGTGTGTCACGCTTTTCAATTTCACTCCTAGAGGCCATAGCCCAACATTTGTAATTTGCATTTTGGGCTCATCCCACTGTTACCACAATTATATTACTTCTTCTCTCTGTTTCCATGTCCCCCCATCTTTTGTACCTTTTGATACAAAATCTTGTTTGCTAGAAGTCTCTGGTTGGGAAAAACCTGTACTACACAAAGCAAAGGCAAGATACAACAACAACAACAATAATAATAATAATAATAATAATAATCGAATCACAGCTAGTTTCTAGATGAGTACTTTAGAGTGAAGGTCAGTAAAAAATGAAAATACTTTTGATACACTCATATATATTATAATATAGTGAAGTCATACACAGTCTTTACATGAAAAAAAGCTTTAGAATAAAGGCCTTTAAGAATGAAAAAAATTAACATACCTTAATCTATACAAATAAAATGAAGTGTCTGTCTGCTATAGACTCAGAAACTACTGGATGAATTTCAACCAAACTTGTTATGCAGATAAGCTATGCTTCAGGGGGTGTTGTAGGTTATGTAAAGTTGACCTAAGTAAATACTGAAGGCTATAAAAAGTCAAAAATAAGGTTAAAGAAGCCATATTTCATGGAAGTTAAATATTTATTCCCATATAAAAATATTGTGGCAGGAGAGATAAATGAACTTTTGTTAGTTACTTCCCTTGGTCGTTTTAATAATCTGAACAGATTGAGAAATGTCTGTTTCTCTTTGTATTTAGACAGAATTAGTTCCTAAACAAAGTTGAGTATCCCTGCTTGTATAGAAATTATAATAATATAGCGGTGTCAACAATAGTTTTTACATGTTTATTGAAACTGTAAAAAACTAAAATACTATTGATAGACAGTCAACAATGAAATTATTTGTACACCCACCAATTTTGAATATTTTTATCCATTTCTCACAATATAATGCCCATATGATGCCAGGTTTTTTATACATTAATAAACACAAAAAAAGAAATATAAAACTCAATTTCAATAAATTTTTCAATAAATTTGACAGGAGAATTATGCAAAATAGAAAAAGACAAAATTATTTGTACAGTATAAAAAACAGAAAAAATTGAACAATTTTCTCAATATTAATAGTCAATAGCATGGCCTCTCATCTTTGTAACTTGCTGCAATCATTTTCTTAAGTTTTTGCTGAGATTTGAACAAGTCTTTTCTGGGATTTTCTTCCATTTTTCAATGGTTACATGTTATAATTCCTGAAGGTTTTTTGGTGACAATTCTTGCCATAGATTTTCAATAGGATTCAAGTCAGGGTTCATTGAAGGCCATGGCAGAACTGTAATCTTCTTTTTCTGAAGCCACACAGTCACTGATTTAGACGTATGTTTGGGATCATTATCTTGCTGAAAAGTAAATCGCTGACCTAGATGAAGATTTTGTGCTAATAGTTGTAGATTTTCATCCAGAATTTTTTATATATTCTGCAGATTTTATTATTCCTCTTATTGCAATTAATTGTCTAGTACCTCTTGAGCTAAAACAACCCCAAAACATCATTGAGCTGCCTCCATGTTTTAATGTTGCCACTGTGTTCTTTGGGAAGAAAGCCTCACCTTTCTTGCACCAAATTTTCTGTACATCATTATGTCCAAAAAGCTCAATTTTTGTTTCATCACTCCATAGTATTTGTCCCCAAAAGCAATTTTCTTTGTCTAAGAATGTTTTGGCAAAATTAAACCAAGAAACAATGTGACATGGTTTTTGAAGAAGGGTTTATCGTAGCTGGTTTCCATACAACCAATTTCTATTTAAACAGTGTTGTATTGTACAAGTACTTATGCTGATATCCATTGTAAACAGACTTTTGGCGATGTCTTTCAAAACAATCTTGGGTTTCTATTAACCTTGCAACACAGTTTTTGTGCAGTTCTCAGTGACAATTTGGGTTCTCTTCTACTCCTAGGCAAATTCTCTGTTTTGTCAAACTGTTTAAACTTCTTTATAACTGACTGTTCCATAGATCTAAGGATAGATAACATAGATAGATAGCTTGAAGTAGTACTGTAACTATTTCCTGACTTGTGGAAGTTAATAATTCTCTGTCTCTAGTCAGTGCTAAGCTCCTTTGTCTTCCCCATCTTGTCATTAACATAAGAATAACAATGGTGACACTTTATGCACCACATGAGGTACTTTGCTGGAATTATCACAAATATTCTACAGACTGTATGAATTTAAGTGAAATACTATGTTGGCATCTCGGTCCCACCCTTTCACTGTTGAAACAGTTAAATGTAACCCTCTCTTCTATTCAAACAGCTCCTTCTATCACACTTCCCATCTGTAGAATTCTCTTCTTACTTGCTTTCCAGATAACTATAATCTTCAAATATTCAAGTGTAATGTCCATTGACATCTTTTGAAAACTTGATCTTGTTCCCCATTCTTCTCTTTATCCTTTCCCCAAACACACCTCTTTCCTCTTGTTCTCTACCCTTTGTAACCCCTTGTATGCTTGTGGCACTTCTGCTTTGCTTGGGGTGAAATGCTTAAAAAAAAAAAGAATAAATAGTCTAGAAGGCTTCACCAATAAAATAATTATGTAAATTACTTATACTTGCAAGAATCAATTTAAAATGATATTTTCTACTGTACGAATAATTCTGTTTTTTTCCTATTTTGCATAATTCACCTATCAAATTTGTTGTATTTAACCTGTTGTTCTAAAAATTGAGTTTTATATAATTTTTTGTGCTCATTAACATATAAAAAACATGGCATCAAATTTCTGAGAAATGGATGAAAATATTCAAAATTGATGGGTGTACAAATAATTTTGTCGTTGGCTGTATACTGATATTTCTGTCATGTTAAGTTAAATAATATATAAATGTATTCTTATACATCAAAATGACAAGGGATAGCTTACTATTTTCATGTTCAGCTCAAAGAATCTTCTTTGGTGTTTGTTTGTTTTTTCTTCTAAGCATTCTAAAATTCTCACAGCTTCTGACCGGGATATTTAAGAGTGATGTCATATCAGTGAAATATCTTGTCAATTCCTGTAGGACAGTCATTGTTTTCAGTGCATTTATCACAGTCTACAAATTGTCTTCCAAGGAAGCCAGGAACAAAGAAATTTCTTTGGAGATGTTTTGCCAACCATAACAGGGCAATCATTACTTTCACTGCATTCATTACCATCTATAAATAGTTTTGAATCACAATCCAATTCCCAACAAGAGTATGAAACCCATGAAAAAAGGTTCTTGGGAATTATCTTGTCAGCCATTTCAGAATGATCATTACTTTCCGTGCATACATTTCCATCCATAGATTGTCATGAATAGTTATCCAATTCACTTACAGACTTGTGACAATGATATTTTTCCAAAGATATTTTATTGGCTACTTCCAAGTTATTAATTTCCTTTGAATATACAATAAATCTTCAATCTTCAGATTGTTCATATTTATTTCCTTACTTTTCTGTTAGAATTGCCAGAAAACCTTTGGTCAACTTCAATAAACATGCATAATTAAATAGTATAAGAAAAGGATAATAGTTAATATATAACTTATATAAAATAATAACTTATTTTATATATAAATTATATTATTTTATAATATATGATGTATATAATAATAAAATAATTTAATTTATATAATAAATGGGTAATTAAGCTCAAAAAAGTATGATAAAAGTGCAATAAAGGCCAAAGGGTATGATAAAAGTATAATAAAAGTCAAAGATAATAAATGGCAAAGCAAATGACAAAAGGGTAATGATCAAAGGGCATGATAAAATGGTAATAAAAGTTAAAGCATATGATAAAAATGTACTGAAGATCAAAGGGTATGATAAAAGCATAATAAAGATCAAAGTCTATCATAAAAAGGTAATAAAGGCTAAAGGATCTGATAAAAGGGTAATAGAGGTTAAAGGCTATGATAAAAGGACAATAAAGGCTAAAGAGTATGATAAAAGGGTAATAAATATCAAAGGGTAATAAAGGTAAGCTTAATAATCTTAAAGAATAAAACAGTAACAGTGAATGTATTTTATTTGCCAGAAAAAAAACAGTTTTGAATTAAGAATTGTTTTTCTCCTAGATTGGTAATTATCCAAGGCTGGAGGGAGAAAAGATAGATTCATATAGATTCAAGGGTATTTGGGCAAAAGTGAAAGCAATGAACTCAACTGGAATTCAAACTCTGCTTGCTGAGTTCTTGGGGGGGGTACAATAAAACCACTAAGATGCAAGGGGTTACTGAGTGTTAGAGAAGAATAAAAGAACAGGAATTAATAAGACAAAAAATAATGATTGACATTGCATTTAAATTTTTGAAGATCAAAGTCGAGTGAAAAGCATGGAACTGGAAGAGAGTTCTACAAGCAAGAAGTGTGAGAGGAGAAACTATTAGCACAGAACATACGGTTACACATGGCCATTCCAACTGTGGAATGATGAGTCCTAGCCATGAACCAAGCGCTCTGTCACCTCCTCCAGATCACATTCTGTTATCCACTTGCTTACGACCACCAGGTATATCATGCATTGTTTTCCCTTGTTTCTCTTTCCCTCTATTCGACCTGTGAGTATCAGATCCTCCAGGCCCTCCTTCCTCATTATGTGTCCCAGAAACTTCAGCTGCCTCTTCCCGATGTTAAGTATAAGTCTCTTCCTTGTTTGCATGCACTCTAAGATCTCATCGTTGCTCAAACAGTCGGTCCATGATGTCCTTAGCATCCTTCTGTAGAACCACATATCAATCACTTCAAGTCTCTTCTTCAACCGTGAGGAAATTGTCTAGCTTTTGAGATGCATTCTTGGCCATCCTAATACATCTATAGATCTCAGTGTTGCATTCAGAACACTTCCCAGATATTTAAATTTCCGAGTCTGCATGATTCTAGTGTTCCCGACCTGTAAATCACATTTCAGGCTCATCCTTTTACTGATGACCATGCATTCTGTTTTCTTGTAGTTTATGCTTAGTCCCTTCTTTACACTCTCCATCACTATCTTCTGTAGGAGTACAGTCACCATAATACCTCAAAGTCTCTATGAAGTCCTAACTAGTTCCCGTATGTATAAGTGGGGAATAAGAATAACAACTTAAAAAAAAAAAAGATGGAAATCTTTATAGAAAATGTACAGGGAACTTATATTATGTTTCATTTCAACTGTTAAAAAAACAGGAAACCTATGTTTCATTTCAACTGTAATAGACCTTGTTGTCAATCTAGTACTGCTCTTAAATTCATAAAGTCTAGGTACCATAGAATAAAGCTCATTATGGCAGTTGGAAAGTGACAGAAGCTGATATGCCAGGACAGGACAGTACTAGTAACATTGCAGATACTTCTTTGTATTTTATCAAGAATCTTTAAATGCATAGCAGAAGCACCAGACTAAATATGGCAGCAATATTCAATCCCCTGAACTAACAATTACACAACCTGCACATCCAAATGAAATAGATAAATGGGAAACATGTTCAACATGCCAAATTCACTTTCTGTGCTATGTCTATACAGTGGTATTTCATATAAATCAATGTTTACAAATCTCGTATGCCATTGATAGTGATGATGAGCCTCATTTCCCTCTTACCATATATACTCACTAGCAGTAGAGCCCGGCGTTGTCCGGGGATATAACAGTAAGAGATAGATCAAGTATCCACCATCATAAAGACTGAAAAATAAAATTGACAAAGATTATTGTTTAAGGTTGACGGACACGCATGTCTTAATTAGTGTTTTTTTTTTTTTTTTTTTTTTAATTGGTCAAACCCAAACTCAAACAAAAACATTGTTTTTCAATCATTATGAGTCTACTGATTGAATAGAATTTTATTATAAATAATTGTCTTGTAAATGGAATTTTTAAAGCATTCTGAATGTAAAAATAAAGAAAAAAAGTGTGCAAGACAATAAGAAACACTACATGCCAAAAAAAAAAAAAAGTGAAGTTTTAAGAAATCAGTTGAAAAATGTAGGTAGCCTTTCTGTAATCTTTTAGTTTTTTACAATTTATGATTTTTACTTATTGAATACAGTAATAAAATTGCATATTTTGCTTGTGGTGATTCATAATTAGAATTCTGATTTGAATATATTTTCCACTTGTTGTTTCTAATACAAAAAACATTAACTTTATTTGGGTTTATTAATTATGATCTAACAAATCTTATTCATTTAGTAGCCTTTCTGTAATAATAATCTTTTACAATTTATGATTTTTTACTTATTGAATACAGTAAAAAATTGGACACCATGTGTATTTAAAGTAGTTTCCCGTTCCGGTTATTATTTTTAGTTAGGACTTGTGTATGTTTAGATTTCATTATCTCTCCCTAAAAATAAAGAATTTATCCGATGTTTGTATTCATACAATCAGTAGAGATCGTTAGATTATTGTTTAAGGTTGACGGACACGCATGTCTTAATTAGTTTTTTTTTTTTTTTTTTTTTTATGAATTGGTCAAACCCAAACTCAAACAAAAACATTGTTTTCAATTGTTATGATTCTACTGATTGATTAGAATTTTATTATAATTAATTGTCTTGTAAATGGAATTTTTAAAGCATTCTGAATGTTAAAAATAAAGAAAAAAGTGTGCAAAAGAATAAGAAACACTACCTGCCAAAAAAAAAAAAAGTGAAGTTTTGTTTTAACGGCTGAAAAATATAGGAAATCCGCTCCCATATTTAAAGTAACCCACACACACAAACAACCCGATGTGTGTTGTCCCCCTTCCATTTTCACGATGTCTCTTAATCGTGTTTTCAAATTGATTTTGTGCAAAAACAATTATATTTTTCCCATTTTTGGCGCTGTTAGAACCATCACAAGGTAATTTTATGTAGTCCTGTGAAGTTTTGTTGAAATCGGTTGAAAAATATAGGAAATCCGATCCAATATATAAACGTTACAGACACATGCACACACACACACAATCTGCATTTTATAATAAGTAAGATGTATAAGTCTACCTCATGTATAGTTCAAACCTTGAATTTTTTGTAAAATAACTAAACTTGTGTATAATGTGACTGCAGCTTCTAAGCAATACTGTAGTCAAATATTGCAGTACTGGGCATCATCCAGAACATATTTTATAGAAAATAAATGATCTTCATTCTTTTTTGCACAAAGCTAGCCCAAAATGGTGAGAAAAACCACTTATCGTAAAATATCTGATACGAAGATTTAGATACTGTACTTTTCTTTTCATTCATGCCTGACTACATTAGCTCTTTTACCCTGGGCCTGCCTCCAACATAGCCTAAGTTTTTTTTTCCTTCTGTCGCTACATGAAGAGCAAAACGTCATCCACTATGTATGCCACTTAATATCAACAAATATCTTATATAAATGAAGAATTGTTAGATTTATTCCTATCTCAAAATTGCATTCATCTTTGTTTTGCAAGCGTTTGCATCGCTGAGGTATTGCCTTTCCAATGACAACTTTTTTTGTCAGGATTACTGGTACATAATGCAGGGTTGGGGTACATACTTCAGGTTATAATTCAAGTCATTCTAAGTAAAAATTACTAAGCAAAAAATTTGTTGCTTTTTTTTTTTGTTAGAAACTGGGGTTGTTTAAATATATTTCACTTTGTGCAATCATCATTTACCATCTGCATCATGTCAAAATATTTCATTTACAGTGTATCTTGTCAATATATTCCAGGAATGTGTAACAGAGAATTAATAGATAAAATAATGCCAGTACATGTAAAGAATATAAGAAATAATATGAAATATGCATAAACAGAGGTAGACTGAATAAAGAATACAGATGAAACCTATATATCAGACTTTTGTCTGTTATGTATTTGTAATATTGGAAAAGCAATTGATGAAAACACATTTGAATGAAGATGAATGCAAACTGGAGAAAGGAATAAAACATTGTCAGTTCTTCATTTATATAAGGTATTTGTAGATTTTAAGCTGCACACATAGTGAATGACATTCTGCTGTTTATGTAGCAACAGAAAGAAAGAATCTAGGCTATCGGAGGGAAGCTAAAGGAGCTTACCTAAACTGTTAAGGTTAACCAAAGATACCATGAGAATTTGGGCCTACCAGTTCACAGAAAATGCATGAATTTTAACCTCTCCAGAAAAAAGTCAATCCCAGCTTCTGACTAGTAGGCCTACCGTATCAAATATTGCTGTACTGGGCATCATCCTGGACATATTTTATAGGAAATAAATGGTCTTCATTCTTTTTTGTACAAAGCTACTCCTAAATGGTAAGAAAAACCACTTACCATAAAATATCTGATACAAGGATTTAGATACCATATTTTGGTTTTCATTCATGCTTATCTACAAATTGAAGAAAAAAAAGAAAAAACATTGTTAATTCTTCATTTATATAAGGTATTTGTAGATTTTAAGCTGCACACATAGTGAATGACATTCTGCTGTTTATGTAGCAACAGAAAGAAATAGTCTAGGCTACAGGAAGCTAAAGAAGCTTACTGCTCTCTCTAAGGTTAGCCAAAGGTACCATGAGCTTGTAAGGCCTGCCAGGTGGATTATGGTCACTGAAAATGCATGAATTTTAACCCCTCGAGAAAAAATTTATCTGTGTATAGAGCAATCAATCACCAAAAATGCATAATTTTTAACCTCATCAAAAAAAAAGATACCTGTGCTACTAACTTTTTTTGTGTAAAAAAATGATCATAAAAACTTATATTTTGTTTCTGGGAATATTCTGGTGATCTCACAGGCTTTTACTTTGCTGATATAAGTAAAAGCAAGAAATGTAATTCCAGGTATTGAATAATACTTTAAATTGTTTTTTTTTAATTGGTAAAAAATTAGAAACAAAAGCATTAATAAGATGGAAGAGAAAAGAAGTACAGTAGATAGCGATTGACACTGCATTTAAATTTTTGAAGATTAAGGTTGGCTGGAAAGCATGGAGCTGGAAGGGAGTTCCCCAAATGAGAAGTGCAAGAAAAGAAACTGTTGGCATAGAACTTATGGCTAAATCTAGCCAGCTCAACTGTGAATTGATGAGATCTCGACATAGTGCTTAAATTCAAAAAGTAATATACTTCATGTACAGTGAAGTTTTTTTTGCATGAATTTTAACCCCCCCCCCCTCCTGAAAAAATTTACCTGTGTATAGTGCAACTGGTCAGTGAAAAATGTATGATTTTTAATCTCTTCAAAAAATGACCCATGTTTAGTACAACCCCCTGTTTTTTTGCATAAAAATAATGATCATAAAAAAACTTGTATGATGCACTAGTATGTATGGTATTTAGTTTTCAGCCAGGGTAGAAAAAAATATATATATATATAACTCCTATTATCAGTATCTGATATCTATATTTCTGAAATGAGGTATTATGTGCACTATTTACATTGTTCAGACTATTGTCTTCATCTCTGTTGCCATATTTATCACAACACTGTGAGCACTGGTAAAAATGGTTGCTGAAGACAATAGGTTTTTAAGTCCCAAGATGTCCTCAAGGACACATGGCACAGTGGATAAAGGCATTAGTTAGATCCAGTGACAGGACCCAAAGAGTGTCAGTTCAATACCTGGTTAAGGTGGTAGAGAACTTGGAGAGGGGAATTAACAGGAGATAACTGATAACTGACATTCATTAGACATGGTACGTGGAACTAGAACAGTCTACCCCAGCGAGCAAAATAATGGGTTCAGTTCGACATTCCAACCACCTGAAGAAGGCTGGAGCCGAAACATTGTGATAAATATGGCAACAAAAATGAGGACAATAGTCCAAACAATGTAAATAATGTCCTATTATCAGCCATAGAACATTACATTCTATTAAGAATTTTTTTTTTTTTTATTTGGGGTTATGGGGTTTTTTGGGGTTTTTTTTTGTTTTTTAATGTTTTAATCTTGTCACTTTTCTATCTACATAGAGACATCATGGAATTCCCATTTCGGTAAATGTAATTCCAAGTTTGATTACTCTTAAGAAATAAAAAAAAAGAAACTTGATCTTGTCAACTCAAACATTGCTGTGTTTATTATCTGAGGTTTCCTACTGTGAAAATACATCAGCTCGATTTTAGGTGTCAGACACCTACTGCTGAGTGTATCATGGACCTTTCAAATACCTCACCAGTTTTTATGTTTATGCCATGGGACCTGTTGCTTACTTCTTTATGCACTTACTTCAGTACTTTGATGGTGAACTATTTTCTCCAAGTTTGCATTTGCCTCTTACCATTAATTTATTAGTAGGTATTCATAATTATTTTTTTTCATTTTTTTTTTTTTTTTGTATCAACAAATCTAACATGTATAGTTTTTTTCACTTTTCTAGATCTGTTGCTTGGAAAGTTGATTCCCTTTGTTGTGCTAAACATTTTTGTTTTTTTTTCTCACCAGAATCAATCTTATATATTTATAAGTCCACCATTTGTCTTTGTTTTGAATATTGCTGCCACATCTGGTCTGGTGCCTCTGCTATATATTTAGAGATTCTTGATAAAATACAAAGAAGAATCTGCAATGTTATTGGTCCTGACTTGGCATCTCGCCTTCAGTCACTTTCCCACTGCCATAATGTAGCTTCTCTGTTCCTTTTCTATAAATACTTTTGTGGCAATTGTACTGATGAACATTCCTCTATAGTACCTAAATTGTGAATTTAAGAGGAGTACTAGATTGGTGGCAAGGTCTCTTCATTTTACAGGTGAAACGGCTAGATGTAACTGTAAATTCTATGCTATCTATTACAATCTAAAAATATTTTCTGGCTTTAAATAACCTGAAAAGGCTTAATAAGCCATAGAAAACAAATTAATCAGTCATGAATTAAGTGCTTTTACAAGGAACGATATTATGTGGAAAAATCTATATTTTTTATGTGAAATAAATATTTTTTTAATTTTCATTATTGGGCTATGGATATTGGAAATGAAAAGAACACTTGTGCTTAGTATTAGAAAGAAATAGTTGAAATTTTTAGTATACATTGTGAGCAAAGAGGGCTTTGAGAATTCGCCACTCACAGGATATATTGAAAGCAAGAAGGTCAGTGATAACCTCCCTAATGAGTTTGTGTAAATGTGTAGCAGTGTGAGGACTGGAGTAAATAAGAGGCCAAATATTACTTGAAACTACAAAGGATAGGAAGTTATGGAGAGCCATGATTGCCCATATCCTAAAGAGAAATAGCACATGATAGAAAAAAAAACATTCAGAAAATAATATCTGCTTCTAACTGTATTTTTACTATTACTTAAAGCAACAAAAGAAAGGATGTTGTGGAGAACTATAATCGCCTATATCCAGAAACACCACAACATAAAAAAAGAAAACATTCAGAAAATGATAGAAGCATTGATTTTTTTATAATTTTCTGAATGTCTTCTTTAAATAATGTGCATTGTCCCATCTTAACATGGGCGATCATGACTCTCCACTGCTTCCTGTTTTTTGTTGCTTTAACTAATGATAAAATTAGAAGTGCTGATTTTTTAATCATTTTTCTGAATGTTTTCATAAAATATATGTGATCTGTCTTTTTTTATGTGTGTTGTCCCTTCGTAATGTGAGTGATCATGGCTCTCCGCAGCTTCCTGTTTTTTGTTGCTCTAATAATAAAAACAGAAACATTGATTTTTTTTATTATTTTCTGAATGTTTTTCATTAGATATATGAAATGTGTCTTCTACTTTTATGTGTAGTGTTACTTCATAACAGCTCTCTACAGCTTGATAAAAGTACAGTTAAATGATTTTTTTAACTGTACTTTTATTATTAGTTAGAGCAACAAAAAACAGGAAGCTGTGGAAAGAAATGATCGCCCACATTATGAAGAGACAATGCACATAAAAGAAGACACATCTCATATAAAGGGTGTTTCATTAAGACAGATCAAAGCTAGCAGTAAATAAATCAGTGTTATTGGTGAAAATTTATTTCTCTATTGGATCATGTTATTTAAGTCATGGCAATTATGTGTGAAAAATAATATCACCCAAATATCCACCAAATCTGAAAGAAAAAGAAAAAAATCATTAGACGCTTAAACTTAATTCACATTTAAAGATGGTCCAAGTTATTTGAACACCCTTTACTTACAGTGTTTGTAAAGTTTTTTTTTTTAAGGCAATTCACCTCAAGCAAGGTTGGGGTGCCACTAGCACGCAAGGGTTTGCAGAGGATTGAGAGCAAGTGTAAAGAGGCATGTTTGTGGAAAGGATACAGAGAAAGACAGGAACAAGCTCAGGGTGTCAGATGTCGATTGACATTACACTTGAATATTTGAAGATTATAGTCATCGGGGAATCAAGTAAGGGGAAGGGAGTTTCACAGATGGGAAGTGCAGGAGAAGAAGCTGTTTGAGAAGAAGAAATGGGATACATTTAACCGTTAAACAAATATTAAAAGGTTAGATATAAGTGTACTGTGAAATTCAAATGTCCACTTATAATTTTGCCTGGGATAAAAGAAAGGTTGAATTCAGTATGCAGGAAATTGGTGTGCATCTGTATATGGATTTATAAAATAAAGCTCCTGTAGATTCTAATAAATTGACTTGAAACTGCAATCCTAAACATGTGACATTTTCTGTTTACTTTGTGTCTTGTGTTTATTTTTCTTACAAGAAGCCAATCAAAAATCATTTGCCTTGAGTTAGCAGGATGAAGTAAGGTTTTTAGATATGAATGGGATTACCAAAATAGAGAAACCAGTGATATTTGATCTGGAATATTTGGCAGTGAACTCGATAGAAATCAAACTTTGGAAGTTCATACGATGAGGTTTCAGTGTGAGATACGTTGCTCTGTGGGTGGACACTTTTCTGCAATAATCATGACAGATCATTGAGACAGCAGGAAATTTTGTTTGGATTGGGGTTGGGAGCTTCAGATTTAATCTTTCCGAATCCTAGCCCTCGGGAAATTATAGAAATCTGATAAAGGTGCTTAAATTCCTAAATGCATTTATTTGCATTCAGTTTAATGTGTCTTGGAATTTCAGCAGAAACCGGCATTATTACTCTCCCTTTAATTTTCTCTATTTCTCTATCTCTCCCTTACACTCTCTCTTTCTTTCTATCTCTCTCTTTCCCTTTCACACACTTTCTCTCATGCACACAAGGGGGGTTCTGAAAAGATTACAACCAGGCCTATCTCCGAAAATTGACTAAATATCAGAATCTTTTTAAATCTCTTTTTGGTTAGAACAGCTTTCCAGCACTCTCTCATATAGCAACAATAAACAGAAAATGATGTATACATGATGTCTGACTGAAAAGCCACTTTCCCTTTAAATAGCCTCTCCAGGGCAATAGACCCTTTCCTGTTGGGTCTTCATACACTTGACCCTGAATCTCTTACTTTTCAGAATAGTCCATTTTCAAGATCATGATCAGGTGTCTCATTAAATTCTCTTTAATCTTGTCCATGATCACCTTAATGTTGAAACCAGTTCCTGTACAATTACCAAAGTTAAGCAATATCAAGCCTAGTCAGTACCTAGATGGGTGACCACTTGAGAATACCAGTTGCTATAAGTTTTAATGTGCAGGTGGTGTAATGAATAATGGATCGGAATTGTTAATCAGTCAGCTGAGTTCCAATTCCCATTGAATTCATTATATTCCCTTATGTGCAAATATCTTTGGAAAAGGTATGAATCCACCTGTTCTCCCCCAGCTATGAGTTAATTAGTAAGACTTGTATCACTAAAAAGATATTATTATCAAAATAAAGTCTTACAATCTAAAAGTATTTTCTGGCTTTAAATAACCTGCAAAGGGTTGGTAAGCCATAGAAAGTGAATCAACAACAATATCCTTAATTTGAAAAAAAGCCATAAATTACAGGGATCCATATTTAGAGTCTAAGTGTGTCTGACATGTCTGGGTAATGTGATATTCTCCTGCCCATCAATTCCACATGAAACATGAAGAATAATCAGGTATATTGTTATGATTAGGACATTCTCACAGTACTCAAGCTCACTTAATGGCATCTCACTATCAACTGAGTAAATACAGAGAAGGGTGTTTATTCATGGATGCACAGTAAAGATTCCTATTTTCAATTGTCAGGTTATATTAAAGCCACACAGCTAGTACTTGGAATATTTCAAATAACTGGATTCTTTCCAGAGAGAATTAAAATATTATATAGTTTCTCATTACTTCAAAAGTTATTATCGTGGATACTCATTTATAAAATAGTGTGTCAAGACAAGGTGCCCAACACTGAGGTTCTGTCTCAAGCAGGTCTGCCCAGCATGTTCCCACTGCTCAGACAGCACAGACGTCGTTGATTAGGCAACGTCCACTGCATGTCATATGGCTGCATCCCCAAACACCTCCTGTATTGAGAGCTGGCCTTTGGAAGGGAGACCCACCGGGTGGCCACAGCTTTGGTACCACAATGTCATGAGGCATCACATGAAAACTGTGGACATCAACACAGAGTTATGGTGGAGCCTGGCAGACATACAATCCAAATAGAGAGGAACCCTGAACATCTCTAGTCAGGGGAGAAGAAGCTGACACAAGTTGCTACAGAAAGGTGGGGTGCAGAAAGCAAAGTAACAGCTCCAACAGACCAGAGACAGAACACACATATGACCTCTGCAACAGAGATTGTCACTCCTGCTTCAGTCTCTACAGTCACAGACATCAATGCTCCAGTCAAGCAGACAACTAAGATGCTACCCATGGTCAATCCTGACTGACGGAGGTCTATGACTTATTATCATGGATACTCATTTTTGAAATAGACATTCTATTTTTTATTTTTACCAATGTGTATTAGGTCTACTGACCTGTACTTTGAGAAATGTTAATAAAGAAAATGTGCTCTCTGGTAGGAATCAAAGTTAAGCAATGTTGAGCTTGGTAATTGCCTGTAAGTGTTGTATACCTAACAAAATTTTAAATTTAAAATAATTTCATCAACTACTTTTTTGGTAAGGTACATGATCAGAAGACAATCAGAACTGTGTCTGGTGTCACAACAGGACATTTGTTATTATTAGTAATAGGTGTTGTATAACTAACCCATTATTATCTCAAAAAAAAGTCTTACAATCTAAAAATATTTTCTGTCTTTAAACAACCTGCAAATGGTTGATAAACCATAAAAAATAAATATAAAACAATGCTGTAGTAGTAGTAGCAGTAGCAGTAGCAGTATCATCACTGTTATATTACAATATCAGACAGGCCAATAAAACAACTCTGTAATTATTCAGGTAATAGACTCAGAGTTATCTCCCCTGATAAACCATAAAAAATAAATATAAAACAGTGCTGAATCTTTCCTCAAACTCTGCCTCTTATGAGCTGATGTCTGGACATAGATATCTTTTATAGTAAAGATTGTATAGTCTTTTTACTGTCGTCATCATTGGCTGCTTTATTTCGTATCCAAGAATTTAATTTCTTCTTTGCTAATCGCTTCCTTTATGATGATGGTGTTGATGACTACATTCACCACCAACATACAGGTTCAGGACTAGAAGCTTCCACTTTTACTAAAACTTGCTCCCATCATCCATTCTCTATCACAATTTAACTTTACAAGTGTTGACTGAAGATGAGTGAAAATCAGAGTAGAATAAATCTGCAACAGACAGCCACTGACTCTTTTATAATTTCAAGTGTTGCCTTATGTAGCATGTCCATCATGCGTAGCTCTATTCATCAGTTGGTTCAACCATTGAGAACTGTTGTAATCATCATCTGCTTGTTCCACTGTTGGGGTCTTTGGAGTTGGTCACGCTTAGTCTGGGTCCTCATCTTTGACCTTGCTACAAAAAACGCTTTTTTACTGTAGCATATATCCTTGAAAGAACAGGCAATTTTTCTAGAAATAGAAATACTTCATAAGATCATATCATATATAAGATAATATGAAGTAATGGTATTCCATACACATGCATCTCAGCTAAATGTGTGCAATAAGGTGACAGGATTTGATAAAGGCAGCACATAACCTTGCAAGCGGGATGGAGCTAGAAATACCTTCAGTTCAGGTAACACAATCTGCTCAGATGGTCTCCAATTGCAGGTTTTCTCTAGATGTGGCTCCTAAGTCGCCTTGTCTGCCTCATCCTTCAAATTTAAAAAATCAACTCTCTTTGACACCCATCTAAGATACTCCCTTACAACACTGACCCAAGGAAATATGCCCATCTGGTTAACAGTCAAGTAACTGACTATCAAATGTGTGATACTGAATGGAATATTTAATGTAGCTCATCTTAATTCTCAATAGGAGTAGATAGGTTCACTTATCACCCAGTTCACACTCTTTCCCAGTCTTTTGAACAGGAGTAGATGTTTATCCCTTTTTTCTGTTTAAGATTGGGTTTCTAGTTCCTTCCAAAGTCTTCTCATTTTCTTTCACTCTGTTATATTAAGTGTATGATGGCAGAACAAAGAAGAAACAAAGAATTGTATTAATATAAAATGCAAAAATGATAAATTGGTGTAAATGTCTCTCATTGAAAGAAGGGGATAAGTGGAGTTGTAAAAGGTATCTGCAGAGGCGTACAGTAGGAGAGGGAGGGTGAGTTGTGACTTACTCTGCCAACAGCCTTTGGCAAGTTGTCTTTTGGAGATAGGAGGCTGCTTTCCGACGAGTGTTGTGAATCTGGGCCAAGATACCATCCGACTGCCGAAAATGTCATTTTGATATGTTTTTATGTCCTTTCTTGGGCTCAAATTTGATCTAGTTTTATTTTGTTTCTTTAAGCAGGAGTAGGTGCTATTGGGTGGAAATTCTGGGCTGTAATGCTTATTTTTTCTGTGAATGTGTGAGTAAAGATGGAAGATATGTGCAGAGCCTATGCACAGTTGACAGAATTTTAGTTCAGTCTTGGGTTTCAGAGAATTCACATCCAGCCAGTGGTGGGAATTAGTGTAGCATGAATCAGAAGAAGATCTGGTTTTAGGGAGAATGTAACAACTCTCAATAGCCCCTAATGTCTTAGTAGCATTGTCACCTTTCTTGGGGTAAATTAAAAAAAGCAACAACAAAAAAGAACAAAACAAAAATAATAACATTTTATAGGTTTTACATTTTCTTATGATTTTTCTAGCACTTGCACACATACACACACACATTTGCACATATAATTTACTAATTAACTAATGACCAATGTCTAGCTGGTTGATATTCTGAAAAAGTCTAAAGAGTTATATTTTTATACTAGCAGCATGGTCCGGAGTTGCCCGTGCTTGATTAAAAAATCATACGACTCATACAGCAATCGCTATCACTTGACTAAAAATATTTTTGCCCTTCCTTGCCTTTAAAGGAGTGCCCTTTGCCGTGCTGATGTTGCTACATGCCTTACTTCTTGCCTATCTCACACTGCGAATTTTTTCTAAGCTCTATACTAAACATTAAATAACTCTGTTATGAAAAAAGAACTAAACAAAATGAACACAAAACGATCAGCTTTAAAAAAGACTCATAACTTGAAAAACCGAATGAAAAAAGAATGTTAACAACAAATACTTTTTCACATCCAACTCAGTTCTGCAAAATCAGAATCAACGTTGAGTTTAAGCAAGCGAATGAGTCAATTGGAGTAAAGTGCCATGCAGATTTAAATTTTTCCCACTTGTGACGAATGCAGCTATCGATTTTTTTTGCATGCTATCATGCTAGTTAACATTAGTGTCAGTCAGCTGTTGGCTCTCATGCTGGCCAATAGAATCTTCCTGCCTATTCGTGGCAGCCAACTATAGGCTCTCACTCCGGCCAATAGAAAATGGCTGCAAACTACATGAAAACTGCCATAGAAGCATGAAAAAAATCGATTATATTCCACTATCAATGGGAGTTGGGAAATGCAAAGCTGGTCTTGGCCTTCCCACTAACTTGGAGCATGTGCATGTAAATTTTGGTGCAAATCCATCGAAAATTGTGGCTGTGCATTTGTTACACACACACACACACACACACACACACACACACACACACACACACACACACATCCTGCCTTTTATAGATAGAGATTAAGGATTTTAAAAAAACTCACATAAAAATTTAAAATAATTTCATCAACTACTTTTTTGGTAAGGTACATGCTAACATCTTTAATCAGCTAAGATCAGAAGACAATCAGAACTGTGTCTGGTGTCACAACAGGACATTTGTTATTATTAGTAATAGGTGTTGTATAACTAACCCATTATTATCTCAAAAAAAAATTCTCACAATCTAAAAATATTTTCTGTCTTTAAACAACCTGCAAATGGTTGATAAACCATAAAAAATAAATATAAAACAATGCTGTAGTAGTAGTAGCAGTAGCAGTAGCAGTATCATCACTGTTATATTACAATATCAGACAGGCCAATAAAACAACTCTGTAATTATTCAGGTAATAGACTCAGAGTTATCTCCCCTGGACAGCTTTTTAGTTTTTATCAATTTATTTGAATGTGTAGACTCAATGTGGATTACAGGGTCGCAGCATTGCCATACTAGTTTTTTTGTCTATGGTGTCAAGTAGGTTTTATTGGGTGGAATTGCTAATGCCACACCTAACCGGTTTTGAATTCCCTGTTGTCCTTCCCCTAAACTGGCTGCCAACCTAGGCTACATCACCTGTTCTGTTTAGCTATTTAACCCATAGCTTAGCATAAGGTGGGGAAAGATGGAGTTATAGGGCATTCTATGAATGTGAACACAATGGCCTCAGTAAGGATTTGAACTCACCTCACTTATCCTAATTTCCCCACCAACAACTAAACACACATACACTTGTTAATTTAAACTTAACAGCTTCATTCTTCAAGTTAATTAATTTTAACAGTATTACCCTTCATAAATCATGTTATTATGTGCTGTTTTTGCTGTGTCAACATAACAAAGACACATACAGAAATTGTAACTTTATATATAATACACAGATGTAAAAGTATCATTATTTTTATTAATTCACTGAGCAACTAACACTGCTACTTATATCTATGGTACTGATCTTAATCTGCCATGATGTCTGCCTTTTTATCTTTTTTATTTATTTAAGGCTTAATTGCTAGATGAAAATATCTTATACCATCAGGGTAATTAATTTTACAGCAAAGATTAATATCATATATTTAGTTGTTTGTTTGAATGATAGACTGCTATTTAATCAATAGACATGACTATCCTGTCAAAATTTCTTTTGGAGATGCTCCATCTACAGATATTGTTTTGCATATAATCAAGTTGATTCCAATTCAATTTTTTATAAAGAGTTTACTAATGTTTAAATAATGCTTTGAAGGAACTGTCTTTGTCCTGGGTCTTCTTACTCTGTTAGTGAATCAGATAGGGATTCAAGGCAATTCATTGATGAAGGTGAAGACTGGGAAAGAAATGATTGTCTTGGAGCAGCTGATGAGATATATTTCAAAAAATTTCTTTGTTCTGCATCTTCTTATTCTGCCAGTGAATCAGATTGTTGTCCAAGACAATTCATTAATGAAGATGAAGACTGAGAAAGCAATGATTGTCCTGGAGCAAAGAGATATCTTTCAAGAATTTTCTTTTTTATGTGTCTTCTTAATTTGTTATTGAATCAGTGATTTAAGATGATTCATAGATGGTAATAAATGCGAAAACAAAGCAGTGATTGCTCTAGATCAGCTGATGAGATATTTATGAAGAAATTTATTTTCTTAATTTACCAGTGAACCAGATAGTAACTCATAACTCTTTGTAGATGATGATAAAAGCAAGGAAAACAATAATTGTTGTAGAGCAGATGATATCTTTCAATAAGTTTCTTCATTCTGAGTTTTCTCGCACAATAAATGAATCCGAGACTGATTCAAGATAATTCATGGATGAAGATAAATAATAAATACAATGTTTTTCCTGGAGTAGATGATATCGTTCAAGAAATTTATTTTTTTTACTAGCAGTGGCACATCAAAACCCTAACATACACCATACACCCATTGTAACTAAAGTGTGCCTGCACTTTACAGTGTATTGTATTTATATAAAAATTATTATGGGATATATTATTATGGGAAATACTCATTTGAAATGCAATATTAGCATCAAGAAAAGGTTGACTATACATTGGTTGGGGGGGAATTTTAGGATTGTGTTTTGATGTGCAATAGGACATAAAGTTTGGGAAACACTGGCCTATAAGATGTGACAAGATAACTTTCAAGAAATATTTTTCCCTGCATCTTTTTATTCAGATGGTGATGAAAATGAAGAAAGGAACAATTATTTAGGAGCAGCTGATGAGATAATTTGTTGATATATCGTACCAAAATAAACCACTCTCAACTGATACTTGATACCCATGATGATTTTGATGGACCAGAATGTTTGTTGATTTTCATGATAATGGATTTCAGTAGTGAGTTTTTATGTTTACTTTTACCAAATACTGCATTCAATTATGCATCTAACTTTATTTTGTTCTTGTTCTTTCAGATTTTTACTAATTTGAAAATGGAGCATTCTGTGGCATCATCCCGTGGCGGTCTGTTAGGTAAAGAATTTTTAAAATAATTCTCTATATTTGCCCATTAAGTGTTCTTGTGCATGCATATTGGATCTTCAATTCTGTTCCCTGATAGACTAAGATTATCTTCCACTTTAGAGATCGTTCATCCTTCTGGTCCCAAAAATCATTCAGTTGTCAAACAATGAGAAGTCCTGTGAGTTCTATGCTTGCCACTGCTACACTACCTCTTTACATTTTACATCATCTGGATAAGTCTACTTCTATGATTAGGAGAGGATGAAACTACTGACTGTCTTGATATCTAATTATTTGTTACTCGAGTTTAATTACTCAATTTAATTATTATAATAATATTATATACATGCAGACCCTATAAGTACTACAGCTCAGGCTGAATGTTTCTAGGTTTGGAGCAAATTACCTGATATTATATCTCACAGAGAGAGGTTATGTAATTAGAATTCAATAAGACATTGATGGCCAACTTATTATCCATCTATGACATCTTTTAAGTTTGATAGATTGATACTAACACACATAAAATACTTTGATTATATGAAAGCAACAAGATTTGTACACCTATCTATCACTCTTGGCAGATCTTCTATTATCACAGTGTGGGATATTTAATAAAAAAAGTGATGGAAACAAAAAGAAAAAGAATCTAAATTAAATTAGCTAGATTATATACTAAAAACAATAATGTTAATTTAAATTCCCAGCATCCTTCATTCATGCACATGTGTAGTCTCACCAATGTAACAAATTTAGTCTTATGAAGACCTAAAAAAATCACAAAAAACTTGTTCTTGATATATAAAAACTTATATCATTATCATATATATATATATATATATATATATATATATATATATATATATATATATATATATATATATATATATATATAAAAATAAATAAATATATATATAGACATATATATATATATATTGATAATAAGAAGATAGAGACTTTAATTATCCAATGCATAATTAAAGTCTGTCTTCTTATTATCATTATAATGCTCTGTAGTCTACATTGAGCCCTTCCTGGAATTATATCCTCCTCCATATATTATCCCTTCCAGTCACAAACTGGTAAAATGTATATATATATATATATATATATATATATATATAATCCATTATGGAATTTGTTTTCTTTGGTGTTATAATGTCATGGATAATTTTTTCATGTTCTAATGAATGCTCAACACATTGTTAACCATTTGCTTTTAAAAGCATAATGAAAAATTAGAATAATGGATAGCAACACATACTTGTATCTCTGAACAATATATAGTTTTGTACTACTTGCACCCCTGCTGATTATCTTGGAAGAAGATCAAAAGTACTTGGGAAATGTAAATCGAAGAAATTTAAACAGTTATAGCACATTTGTCTCATCGTTTAATATCAATACACAGATATTATATGAGTATGAACAAATTTTGTTAAAATTAGCATGCATAACATCTGTAATTTATTCAATCAGACATGCCTATATATATATATATATATATATATATATATATATATATATATATATATATATATATATATATATATATATATATATATATATATATATATATATATATATATATATATATATATATATATATCAATCAATTCTCCCGTCGGGTTTGACATATGAGGTCAAGCAGATCAGTTTCAGGAAACTGACAGCCCAACACCGGCACATGAGATTCGATTATAATGGTGAAGGTTTCGTGCAGGACCATCCACACTTTTTGAAGGGCCAAATACAGAGCCCTGGTGCACTACATGCCACAAGGTTCCCAAACAACCCCCCTCAGGTTTTGAATTCAGAGTTGTCCTTCTCCTAGACCAGTTGCCATCCAAGGCTATAGAACCCAGTCTGTCCTGCTATTTTACCCATAGCTGGAGGGAGAAGAAGAGGATTCACACCTTTCCCAAGGGTATTAGCATGTAAGTGAATGTAATGGATTCAACCCGGATTCGAACTCGGTTCTGCGATTCCTCAATCCGAGCCGATAACCATTACTCCACCGTGCATATATATATATATATATATATATATATATATATATATATATATATATATATATATATATATATATATATATATATATATATATATATATATATATATATATATATATACTCATGTATTATGTGACTTTTGAAGAGCTAATTTTGAAGCTAAATTTAAGAGGATTGCATCATTCACAAGATATAAAATTACCATATGTACTGCTTGCCCTGACTATGCCATTGACTAAACTAACTATATATCTATTTACTCTAGTCAAAAAATACAGCTGTATTCAAAATTAACATGATTTTGATAAAAGTGATGTTTTACTGAACTGTATCCAATAATAATGCATGTAACAGTCACATATTAGTATTGTATTATAAAATACAAACATAGCAAATGTGCATCTCTTTCCTTATTTACAAGTCTTTTGGCTATTTCTCATTCAGTTGTTTATGGCTGTACGTGTTTACACAATGAGTATAGTGTTACTAACAAGACTTTTATCATTCTCTTTTACTTTTTAACTTATTTAACTAGAGGTTGGGATGAAGAGATAGAGGAAAAGAGGTTAGTCTATTGTAATTTGGTCTCTTTAGCCCAGCAGGGGACCTACATACTCTGGCACAAACAGGGCACATAAGAGGTCCAACAATTTAAAACGTTGCATGAAATGCTTCTGAACACAAATATCACATTTCCATTGCTGGACGTCTACAGCTTTATAGTCAGTTGCCACCCTCCATCGGTGCACTCTTAAGTAACTCCTTAGACCAACCATCGACAAACACACTCTACCACAATCTGTACATGTCAGATCAAGCTGCCTGCGGGTGCCTTCAGGAAGTTCAACAGCATTCCCTTTATACACATCTCTCTTAAGGTTTGTCTGTCGCCTCTTCAAAGTGCCGCCTTCTACTACAAGCAGCCTCATTCCAATTATTGTGATCAGATGCATATTCTTCCCAGTGGTCACAAGGAATGTTGCAGTCCTTAAAGTGCATCTTTAGGTATATATATATATATATATATATATATATATATATATTCAATAAATAAAATACAGTTCAAGTGATTCATCTGGTTAGTTACTTAAACTGAATATTATAACTAGTTATCTCTTGAGCATTTTTTGCATGTTTTTAGTTGTATTATCATTATTGTAATATATATATATATATATATATATATATATATATATATATATATATATAGAGAGAGAGAGAGAGAGAGAGAGATAGATAGATAGATAGATAACTTGTTAAGTAACAGTGACTTTATTTTGCATATATGAACTAGTACTCTCCTTTGTGTTATATATATATATATATATATATATATATATTCAATAAATAAAATAAAGTTCAAGTGATTCATCTAGTTAGTTACTTAAACTGAATATTATAACCAGTTATTGCTTGAGCATTTTTGCATGTTTTTAGTTGTATTATCATTATTGTAATATATATATATATATATATATATATATATATATAAAGGGAGATAGATAGATAGATAGATAGATAGATAACTTGTTAAGTAACAGTGACTTTATTTTGCATATATGAACTAGTACTAGTACTCTCCTATGGTGTTATTCAGTCAACTGTAAAACATTATTGAATAAGATTGTGTACTGTGTGATTGTCACATTTATCCGGATCAGCGTCAGCTTATTCTTTAATTTTCATGCCTCCAGCAACATTCCACAATTAATTTTTCCATTTCACCAAGGTTAAATTTGTCATTGAAAGAGAGATTTCAAACTACAAATAAAATTAAGGATAAAGGTGGTAAGGCAGCTGATGGCAATCCTAAAAATATGTAAAGTTCCAAGTGGAATACATTGATAGAGTTTAAAGTGGACTTGTAATTGGTGTAATGGAAATCAATATGGAAAGTGGAATTAGCGAGCCGAGTTCTAATTTCTGTTGTGCCCACTTTTGCATAAATGCCTCAGAAAAGGCCTGAATCCATCTATTTTCATTCATTGACAGGTTAAATAGCAGGGCAAACTGAGTCCTCTATCCTTGGGTAGCAACCAGTCTAGGATACAATAATTGTGAATTCTAAACCAGCCTGAAGAGAGAGAGATTCTCTCATGCTATCGTGCCTTGGATACACCCACTTATGTTTTGGCTGCAGTACATGTAGTGCACTGATTATATTAATGGGTTATGGTAATCATGATCATGAATGAGATATTACTCTAGTTAGGCTATTTTTTCATTTCATGTTACTTTTTCATCAGACTTCATATGCCAGACTGCTGGTTGATTTTTATTTTCAAAGTGAGCTTTTTAAAATTGTTGGCAATAAATGTCAGCATTGAAGACTTTTCCATGTTCCAAGAGTTCTTAATGGACAACCTGCTTCATATTTGACCAGATACAAAACAGGGACTTCTATGGGAGGTGCCTGGTTTCAGTGTTGACACTGGTTTCCCATTTTGTGACAACCAGTTTTCTTTTGACATACAAAATCCATTTTTCATCACAGAGTGAGGTAGAAGTGAAAGGTTGTCATTTGCAGGTAAAAGACTGTTGCAGATAGTGGAACATTGTGTTTGATTCTCAGGTGAGAACTAATGAAGAACGCAGATTCTTGTTTTGCCACTTTTCCTAATTACACACTGAAATTCACTCTAAACAACATATAAAGCGACACAGTTTTCTACCATTCAAACTTGTTCCTACCCTAGATTTTTGCCTCATAATTCATAGGGGCAAAACATGCAATTACTTTCTAAACACCTTAATAATTACAGATGTATCTTAACTCAGACTTCATTTAAGCCCTATTTTCCCCCAAGAGCTTTTTCTACACAAACTATCTCAATATTACTGTTTTTATGATTTCACTCCAAGCAAGATGATAAAGCCACTATGTTACTGATAGTGAAGGAAACGGAAAAAAATGTTTAAAATTGAGAAAGGACAATAAAAGAAACAGAATTCAAGGAAAGAGAATATGATAATTGATGATGCATTTAGATTTTTGGAGATTTTAGTTGACAGGAAAGGAAGACACTGGATGTACTGAGAGTACCATCAGTGAGAAGTGCAAGAGAAGAAACTATTAGAATAAAATTTGTGGTTACATTTTCAACAGTAAAATAATAAGACCTAACTGCCAATCTAGTACTGTGCTTAAATTCATGAAGTACAAAAGAGGAGGGCTTATCAGAGCGATTACCATGAAAATATTTGTAGAAAACACAGAGGGAAGTTATGTTATGGCAGTAGGAAAGTGATTGAAGCCAAGATGTTTTAAATACATCTTTACTGGTCTGTATTATAAATGATCATTGCACTTTCAATGAAATTAACTTCTACTTTGGAACATGGCCAGGGTTTCTAAGCATGCATCTATCATCATGTGCAAAGAATTAGCCTTTTCAGGAAGTATCAAGAGAGCAATTGTAGTATGAAATGGTTCTTACCAAAATTGCTTCTTGCTTTATTGTCTTTCTGTATTTTTACACCTATTATCTTAACCTAATTTTTTCTCTTTTATAAATATTTTTTATATATCTTTAGTTCTCCTCATCAACTTAGTATGTCTTAGTATGTTGAGTGTTTCTTTTGCATGTACAGGAAATGGATGAAGGAGAGTGGCTATTAAAAAAAATTGAACAAAGTAAACAATGTTTCTTTTTATATTATCCACTTATTAACTACTTCCTGTTATTCTTCTTGCAAATGATTTCTACCTCTAAAATTGAAGAACCAACTTTTATTGGTACATGGCAGGCAATGAAAATAAGGAATTGCTATGAGGCATTACTTGAAAAAAAAAAAAAATTTCTACCCAGCAACTCTCGAGTTGAACAATTTGTACCTAATTTAAAACGACTGTCTACTTGGACAGGGAATTGAAAAATAAAAAAAAACATCCAAAATGAACTTTCCACAGTTAAGAAAAAATAACAAAAAAAACTTTTGATATCTGTAGGACATTTTCATCTTTTTTTCCTCATTTTTTTTTACAATGATGCATTGTTTTTTTCAAATCTTAACATGAAACCTGCACACAAAGTATGTATGTAAAGTATCCAGAAATTCTGGATATCTCAAGAACTTGATGCAACTTAGCAACCAACTTAGAAGGGACCTCACAGCATAAGTGTTAATAGGCATTTTCCTTTAGAGTAACTCAGTTGTCAGTAAAATACCAATGAGTGAGCTTGCAACTGTTAAACTCTTAATGACCAATTCTCTTATTCTTTGCATTTTGTATAATGGTTTTTGGCATAACATCACATCACCTAGTATCTATAAGTCATCTACATTCCAGTTTTGCCATTTCTATTTTGCACCACTTTTAAAGAGAATAGTTTTCTGATCATGGTTGAGATTAAGGAGAATGTAATGAGGTTTATATGATGTCACTTTGAGTCACTTGAAATTGGATTAATCAAACATGAGAATGCCAGAATTAAAAAACAGTTGTATAAATATACGCAGTACAATCCTTGAAAATGAATGTAGCAACATTCAAAAGTACCTGTAAAGAAAATAATATAAAATAAAAATGAATATGAACTTTGTTAACTTTACTGATTATTTTCACTGAAACATACAAAACTCATTGTGTTCCCCAAGTATGGGTTAAATAGCAAGATAGACTGGGTCTTGTAGCCTTGGTTGGAAACTACTCTACCACAAAAAGTAACAGAAACTTACTGTGGTTTTTCTTCTGCCAAATCAGTCATGAATAAAAAAGAGACATGATCACTCAAGCATGTATCACATATGGCACCTACAAAAAGATTAAAATATATTTTTGTTGGATTCCTTCTTATACAGCATTTCACCCCAAGCAAGGCAATAAAGTCACTAAGATGCAAGGGGTTACTAAATGTTAGAGAATATAAAGAGAGGGAACAAATATTGATTAATTATTTGAAAAAAATATCTGTCTATATTTCTGAGATGAGGTATTATGTACACTATTTACATTATTCAAACTATTGTTCTCATCTTTGTCGACATATTTATTACAATATTTTGGCCATTGTACGCTCCGGCCTTCTTCAGGTGGTTGGAATGTCAAACTGAACTCTTTATTTTGCTCACTGGGGTAGACTGTTCTAGTTCCACGTGCCATGTCTAATGGATGGCAGTTATCACTTATCTCCTATCCACCACTTTAACCAGGTATTGAACTCACACTCTTTGGTTTCCATCACTGGATTTAACTAACACCTTTATCCACTGTGCCACGTGTTCTTGAGGACATCTGTGTATGAATTTCTGGGTATGATAAACCTAATGTCTTCACAACCATTTTTTTACCAGTGCCCATATTGCAATTTTTGCTGTTATCAATTCATGTTTTTACCAGAGATCATATTGCAATTTTTTCTCTGGCACTCCTTATTACTGGTTCCCATATTGTATTCATTTCTATGCTTGGTTGGCTCAGGAGATTTTTGTGGCCTAGCATATGTGCTGATTCCTTAAGTTTATGAATTTTCCAATGGTGTTCTTTGTCTATGATCTCAACCTGAGCCCACAGAGGGCGGGGATCACCCTTCTCTCTCCATATGTGGTCAGCCACGCCTGATTTTTCCACTTCCCCTCGTGTTACAGCTTTCTGGTGTTCTTGAAGCCTTACCTTAAGGGGGCAACCTGTCTCCCCTTTATATTCCTTTCCACAGCTGCACAGTATAGCATACACACACTCTTTAGTCATTTTCTCCATTATGGCAGGTCTTACTTGGGAGAGATATCTGCAAAGTGTCGTCCAGCTTTTGAAGGTTATATGGACCGCAGATCCTTTGTATTTTCTCTGATAACCCCTTCACATAAGGCAGGCAGACTGTTTTCTGATTGTTGTTGTCCTCCTCTTGTACCCACCTGAAGAAGGCCAGAGCATACAACAGCCGAAACATAAAGAGATACAGAGGTCAGAGATCAAAAGGGTAATAAATATGGCAACAAAGATGACGACAATAGTCCGAATAATGTAAATAATGTTATTTGAAAAAGTATTAAAAAAAAGAGTCTCACTTAGTTTTATCTACATATTACAGTTTATGAAAACTATCACCTTAAAATCATTTGGTTGGCCAGAAATTCCTGATTCATTTAGGAAGCAGAAAAAAACAACAACATTTTATGGAGCAATACCAACATCTATTCTTCAAAATAAAGTCCATCATTCTTGACAATCTTCTGTCAGTGATCAGCCAGCATCCGAACTGTCCCAGGTACCAGTCCACTGGCTTTGAATCAAAAACCTGTAAACAAGCTTTCTTCACTTCATCAAAAGTGTTGAATTCCAGGTTGCAGAGGGAATCTGTCACTGAGCGGAACAGGCCATACTTACTCGGAGAAGCATCAGAACTGAATGGTGGACATCGAAGAATCTCAATACTGTTCATCTGTTTGAACTTCTCCTTAGTCAATTTGGCAGTGTGTGGCCTCACATTGTCTTCCTGAAAAAAAAAGCCCTACCTCAATTGACAACAGCAGGATACTCCTCCTTTAGTTTCCCGTACACACAGTCTAGCTGCTGGTAATACAGTTTAGTGTTGATGGTACAACCATGTGAAACAAGCTCGAAATGCAGTACTACTTGAAAATTCCACCAGACAGAGATCTCAACCTTCTTGTCAGTTGTTCACCTCTCAGAACCCATTTCATCTCCTGATCATGATTAACCAAGTATACCCACTTCTCATCAGAGATTGGTAGCCAAATGAGTAAGGATATTCTGGCAAACTTAACCTAATGTTGCTGTTGCTCCAGGACTTTCTGGCCAACCTAGTATATCAGGATGTATAAGAAAATTATCTTTTTAGTTATTATAAAATAGACTTTGTATTACATCAAGTCAGTTGGGTGGATAAAAAGACTAAAAATTTTGAATATTGAATATTTGAAAGAATATTATTATTTCTCTGATTCTGCAAATCACCAATTGCAACTTTGATGCCAACTAAGTTTTCAATAAAAAAAAAAGCTGAGTTTCATATAATTTTCAGTTTTTACATATTCCAGAAAAAAATTATCTGAGAATCTGTAATATAGGCAATGTTTTCTCATATCTTTCATTTTATATTTTTGTATTGCATTCTTACTGTAGTTTCACCTCCTCTGCTGAAAAATTTCACTTTGGAATCTTTGTCTCACATCAGTCTATTTAAATGAAATCCTCATCTGGTTTTTTTTTGTGTTTTTTTTTTTTTATAGTGTTCTCTCATAAATACAATAGAAGACAAAATTTGGTATTTCTTCTCATTTTCATTGGTTGCCTTATTCCATAATTTCTATTTAAGGATGATTTTCTATAAAGGAATTTATAATCACTTTAATTAAAAACAATCAATTGGTGGGGAAAATGTATGGTTTTGTTCTTTATCTCTGAAATCAGCTAATCTTATCTGTCCATTTAATATGTGAGTAAACTTTAACCCATTTGAGCCCTGCATTCCTGAACAATTTTAACCCTTCACCCCTGAGCTCCCGAGTCAAAATCAGCAAATAATTGGTGTGTAATGTTTCAAAGTAGATATAAAAATAGTTACAAGTGTTTACACACTGTTCAACCAATGACTGAGCATTACATCATTTTTTTCTACCATTGTTCAACAGGTGGATGGGCATTTAATTCATTTTTCTCTACCACCAGTAAAGCAGAGGTCAGAGTTCAAAGGGTTAATGATAAATGAGTTTTATGTTTGCAACTTGCCTAGTCAGTGGTGAACCTATGAAGCTGAGCAAGCAGCAACACTAGATTCAAGGATCCAACTGCCAAAATGTAGGCTATGAAGAGATTCTGGCAAGCTCAATTAGTCCATACAGCTGGAGGTTCAGGAATTGGAAGCCCCCCAAGAAAAGCCTGAAATTTGACTAATTACAGGGGAATTTTGAGGTCATATAAAAATTGCATATTCTAAGACCAGTTTTAGCTACTTCAACCCATTGACATAATTCTATCACTAAAATGGTCCTATAATGGTCTTAATAAGAAACACTTAAAAAAATGATTTTGTTGAAAAAGTCACTCATTGAAAACATTGATAAAAAAGCCCCTCTAAGCTCTGAAGCTTCATTAGTTTCATAGTAGCCCCACGACTGAGCTTAGTAGGAGGATTAAAAACTGATGACCATAAGATATGAGGTTTCAATAAAATTATCAAGATCTTGCTTTTCAAAACTAAGAACATAACCTATATTCTTTGAAGATTTATTTTACTTATAAAATCTTATATATAAGTATCACTACTTATTTGCTCCCTGTAACAACTGCCCTCTGCCTGCAATTTCTTAGTTTAACAACAATAGACAATGTAAATCCCTAACACTTTTGTTTAGTTCAGGCTATGAATAGTAATCCATGTTGAAGCTGTATGTACAACTATAGGCCAAGGGTTTGCAGCAAATTTTGTGATTTAATAATTAGTAAGATTCATGGTATCTTTAGTTTAATTGTTCGGATGAGCTCTTTGCCATATTACCTAGAGTTTTTGAATTTAAGCATAGTACTAGACTGGCATTGAGATCTCATCAATTTACAGTTGAACTGGTTAGATGTAACCATAAATTCTATGCTAACAGTTTCTTTTCTTGCACTTTTCACTTGTGGAACTTCTTTTCAGCTCTAAGATTTCCATTTAACTTTAATCTGCAAAAATTTAAATGCAATGTCAATCACTATCTACTGTTCTCCTGATTACTTTTCCTGCTCATTATGAATGTTTCTCTTCCTAATTCTTCCTCACACTGTAACCCCTTGTGTCTTAGTGGGTTTTACTGCTTTGCATGAGGTGATACCAATTAAAAAAAGTAAAATTAATTCCTTTTAATCTAGGATACTGAAACTATTTATCCCATTAGTACATATCATCCAATTTTTTAGAGAGGAGATTACCATAAATTTAAAATCTGCTGCCACTAAGATTTCTATTAGCCAACACGGTACATTAGGCAGAAGCACTAAAATTTTAAGGAAAATTTATACAGTACTGGGTCTGTCAAAAATGAAGAATGAGACTCAGAAGATAAATTCATCCAAGCTTTATTCGGCAAAATACAAGCTCTTCGTATTCTCGAATATAGATGACTGTCGTAATCTGGAGAAGGGGCTGTAAACGAATATGGTGTCATAAAGGAGTGTTGTATTCTATCTCATATTTATGACAGAGTTAATTTCATTTTTATTAAAATTATTGAAAATAGGGTAAAACACTTTGGCCTAAATTAAGCAAGTATATTAATTTTGAAAAAGAAATACAACCTTGAATTTTTAGATGCTTCAAAATCTATTGGGTGTTCCCCAAACTTTTGGGCCTGTAGGATATGAGTTGATACAAATGAAGGTATAAAAACAAGTCTTTGTGGGCTGGGTTTATTTTGTTTTATGGTATATCAACATCTCAATGAATTATTTAATGCTGACAAGATTTTTAAAATAGATTCGTTTGTTTATTTAGCATCATATCAACTCCTCATGGGTCATTTAATGCCAAAATTTAATTTTCTTGGGAGCATTAGTAATTATTTTCACAAAAATGTATTTCTGGTAATATTTTTTTTCAAAAATGTATTGCTGGTATTTTTACTATAAAAATATATTTTTATACATTCATAGTGTTTTGACCCTAGTTTGGGGTTAACTATTTGCCCATAACTGGGACCCTAACAGGTGCTACCACTTCTTGTTCATGGTGGACCTGGGAATAACAGTAATTAAGATGTGGTTCTATGCTTCTCAAAGCCTCCTAAGCTGATTCCTTGCTGCCAGATGTAGTTTATTGTTATACCCATTATGGAAGTCTTGTGTTGGGTACCACCTTATTTCACTATTATTTCTTAGTAAATCTCAGGAAAAGACATTTTGTTGGGTAATTTATTTTTACATGTAAACTCTAGCGAGGTTATTTAATGTTGAATTTTGTATGAGTACCCAATGAGGATTGAACTCATTACTCAGTCATAATGGTCAACAAGATTAGCTTCACTAACCATTACTCCCCACCAGTGTTTGTCAACGTTTTTAAGCAGCAGCACGCATAGAAGCAAATGAAAATATCACAACTTACTTAGGAACAATTTTAAAGTGTATATATTTAAATGTAATAAAATGAAACCATAGATTTTTTTGAAAAATATGCACACATATTATTTATTTTAATGTTTCTATTCAACTACTTGTGCAGATTATTTAGTGGGAAACCTATACCTGGTGTTTTTCCACAATTTCTTCAATGTTTGATTGAATGTTTTCTTCAGTTGAGTGTAGTCTTTCTTGCTTCTTATTTTTGATGTTATTTAGGGTTGAAAAGCCTAATTCATATAAATAAGAAGTAGAAAATTGCAATTAAACTGATAAAGCTTTTTTAGTTAATGTGGGATAAAATGTTTAATACTTATTCATTTATTCAAATATTAATAATGTACCATTACTACTTCCATACACACACACATATATATGTATGTCGTAACAATATTTTACAGCACACTTAAGATAATTGTGTGGCATGGCAGTTAAGAATCACTGCTTCACACCAAGACACCTCATGAAGAGACAGTTTCTTTATTAAGTACAAGCTACTAATTCACGTGTATCTTTTTCTTATGCAATGCTTGCACAGATATGGTTTCATCTGACCTAATTGATGTAAGGTAAAAACAATAAAATCATTCTTATTTGGTTGAGCTTCAAGAATCTCATCTCCAGCTGAGATTCTCTCGAATCTTTTTAGAGCAGTACTTTATAGAATTTGGTGAGCTAACTCATTACCATTCAAAGATCAACCTTGAACTTTAAACCTTTATTAATCTGGGACTCTGATTGGCTAACTACTGTCCAATCAGGAACCCTACTTGGGGCCACATGGTAAATGCAATCATGAAATCTTCCTCTTTTGCAAGTAACAGTTGTTTAGTAACCCGCATTTCAATCTTCAAACATTTTCTTGAATTTCATTGGTTGTTAAATAAAATAAGTTTCGAGAAATTTCCATAACAAAACAGTCAAAATTTGTGCAAAAATAGGCTCAACTGACATAAAAAATCTTTCTCAAATTCATCCCTAATTCAAATGTTTCAAGAAATCATATTGATTAAAAAATACAACATTCGCCTATATATTTCTCAGAAAAATTCGCAACAAGCTACCAAGTCACTGGAGTCGATTTTGTTAAAAAACTATAAATAGAAACAGCAAACGAATTTTCATCACATTTTGAGACCCACACATGCAAAGATACACACAGGAATTATGTGTCAAAATTTCCACCAAAGAAACAAACTTTCTTTATGAGAGATTAGAAAAAGTCATACAACAAACTTTTTCACTTAATATCTTTCATAGAAAAATCTTTTGTCTAAGTTAAATTCAACCTTTCAATCAAAGGCAGGCACCTTTTTAGACATTGACCATTTCTGAAGCAGCAAAAAACTTTTCTTCTATACATTTGCACACACTATTACAAACAAAGAAATTGTAAATTGTCTATATAAAATTTAATCTTTTGTTTCAAACATGTACTTTTTGTCATGATTGAATATCATTACCATTTGACCATTTCTTATAATTTATGTTTGTGGATATTGCATATTTTATTTGCAGCACAATCTTAAATATTCACGCATCCTTCTTAGATCCACTACAGTTGTAATAACCACATGTTTAATGTAGCCATCCTTTCTGACATTAATGGAGTACAGATGCCATGAAGTTAGAAAGCCCACTTGTTTCTTAAACACAGTTACGTGTGTAAATATAAATTAGATTTGCAAACCTTTTTATCTATTGTCCATACACCCATTTGTCCATTAATTAAATACAGTTGAGTTGTTTCTCTTCTTCAAGTGTGTCCTTCTTTATTTTTGATTTTGTGGAACATAGCTGCACCCAAAGAAAAATCTTTATAGTACTAACTTCACAAATGAAATACTGTATATATTTTATGGGCAGCTTCTGCAGCTTTTGTTCCAAGATTAAATTCATAAGATAGAAATTTGCTCACCTTCAACTTTTAGATTGTGATGTTGGTTAGACTTGTTACTGCTGTTATTCTATTTTGAACTTTCCCATAAATAAATAAGAGGTTTAAGATGATGAAAAAGAACATTACTCTTATAGTTTTGAATATATATATATATATATATATATATATATATATATATATATATATATATATATATATATATATATGCTTTGCAAAAAGTTAGTGAACCCCTAAAAGTAATATTTTTAAAAATTGTCTCCTTTTTTTTGGTAATCAACAAAATTTAGTCAAACTATACATTCATTAAGGAAAGCATTTATTAAATCAATTACAACCACTTTCAAAAATTTTTATCAAGCTGGAATAAAACTATTAATTAAAAATTAAGATGTGCAAAATTAAGTGAACCCTTACTTGATTAACCAATGAAAATCAAACAGCACAAAAGTAAAAAAAACAGAATTTCTTTCTTCTTTTTCTCCATATCTCATTCCCTGATGAAGCTTTAATAAAAGTGAAACATGTTAGATTGACGAATGTTTCCTATTTATTCTTTATCTTATATATATGTTCTTTATCTTATCATATATATATATATATATATATATGGTTATTCAGAAAGAAAGACAGATTTCGAAAATTTAATAAAAAAAATGCTAAGAGACATAAACACATTCAATGCATCACTGGATAGGAAAAGGTTCAAACTTTATTATTTTAAAGTTCTTCAACTTGTATGCACTCAGCATGAGCACTATATGTTGCGTGACAAACATCAAAACTTCTTGCCACACACAAATCAATTGATCTGTCGATATTGACTTCACAGCTTCAACAATTCAGTGTCTCAAATCTTCAAGAGTAACAGGCATAGATGGAACAAACACTCATTCTTTTATATACACCCACAGATAAAAATCACATGGGGTAAGATTCTGTGACCTGAGAGGCCAGAGACAATGAGCAAGCTCCTGTTTTCCACAAATTATAACAATTTAAATTTATGCAAAATCTGAAGAAAAAAAAAATGAGACGAGAAGTATTTAAACAATATTGAAAAAAAGTTCATTTATTTTAATAAGTTTGAACCTTTCCCTATCTAGTAATGTGTTGATTGTGTTACATTCTCTTATTATTTGTTTTCATTAAATTTTGAAATCTGCTCTATCTTTTGGAATAATCCTGTATGTTGTGTGTTTGTGTGTGTGCGCAAATATATATATATATATATATATATATATATATATATATATATATATACAATGTTATTCAAAAAGGAAGAAAAGGTTTTTATATATATATATATATATATATATATTATCCAGATGTCTTATGTTACACCTATCTGACCACAGCTCCATTAGAACCCATTTAAACACACACACAAATTTACCCAGCTCCATTAGGAACATACTAGTAGAAAACACAAATATATTAAATCTGTCCACCTGCAAAAAAAGACTAAAAATAATGGAAGCTTTAATAATAAAAAAGAAAAGGCCAACTCTTAACAATATTAACTACGAACAAAGCCACAATATGCTAACCGTATTTGGAAATTAAAAACATCCCTACCACACACTAAGACATACACAGAACGCATGCACTCAATTAAGCTGAGAAATCAAATCATCCTTGATAATGGCTAAAGGTATAGCCGAAAGCGCTTGGAAATATAAAACATTCAGACAGTTCTTACACACCCTTTGTCCCAAAAAGAAAGCTCTTGTTAGAACACAAGAAAAATTAAATAAAAAGCTTAACTGTAATACCTTGTCTGTCATTTTTAATGAAACATGCATATATATATATATATTTGATTCCAACAAAAATTTCGCTTGAAGATGGAACAGAGCCCATTTTAATTTCAACTCAATTTAATTTAAAGGATTATATTGAAGTTTTCGGCTCTTGTTTTGAAACATGAGACCTCTTATGTAGCGATTTGGAATCATATTTTTAAATAAATAATTATTTTTATGCTCTAATTTTGTATCGAGCACTTTTTTTTAAAAATAATAACTAAAATACTAAGGGACTTTGGATTATTTACCTAACCAGTTCCTTCCTATTTTCTATATATTTTCACATATTATATATATATATATATATATATATATATATATATATATATATATATATATATATATATATAAAAAAACTATATATATATAAAGGTTTATATATATATATATACATATTCCCAAGCCTCTTTCCTCATTGAGTGCCACAGAAATTTCAACTATCTCTTTCTGATGCTAAGTATAAGCATCCTTTTTGTTTCTATTTTTTCTCAAACTTTATTGTTGCACAGATGTTCAGTCAGTATTCTCAGCATCCTTCCAAAAGGACCACCTTTTTTGTTGCACAAGTCTCTTCTTCATCGGTGAGGAGATTGTCCAGCATTCACTCTTTGGAAGTTCTGGAAGGTCATCTTTTGATATCCCAATGCACCTTCGGCTTTTGATATCACACTTTCTATTCTCTGTTAAAACACTTCCTAGATATTTCAATTGTTGTACTTGTTTGATTTTGTTATTTCCAATATATAATTTGCTTGTTGTGCTAACAACCATGCATTCCAACTTCATGCAATTGATGTTTAGTCCTTTCTTCTTGCTTTCCTTCTCTAGGAGTTCTTTTCAATTAGTGAAAAAAAGGTCATCTTAAGAACCAAACTTCAATGACTTGTGTATCCAATGGAAATACATAAAGTTTATTAAATTCTATTTAAATCTGTCTCTTTTCAAAATCTTACTGCCAGCTTTACTCCATATTTTTAGTTTTCAGAACAAGGTCTGCAATTTATTTGCTTGCCTTTACAAAGACACCAACTTCACAAGTAGAAGTTCTTTCAGTTTCAATGCTTTCTTTTATATAAAGAACTCTGAGATAAAAAAATGTACCGATAAATGTTGCCAAAAAAAAGCAGTCATTTTGGATAATTTTTTTAAAAATTTAAGTCATAAATATTGTATACGTAACATCATGGAAAATATTTCATATCTCTTTTCTCAGTCTGATTTCATATCTTGCTATGATACCCACAATATGTTCTTTTTTACATTTCTATAAAATATTTTTTCATGGAGTTTGTGGAGTACTCATTCCTGAACATGGATCTTTTTCTAATACATTCTGAGTTCAGATATGGTTTCATCTCAAATGTTTGTAGTATGTTAGATTAGATCTGTTTCAAACCTTGCAGACTGGTGCTCACTACAGTATCATAAAGAAAAAACTGTGCCAAAAAACAGAAACCACATCACTTGAGGATGTTCAACAGTAGCAAAATATATGTAACTTGAAGAGAAAATAAGGAGATAATCAAGATGTTTACATTCCACACTACTACACAGGGCTGACACTTTGATATGGGGCCCTCTTCTATACTATATATTGACTTCAAAGTTTCCCAACCTGGGGGCCAACAAACCCTAGAAGGAAAATGGGGGAAGGGTAATGCACTTTTTAAATTACCAAAAATCAAGGAATTATCCAATTTAAATTAAAATTTCATCACATATTGATTAATTATTTCCCTTTATAATGAACAGGTTTTTTATTTTTAAAAATCTGAGAAAATGTTATTTAGTATAAATATTTTAGTTACTTCTTAGAAGCCATCTGTCCCTCCATCTTTGCGCAAATTTACCAATTTACCAATTGAAGTAATTTAAAGTAAGATAATTACTTTTCTTATAAGTGGGAATGTCTTTTAATTTTCAAAAATTTAATAAATGGTAGGGAGCCAATAAAAGAGGAAGTATTTTTTTACCCGAAGATAGAAAAAAATAATAAAAAATGGGTGGGAACTAAGTGCTAATAACGGCAAAATATCAGCTTGGCTTGCAGCATCTTAACAAAAGTAATTTTCTCATTTTCAATCATCTCAATTGGTAAATTTGGTAAATTTGTGTAAAGACGGAGAAACAGCTAGCCTCTAAGAAGTTACTAAAATGTTTTCTTAAGTACATATAAAGCTGTATGGGATTTGTTGAGATTTCTAAGGTAATGGAATATATGACAATTGCACAAACAAGATCAATAAACATACAGTTTTCACAACGTGCATTGTTTGCAGTCATGGAATTTTAATAAACAGAAAGTTTCTGATAAAGTATGGAAGTCAGGGGTTCTCTTAATCTTTTTGAATTTTAGTTACCATTACCCAATCATTCCCTGCCATTTATTTGATAGGCAAGTGTTAGTTCCAGGTTGCTGGACTGTTATCATTTGAAGGGTATATATTTTTATTGGCTGATAAATAACAAAAGCAATAACTATAGAAATGTTTTTTAGACAATTTTATGTAAATGGCTGGCAGAACAGGGACTGAGAAGGATGGTAAAAAAAGACAAACCTTACTAAGAACTATAGAGAATTGGATGTTGTGGAAAACCATGATCATCCAGATTCTGAACTGGCATAACACATAGAGGAAGAATATTTTGAGGAGTTTAAGAACATTGTTTGCTTTCTTGTTATGGAATTACTTTGTATTTTTTTTGTTTCTGTTTTTTTTTTATTTAATGTAACTTTGCCATGGGAATTCTGGCATGCCTCCATCTTTCAAATATGCAAAGTCTTTGTAGACTTCCCTGCACAATCCCCGCATCATTCAATGAAGCAGTGAAAACAATATGAATATTATTTTGTTATTTTTCTCTCTTCTACTACTGCAACCACTCCTTTCATTTTGGATGTTCTAGCCCCTATATTTCTTTCACTTATTTTTTTATTTTCTTTCTTGTCTGTGTTGAAAACACAATGATCATGAACTGGCCTAAGCCAAAGCAGGTAGAAATATTATAAATAAAGCAAAACATT
The DNA here is from genome assembly GCA_903632075.3 of Acanthosepion pharaonis. Taxonomy (NCBI): domain Eukaryota; kingdom Metazoa; phylum Mollusca; class Cephalopoda; order Sepiida; family Sepiidae; genus Acanthosepion; species Acanthosepion pharaonis. Next base: position 436,843 of record CAHIKZ030005469.1, on the reverse strand, counting down.
TGTAAACATTTCAGGAATTTGATGAAATGAAGAATAAAAAGAAAGCCAATTAGAAACATAATTCTAAAAAAGAATTCCACTTTTTAATTATAATTTTATTACAATTGATATAATATTGAGTTTTTAATAATGAATTCTCAAGTAATAATATAAAGCATTTGAAATAAAGACCTTATCTTGATTGCATAACAGTTTGGTACTTTCACTTTCACTTTTACATTAAAATACAAAATAAAAATCTTATCAACCCAATTTTAGCCTACCATATTTGACAGCATATAAGATGCATGGATGTATAAGATGCACACCAATTTCACCAGGGCAAATCAAGAAAAAATTAGTAAACCTACATATGGCATATAAGACACATGGGAAATTTTAAAAGATATTTTTAGTAAAAAAAAAAAGTGTGCCTTATATGCCATCAAATACGGTAATTAATATTTCTTGTTTGAAATTAGACATGAAAAAGAAATGTGCTTAATTCTGAAGGTCTATTGTCTGCATAACGTTTTACAATTTTCTATTTTTACTAGTATTAACTTTCATTTTAATAAAGTCTTTTTTTATGTGCCATAACTCTTCAGAACATGCGCGATCATGGTTTTCCACAGCTTCCTTTGTATCTCATAGTAATATTTATCTTTTTTACTGAAATCCAAACTCAGGCCATGTTCTTAACTAGACTCATTAGATCAAAACATTTATATGGATATAATGCATGATACCATCCCATTCAGATACATTGAAACTGTCAGCTGTATACAACCACATTCTAAGATTGATGATTAAAAAAAGCTTTGAGCAAGTGAGGCCTGTAGGTCTTGACAAAAAACATCCTTCTTCAAAGCTTGTGGACTGGTGCTACAGAACCACAGACAAAGAACTACAGCAAATAATAGAAACCAGGACTTTCCACAGCATCAACAACCAAAATTTGATATATATAACTCAAAGAAATGATAATGACATAATCAACATGTTAACACTCCACACCACTTCAAGCAAAAGGTTAGGAAGGAAACCCCCATCAATACTGGAAAGTGTATTAACAGCTACTGAACTTGAGAAGATGTAGCAGTATGAGTCAGTTGAGGTCTTGTTAAATTGAAAACAGCAGGACCTGTTGCAAAAATTGATATGGAACATTTACTTTCAGCTGATGGTTATCAATAAATGAAGTCAACTTCAAAAGTGTAGAGCAGGAAGCACAAACAGAGATAAAGTAATGGAAGGAAAAATTACTTTTTTAGACAAAGATGGCAAGATAAAGAAAATTGTTAACTATAAAAAATGACCATCCTGTGAAAAAGCACACAGAAGGATGAAGCAGGCCTCACAGGACAAACAAAGAAGACAGCAGCTGAACTGTGCAGCTCCCACCTCGCCTACACCTCATCTCTACTTTGCTCGCTTATAGCAGTATGCTACAACCCAAGTATAAAATCAGGTTTGCTGCTAGGAATTGTGGGTAATGTTCTAGCTGGAGGGTAATTTTTAAGCCACATGTGTTTGATTGCAAGAAACTGTATCCTATCAATGAACCTGATGTCTGGTCAGAGCTGCAATGCAACAAAACCTATTTTCCTGAAAAATCATTTTAAGAGAAAGATTTTATAAATTTCAACTGACTGCTTGCACAGTCAATGAATGTCAAATGTTTCCTTCTAAAAAAACAACTAATATTAACATTCTAGCCTATTTCCTGAAAGGACATTTTTATTTTTTAAATGCAAGATGTGTGCCATGCTCAAAAGAAAAGAAAATAGGATTAATGGCATTCAAGACAGCAGGTTTGTCTGTTTTATTTCTCATCTCCCTATCATCTCCCTTTCATTTTTCTCATTTTTGCTTCTCCAGCTTTTCTTACTTTTACCCTCCATCTTTAACTTCTTCAGACCATCCTCCCCACAACCCTTTCTGCTTTTTCTGATTCTGTTAATTCTTATTGGCTCTACAGCCTGCCATGGAGTGATATGATTAAAAAAAAATATCCCACTAATATTACAAGAAGTTATCCTTTGAAGGTTTTCAATGAGCATGATTTATCTTGATAACAAAGAATAAAACATAATAATTTGATGTCATGGTCATGCTACATTGTGGAGATTGGCTTATTCCTTGCTTGCAATGATTAGGAAAGGGTGTCTCTATCTACTGTGATAGGATTGTAAATATTTGTTAGAAAGTATTACAAGTATTACATATCGCTCGCTCGACTCTTCGGTCAAATCCGACATATGAGGGTCAAGCAGATCAGTTCCCACGAAACCGACAGCTCAACAACAGCACATGAGAATTGATTATAGTGGTGAAGTTTTCATGCAGGACCATCCACATTTTTTGAAGGGCCGAATACAGAGACCTGGTGCACTACGTGACACAAGGTCCCAAAACGACCCTCCACATTACATATCATTTAGCTGAAACTCCAGAATCCAAAAATTTCCAAAATCCAAGTTTTTCAGCTTCTGACATGACTTACCACAAATGCATAATTCCAGAAAGCACTGGAAAAGTTCCTTGTTGATGTGCAGCTGTTGTAAGTGATCTCATATACCCTGGGTGAACGTTCCCCAGCCCAGCTCTGTAGCTTATGTTGGTGCCAGTTATTTGTTAGCGATTGTCACAGCAACACCTTCGTTCGCGGATTACTTACCAACTGTTTCATGTTCAGGAAAGATATTATTCAAAATGTCAAAAACTCCAGCATTTATATAGTAATGATCATGTTTTTTGTTTTTTTGTTGTTTTTTTTTGTACACATACAGAAAGTACAAAACATTATTTTTATGTGAAATCTTAATTTTGCCACTTAAAAATCCATGTGTGCATTTCATATCTAGCATCTTTACCTGTATCTGTATATAAACAAAATTTATTAAATTTTATATAAATCTACTTTCGGAGTATATGTTATTTATATAAACTTCTTTTTTGTTTTTGCTCTAAAGTAATTTTCTATCATTTACTATGCTTGTTGTCAATGTTTTGTCATTCATTCACACAAGGCTTACAACCATATCACATTGAAACACTGGTTCCTATACAATCACTGAAGTGAAACAACATCAAGCCTGTTCAGTACCTAGATGGGTGATCATTTAAGAATACCAGATTCTGTAAGCTTGGATGTGCAGGTGGCATAATGGAAAATGGCTCAGAATTGTTAATTGGAGAGCTGAGTTCCAATTCCAGTTGAGTTCATTATATTCAATTATGCACAAATACCTTTTGCAAAGGTATGAATCCACCTCTTCTCCCCCTAGCTATGTGTTATTTAGTAAGACTTGTATCACTAAAGCAATTATTATCTCCAAAAATAAAAATAAAATTATGTACAAAATATTTACATTTCAGCATTAAATAACCCATAGAGATTGATATGCTGCTAAACAAAAACAACCAAAAAGAATAAAAAACAACCATTCACACAAGCTTATTCAATAGGTTACTTGTATTTCTCTTCTTTGTTGGCCTTCAGTATATCCTGTGAGTATTGAATTCTCCAAGCATTCTTTCTTCATTATGTGCCTCGGTGTCCTATTACTTCTTATTTTCCTTAAGAATTTTTCATGGAAGTTATGTACAATCTGTTTTATTAGAAGTGAATTTTTGCTTTTGATATTAGCAATAGCACAAAGTGCACATAAACTGCTTAAGTTGTAATCTGAACTCAGTTCCCCGGTTCTATTTCCTATGTTAATAACCATTATGCCACCCTATGCCTCCTGTTAGAATGTAACTAAAAAGAAATTTGTTATGTAAAGAAAATATTGGTTTGCAGCAGAAAAAAAGTCATAAATTTAAATAAGTTCATAGTAAAATCGATTAATCATATGGTTTCTAAAGTTTCCACATAAAAACATTACATTCAGTCAATCCACATTAGAGGGTGAACTACCATTATACCAGAAATAAATTTAACTGTGATTGGAACAGGACTTTTTTTCTCTTGGAAAAAGAATCATATTTTTATATCATTACAAGCAGCACGCTGTTTCCCAGTCTTTTATTGTTTGTCATAAACTGCATCAGTTGAGATTTCTTTAGATGCCATTTAAAATTTTTTGAGACAGCATCTTCATTCTAGGACTCAATGCATTTATATGATTAAGTTTTTTTTTAAAAAAAAAAAATATATATTTGAAAAGTCAATCAATGAAGAATTTTCATTTTTCTCCTCCCTATTCCATCAAAAATTTTCATTTATTCTTTTGCTAAGAACAACACACACAATTGCAGAATCTAACTGGTAACCTGCCTTAATAAAAGTAGAAGTGGCAGTTCCATGACACTTGGAGTCTGGATAACTGCCACACCTTCTTCTGCAGTCAATACCGAAAAGCATAGATCTTACCTGACAGCCTGTAACAGACGAGAAAAACTTTCCCAAACCTTTGCTTTGTAAATCTTTTCCTAATCCATCTTGCTAGTTAATGGTAATTTTAGTGCTTGTGGTTTATTAAATTTAAGGTAACCTTTCTCTAAAAAATTGGATGCCATGAACTAATAAGTTAAATAGTTTCAGCAACATAACTTAGTGAGAGTTAATTAAACCAAAGAAGGTATGAAACTTCTGTCACATATCAGAAAGTTGTGGGTTCAAATCATGTCTGGGTCATGAAATAATTGTTATTTTGTTAGTGGTTGTTGTTTGAAGTTGAGAAGGTGCTGTGTGTTGACAAACAAAAATAAGTATTGAATTAGTTGAGAAAACAAACAAATAAAAGAGTGAAACAAAATGAAATGGAACTTTTTATTCTATTGGGAATATCTTGCAGAGACAATTTTGAAGATAATTCCTGAAAGAAAGCATGAATTCCAGGAATTAAGAGTGTCTCTGTAAAAAAAAAAATGAAATAAAACTTGAATTTACTTGGTTGATGAATCAAACAGTAAGTGAGGTGTATTGTCTGCGCCATGTGTGTCTAGTGTGCAGAGCGCTAATTTTAATGTCCAATCTTGGCCCAAGGTGAAAGAGAGCTAGCCTCTTCAGATTCAAAGTATGTTCCCAGTTTTTTTCTTTTTACACATATCATAAAGATGAAAGGGGTTGCTGCAGCTAATAGGATTATCAATGCATGTGTGTCTAGCAAATCTGCTAAAACATTCATCATTTTGGTAATTGGTTTAATTAGATTTTAATTGTATTTATTTTTATTATATATATAAATAAAATAGCATAAAAATAAATATTTGTTTATATTTCTGTGAAGAAGTATTGTAACTATTTATATTATTTACATTGTTCACACTATTGACCTCATCTTTATTTTATATACACAACGTTTTGCCCATTGTATGCTCTGGCCTTACATAATAGCTAGCCATTCGTATTCAAGGATACCCACCTAAGCAATCCCTAATTCAGACACTCACTCAGGCACATTTGTGTTTGTTCAACACCCACATAGCCCACCTGTGGTTTATATTGCAACTATGCTTAGTTACAGTTTCTGGAAGAGAGCATGTTATCTAGCGGGATCAACAATCTGATCAGGGCCAGCAAACTCAAGCCCTCGGTGACAATGACTTGTGACTTTGTGCTGGCACAGCTATCAACAGTCCCCCAAGTGTTCAGTCTACTCAAGTTCACTCCAAAGGCTTGGGTCAACCCATGGTATGATTTTCAGGCACTTTCCAAAGGTGCCGCATGATGGGATCACCCCCCTCCAGACCGATAACATCAGGAAGTCTCCTTCCTGACAAATCAATCGTGGTTACATGGTCAGAAAGTGAACATTCTAAACACTCAGCCACACACCCATATATATATATGAAACACTGAATTAGAGTATTAGTGGGTATATATATATATATATATATATATATATATATATATATATATATATATATATAATACTCTAATTCGGTGTTTCTCAATGTGGGTGCCAACACCCCTTGTTATGTTGAAAGGGGACACTGGGAGTTTTTATTTTATTTGGTGGAAGGTGAGCATATTCTTTCATTTATCCATTTTTTTTCAAATTTTCAAAAATTATTCAATATTGACTACAAAAGTAAATTTCGGAAATGTATTAAAAGCTGTGGGAAGCTATCAAACTTTTCTTTCTTGCTTTTCCAACTTCCTATATGGCTGAATGTGGTTTCAACGCAGTTACACAGCTTCTTATGAAACAAAGAAACCACCTGCAAAATTACAAAACGAGGAAATTTGTGATTACTTCTAAACAGCATGGAACCGAGAATAAGCGCCTTAGCAAGTAAACCCCAACCAAAATCAACTATTGAATTGAAAAACTTTGAGATAAACTATCAAATAAAGGTTGTTTTTTTTATCATTTTATCATCAGCATTTATAAGAGAAATGAAAATAATATTAAAATTAGTTTTGCACTAATCCCTTAGTGTTATATTGCTATGAAAGATGAATTCAGTATAATATTCAAAATTTAATTTGACAGAAAAAATCTCTGCCCAAAGTAAGTGCTAGTTGAAAAAAAAGGTTGGGTAACACTGATCTAATTATTTTTCTAATAATTTTATTTTTCTTCATTCAAGTCTCTCATTACTATTGTAGGATCATTTTCAATAGGTTCTCTGCACTTGAGACCTTGTGTCAGACAAAGCTAATTTTATTAAGTATCAGCCTAACTGTGAAATTTCTCTTATTATTTTTAGTGGCAGCCATTATTGTTTTTTTTCTCTTTCTCTAAAAGGATAATGTCTGCTTGTGCAGAATAATCAACGATAATAATTATCTCTGAATAAAACAGAAACTCATACCAAAAATTTAATTTTACAAATGCACCTGATGCCAGTTCATCTTGGAAAGACTTTTCCTGGTGTGTGTTGACATCATTTTTTAAGGGGAGTTTTTTCTTTTGTTTCAATTAAGAAGCCTCATATTTCTATTATCTACCTAATTTTAATAAGTTTGCGATCCACAAGAATTTTTCAGTTATTTCAAATAATAAAGTTGGTGGATTTTCCAATTTCTTTATGGACTTGTTTACCAATGTTATTATAGTTATAAAATGGTGCTATTAATAAAAAAGTAAATGGTAAAAAAACATCTGTTCACTACATTTGTTTAAGCCTAACTGTACATTTATTCTGGAATGAAATATATTAGTTGTTTTTACTCTCAGAATAAGCTAAGTGTTCAGAAAAATCCCAATATTTCTGATCTAGTAATAAGAAGCATTTAAATAATAATGGTTGATAATGATTAGTTTAATAACAACATAAAATAAAGATATTACTGCTGTTACTAATTCTACTATTATACTAATGAAAACAAGAATGTTTATCAATAAAACTATCTCTATCTACAAAAGGCAGGACATGTGTGTGTGTGTAACGAATACACGACCACAATTTTCAACAGATTTGCACCAAAATTTACATGCACATGCTCCAAGTTAGCAGAAAGGCCAAGACTGACTTTGCATTTCCCAACTCCCGTCGATAGTGGAAATAATCGATTATTTCATGCTTCTACAGCAGTTTTCATGTAGTTTGCAGCCATTTTGTACTGGCCAGAGTGAGAGCCAATAGTTGGCTGCCACGAATAGGCAGGAAGATTCTATTGGCCAGTGTGAGAGCCAACAGCTGACTGACACGAATGTTAAAATTCGATAACTGCATTCGTCACAAATGGGAAAAATTTAAATCTGCATGGCACTTTACTCCAATTGGTTCATTCACTTGCTTAAACTCAACGTTGATTTTGATTCCGCAAAACTGGGTTGGGTGTGAAAAAGTATTTGTTGTTAACATTCTTTTTTCATTTGTTTTTTCCAGTTACGAGTTCTTTTTTAAAGCTGATTGTTTTGTGTTCATTTTGTTTAGTTCTTTTTTCGTAACAGATTTAATGTTTAGTATAGAGCTTAGAAAAAATTTGCAGTGTGAGATAGGCAAGAAGTAAGGCATGTAGCAACATCAGCACGGCAAAGGGCACTCCTTTAAAGGCAAGGAAGGGCAAAAATATTTTAAGTCAAGTGATAGCGATTGTTGTATGAGTTGTACGATTTTTGAATCAAGCATGGGCAATGCCTAGCCATGCTGCTAGTTATTAATATGAAGAAGTCCTTTCAAGAGCTTAAATGTGTAACAGGGTACAGGACAAATGAACACTGCCAACTGAGTGCCAGGACAACTCATGACTGAGAGAAATCAGGACCGAGACAACTCAGCAACAGAAAAACAACTTTTTTTATAACAATATAAAAGTAATTTATTAAGGATTAAAATTTTAATTAATGAATATTTTTCTTCAAATAAGACATTTGAAAAGGCATTATATAAAATATAATCCAGTTTTTGTTTTTAATTATTTCTAATGAAGTAAATCATAAAGAAATTTATTTCTTGTTATAGTCCGTGATAATAGGAATATATACTTGAAGAACATGGTGGATAAATAAGTAAAATTTTATTGTAAAAAACCAGTACAATAAGAATAAAGGTAACAGTTATGCACAAGGTCATCGCAAGTCAATCTGGTAGTGAGTGCTACTATTGGAAGGTCAGTAGTTCTCGCATAAGTCTGAGTCGTACTCAACAGATCCCAGCTAGTGTATCTAGCAACTGCCCCACACCGTCACATGTGGCACAAGGCTAAATTTAATGTGGGGTTCTCAAGCCTGTAGGCTTGGCCAAAAAATCCCAAAAGACCCTGCATAAACAGTATCGCATCTGGGTTCCTCTCTGCCCAAAGGCATAGAGTTTGATCGTATAGCTGAAAAATTTCAGCTAGAATATTTATCAACCACCCCACATGGTCAGATGTGGCACAAGGCCAAATATAACATGGAGTATTCAAGCCTGTACACTCAGGCAAAAATTCCCTGTAGACCCCCATAAAAAACTGAGTCAGGTAGCTGTCTACCACCCTAGATGAGACTCTGCCCTTTGGCATAGCCTCGTCTGGGTTCCTCCCAGCCTTCAGGCAGAGAGTTTGACAGTATAGCTGAAAAGATTTCAGCTAGACAATATTTACTAGCCCCTCCATGAGAGTAGATGTGGCACAAGGCTGAGTTTAATATGAGTCTTCCGAGTCTGTAGGCTTGCCCCCAAAATCCCTGTAGAACCCGCATAAATGGGATCAGGTCAGTCTACCTCTCCAAATGAGACTCTGCCTGAAGGCAGAGCCTCATCCAGGTTCCTCTCTGCCTGAATGCAGCCTGTATAGCTGAAAAGATTTCAGCTAGATGAAATTTACTATGCCCCCCTCCATGAGGGTAGATGTGGCACAAGGCTGAATTTAATGTGGGTTACCTGAGCATGTAGACTCGGTCAAAAAATCCCTGTAGAACCTGCATAAACATGATCTGGTTGGTCAATCTCCCCGAATAAGACTCAGCCCTTTGGCAGAGCCTCGTCCAGGTTCCTCTCTGCTCAGAGGCAAAGAGTTCAACCAGCAAGCCAAAAAGATTTCAGCTAGATGGTATTTACTAGTCCCCCCCATGAGGGTAGATGTGGCACAAGGCCGAGTTTAACGTGGGTCTTTCGAACCCATAGGCTCGGCCAAAAAATGCCCGTAGAACCCACATAAACAGAATTGGGTTGGTCAACCTTCCGGAACGAGACTCTGCCTCTGTCCAGGTTTCTCTCTGCTCAGAGGCAGAGAGTTTGACCTGCAAATTGAAAAAAATTTTTGGCTAGTATATTTAGCCACCCCCACAACGAGGGTTGCATGTGGCACAAGGCCAGGTTTAACGTGGGTTCTCTGAGCCCATAGGCTTGGCCAAAAAATGCCTGTAGAACCCGCATAACGGGATTGGGTTGAATAACCTCCCTGAATGAGACTCTTCAGCAGAGCCTCATCCAGGTTCCTTTCTGCTCGGGGGCAGAGAGTTCGACCATCAAGCCAAAAAAGATTTCAGCTAGACTCTGTAGTCCATTGACTTACAGCTGCTTATAGATAGTTACTACCCATAGTGTAGTGGGTGACAGGTTATTCCATTACATCAATTTTTTATAAACTAAATTGAAATCTAAAAATAATTCAATAAAAGACAATTACTTTTAATTATTTTTTTAATAAAGAAAATTGTAAAATGCAAAACAAAATGAAGCAGTTTTTTTTTAATTATTTTTAATAAAGTAAATCATAATGTAATTTATTTTTTGATAAAGCAAATAATTTCAATAATTAACAACATTAAATGTCATAATATATTCTAAGGCCAACAATTATTTAATATATTTTCTGTTTATATATTATATTTATAGATATAACTTATTTAAGTAAATGCTCTGTTTTTTAATTAAACAGTATTACTTACATTTACTGACCTGAATGTTTGTGAAATTTCATAGAAAATATATGCTTTCTGACAAAAATCAAACCTGTAACCCTAATGGGCTCATTTGACCTGGCATGCTGTTAACATTCAAAGTTCAAATTACTGTTTTACACAGAAGATATATATATATATATATATATATATATATATATATATATATATGTATATATAAAGAAAGAACAGTAAGATATATAATCATGTGTTCTTCCATTTTTGAAACATGGTTAGAACTGTGTAAAAAAAAACATTTTTAAATCAATTAATTTATAATATATATATATATATATATATATATATATATATTCTTGACTTATTATTTTAATGCTCTGTAGTGTTTACATTGTTATCTCTGGATTAATAACCTTCTTGGAAGTATCGTTACCAGTAACAAATTGGTATATATATATATATATATATATATATATATATATATATATATGAATAAAGACAAGGAAAAGGAAAACTTAGCTAACACATTTCATTTCTTTATCACAGTACATGTAAGGATTTTATTTTATACCATATATTTATATATTTAGAAACAGAAGTAAAAATGTTAGAAATTTTTAAATTGTTCATTCATAGATATATATTGCACAAAGTGAAAGTAAAGGAAAATTATGGAATTAAAATAGGTAAGTGATGTAATTTAATGTCTAACAAACCAAAGGGCAGGGTAAATGTTGTTGATTTTTTATGATGTAATTATTATTTATATTATTTTAGTTTGCTATTAACTTATTTATCATATATTTTAAATAATACAAGACTGAATTTAACCATGTTTACAGATTTTTATATTCATGTATGTTGATTTGGGAAAGGAGTATTTCTTTCCGGAAAGAAGATATTTTAATAAATCCAGGGTAGGGATTTATATTTTTATAAGATTCAATAGTGTTTACATTTGCTTTTATAAAGTCCATCAGGACAAAATGTGTTGGTTAAGATGAATTTGCCTTTTGTCTTTATTCATATTGTCATTTTACTGACATATTTTAGTTGTATCTGAATTTTGACACACACACACACACACACACATATATATATATATATATATATATATATAGTTGTATCTGAATTTTGACACACACACACACATATATATACATATATACATATATATATATATAGTTGTATCTGAATTTTACACACACACACATATATATATATATATATATATATATATATATATATAAATATATATATATAATAAAATGTATTAAATCAGACAAATATTTACCAAAATTACACAAACATATCTTGAAATAGTAAAGAGTAAATTTATTCAATAAAATCTCCATTGGCTTCAACCACAGCCTCCAGATGACTTTGGAATCTCCTGCAACTCTTCTGGATGGTCTCCTTGTTTAAGTTGATCAATACTGCTATAATCTTTGCCTTCGTTTCATCTTTGGTGTTACAAGGAGTTTTGTTGGTCTCTCGCTCAACTGCACCCTATATATAATAATCAAAGGGTTGCAGTCTGGGGAGTTAGGTGACCAGATGTGAGGGAGGATATGGTCGCAGAAATTGTCTGACAACCATGATTGGGTTCTCCTGCTTGTGTGACATGGTGCAGAGTCCTGTTGCCAGACAAAGGGTCTTCCAGCAGCCACACTCTTGATCCAGGGCAGCACTACCTCCTCAAGGCCCTTGATGTAGGCCTCCATGTGGGAAGATGAATGTCACCATCACTAGTGATTACTCCAAATACCTTAGTAATCACCATCAGTCTCATCCAACTCTTTCTCTGAATCTTCTGCACTGTCCTTAGATTGACATCCAAACACTCTGAAATGTTCATATTTAAGCTTCCAGCACAAATGCCAAGCAGTACAGCTACCGATTCCAAATTTCTGTCAGAGTGAATTGCATTATGGTGCTCTTATTCTCTCAGATGGTGCCTAACTGACCATACTATACTTTGCAGTTGACAAAATCAAAAACAAACAACACTTATGCACAAAATTAAAAAATATAAAATAGCAACAATTTACACATCGCACCATGTATACATGTTTTTGGATGGTAATTTTCACAGTGCAGCTTAGATGCTGCACAAGGTCAAAAGTATGGGCATCCAGTGAGAATCAAACTCACTATTCTGTTGTAAGAGGTTACCGATTGGATTTTTGAGTGTATTTGTATGAGATGATTGTTGGAATTTTTGGGTACCCTGGTGTACTAGTGAGCCATCCAAAATGAGCTGACTCATTTTATAGTTTACCAATGGAAGGGTTAACCAATCAGAAGGCTCAAAATATTCAATGCGACATGTATAAAGGTGGCCATGTTTTTTCCCAAATATGCATTGCCAGCCTTTGATATCGAAGACTGAAGAATTATGGAACAGCTGCTGGTGGTATTGGCAATATAGTCAGATTCAGTAGAGTGTCTGACTCGTGAGTGTTAATCTTTAGTGTTGTTTCATTGAACAGATTACATACTGCGCTGGATTCTATATTCATAGACTATGATGAACATGGTCAACAATGATAACCAAAAGTTCAATTTGTATAGATTGATGAAGGTGTTTATCTGTTATATTTTCCCTGTATTTTGCCATGTCTCACTAGGCATTTATCATGTCTTGAAATCACTTTAAGCCTTTATGGCCAGAAGTGCTTAAATGTTCCCTCAAGTTTCATCCATTTATACTCTGAGAGTGTTTGAATGTAGGCTGCACTGGATTTCAGTATACAGCATTAACACTTATCACATGATCAACAAGTAGTGTTGGGAATCTAAAACTTTTTGGAAAGCTACAACTTTGTAAAAGTTTTAGAATTTCAAAAGCATATCTTGTAAACAGTAATAACAAGGAGGCTAAATTTGATATCATTCAAAAGAGAAATCAATTTATTTTCATATAAAAATTGTAAAACTTGATTTTCAAAAGATTTTGAGATATATCAATTTAACTGCACTAACATCGTTTATTCAGATTTTTCAACAATTTGGTCAGGTCTCGGGGGAATTAACAATTGAGATTTCTTCAGGGCTGATATGGTTAACAGAAAACAAAGAATTTCATTTCCTCCTGATTTTTTTCATCCATTGAGAAACAATTTACCTATTTCCCCACAAGAGCAGAATGTGTCACATGGTTAAGTATGAAGTTCGGTCTCACATACAGATATACAATCAGTTTCAGAAATTGCCCAGTTCCCTTGATATTTCCCTTTTGGGATGCCTAAGGCATCAGGAATTGACTTTGACTCGGTACCTTTAATTCTACCTGGGAAGTGCTGCCTGATGATCCCCTGAAACCAGCCTAGCTGTTGAAATCTTGCCAGAATGCCTACCAGACACTGATATTCTCCATCACTGATATTTCTTGACAGAAAACCAATAGAATTTGAACGATAAGGGAAATCACATTTTTTATTCACTTTCATTTGTATCAAGTTTTTTAACAAACTTAGGTTTCATTGCTTTTTATTATACATAAATACACACACACACACACATATATATATATATATATATATATATATATATATATATATATATGCACAAGTATAGGATTAGTGTATACGGGATAATTTCCAATAACCAAAAAATGCTATTCTTAAAAGTGTACTCAATACAGAGCAGAGCAAATATAATTTATTCAAAAATTATAGCACAAGCATGTTATAAAATCACTACAAAAATAACCATTTTGTTTCAACACTTCTGGTATCTTATTAAGTGATGGTGTTGAAGGTATTCAACACCATCATCTCTTTCTTTTCTAATTTCGACCATATCTGTTGTCCTCCTCCTCCCCGTCTATCTATCACCTTACATCAACTTAAAATTACCCCTCAAAAGCATATAAAAATAATACATAAATTTAAAATCATTTTTTATGCTTAGAAATGTGATCTGAGGAACAAGGAAAAAACCACCTTCCTGTGGAAACAAAATATAATCAATGGACCCTTAAGGTTGTCTGCTTTAATTTTAATTAAAGATATATATATATATATATATATATATATATATATATATATATATATGCAGTGTATCTCAAAAAGTGAGTACACCCCTCACATATCTTCAAATATTTAAGTATATCTCTTCATGGGACAACACTGACAAAATGACACTTTGACACAATGAAAAGTAGCCTGTCTGCAGCATATATGACAGAGTTAATTTATTTTTCCATCAAAATAACTCAAAATATAGACATTAAAAGCTAAATCCCTAGCAACAAAAGTGAGTACACCCCTTAGGAAAAGTTGTCAATATTAACATACAACATGTCAACTGTCAATATTTTGTGTGGCCACCATCATTATCCAAATCTGCCTTTACTCTCCTGGGCATGGAGTTTACCAGAGCTTCACAGGTAGTCACTGGAATGCTCTTCCACTCCTCAATGACAACGTCACAGAGCTGGTGGATATTTGAGACTCTGCACACATCCACCTTCTGCTTGAGGATGGCCCAAAGATGTTCTATTGTGTTCAAGTCTGGAGACATGCTTGGCCAGTCCATCACCTTTACCCTCAGCCTCTTCAGTAAAGCAGTGGTTGTCTTGGATGTGTGTTTGGGGTCATTGTCATGCTGGAACACTGCTCTGCAACCCAGTTTCCGGAGGGAGGGGATCATGCTCTGCAGCAGTATTTCACAGTACATGTTGGAGTTCATGTTTCCCTCAATGAAATATAACTCTCCAATACCTGCAGCACTCATGCAGCCCCAGACCATGACATTTCCACCACCATGCTTGACTGTAGGCATGACACACTTATCTTTGTACTCCTCACCTGGTCGCCGCCACATTTGCTTAAGGTCATCAGAACCAAACAAATTAAATTTCGTCTCATCAGACCATAGGACATGGTTCCAGTAATCTATGGGCTTTGTTGACATGTCTTCAGCAAACTGTTTGCGGGCTTTCTTGTGTATTGCCTTCAAAAGAGGCTTCCTCCTGGGGTGACAGCCATGCACACCAATTTGATGTAGTGTGCAGCATATGGTCTGAACACTAACAGGCTGAATCCCAATCTCTTTAATCTCTGCAGCAATACTAACAGTACTCCTACACCAATCTTTCAAAGAAAGCATTTGGATGTGACGCACAGCACGTGCGCTCAGCTTCTTTGGACGACCTACCCAAGGCCTGTTCTGAGTGGACCCTGCTCTTTTAAAATGCTGGATGATCTTAGCCACTGTGCTGCAGCTCAGTTTCAGGGTGTTGACAATCTTCTTGTAGCCTTGGCCATCTTTATGTAGTGCAAGAATACGTTTTTTAAGATCCTCAGAGAGTTCTTTGCCATGTGGTGCCATGTTGGAACTTTCAGTGACCGGTAAGAGAGAGTGTTAGAGCTGCACTACAAATTTGAATACACCTGCTCCCCATGAACACATGGGCATTGTTACACTAATGAGTCACATGACATTTTGGAGGGAAAATGAAAAGCAGTACTCAATTTAGACATTTAGGGGTGTAGGTAATTTTTTCAGTGCTGTCCCATGAAGAGATATACTTAAATATTTGAAGAAATGTGAGGGAGTGTACTCACTTTTGTGATACACTGTATATATATATATATATATATATATATATATATATATATATATATATAATTTATTTGAAAATTATAACATAAATATATTATAAAATCACTACAAAAATAGCCATTTTGTTTCAACACTTCTGGTGTCTTATCAAGTGACCGTGTTGAATGTAGAATAAAGGGTTTTAAAAGGTTCAAATTGACCAAACACCCCTTGATAGGGGAAACACTGTTACAGAAGATGCAATGACCAATCAAAATACAAGTATATGAGAATTCAAAAAAACTTGACAACTAACCTTGTTTATATTAATTAATGCTTTAATCTTAGGCTAAAATAGAAATCATTCTAATTAATATTAAATTTTACTATAAAATTGAAAATTAAAAATTACCAATTTTAAATTTAATCTTTATTAAGTTTAAAATATTATAAAATTATTTAAAGAAGAAACTGAGGAAAAAATGCATATGTTTTGTTATTTATTTTGTTTTAAATGAAAGGCCAAAAATTAAGAATAAACGTTACAATCTATTGTTGATGCTAAACTTCGTTACAGCATAGATACTTTTGAAGTGGTGATATGAGCAGGGGAGGATGAAACCTTGCAAAAGATAATACATACACAATCAGATTATAATACACAAACACATAGTTAGATATATAAACACGCAAAAACATGAATGAAACAGGAAACAGATATCCATGACAACATATACATACAATGAAAGGCATATATAAGCGATCATACACACATACATTAAAAAAGATACACACATATACACACCAACAAATATTCAAATTTGAAAGTGTTAGTAATGTGAGAAATTCTGCAATTTAAGCTCCTATTGGCTAAATTGTAACGACCAATCTCATTGGTCGAATTTGACTTTGTTTTCTTGTGGGCATTTTTCAACAGCCCTTGCTCTTTTGAGTTCAGTTGCAGCAAATTATTGGAAATGTCCGGACTCATTTTTGAATCTCCTTGCAGCACCTTTAGCGCCCAAGATCAAGCCTAAATAATTAAGTAATGATTCTTCTTCAGCAACCAAAATGGTAATGCTTCAGAGACGACATCATGTCCCAGCTTCTTAATACTTTCAAGGCTGTATAATTCAGTTATTTATTGACTGTCGTCAAATGTGTACATTCTACACGAAGAACTTTATGCATGATCATGACAATAGCCGAGTTTCAACTTCAGCAACCAAAATGGTAATGTTCCAGCAATGACCAGATTTTTCCAGCTTCTCCAACTTCGTAGAGACCAATTGAGTCCTACAGAAGTAAAAGACACTACCTATTCTTTGAAGAACTACCCCACCCTGTTCCCAGGAACCAAGACCAAAATCTTTTGCAAGGATACAATAAAATTTGTTTTAAGTTTTAAGGTAGGCCTTGTTGATTGTAAGTCTTTCTTGTCTCTGCCAAGGGTTGAACTGTGCGAGAATTTCTTCTCACAGTAAACAAATTCAAACATATTTTTAAAATATAACTTACACGGGCAAAGATATATAGATAAAAATTGTTCAATAAATAAAATTTAATAGGGGTAGAATAGAAAAACAATTATTCGTCAATGAACAACTTAAAGAAAAAATCACTAAAATATATCGGAATGGATAGAAAAATAAATATATATGCATACACATACATAAGAAAAAAACAAATTCAAATATCCAGGCAAAATGTAACACTTGAAATAAAATAAAACCAGCTAAGTATATAAAAAAGAAAACACATAAACACACATATATAAATATCTCATACATACTTATATACGCATGAGTACACATACACAAATACAAATATATAGCAATATATAAAAAAAAACATAAATACATATGTGTACACACATTCATCACTACAAATAGAAACATACATAAATATACCTATGCACATACATACACATACACATATACATACACACATATATATATATACCTATATACACACATATATATAAATACACACATACATACACCTATACACATATGCATATATACACACACATAAATATAAATATAAATTTATCAACCTACACAGTAACATAAAAAAGAAGAAAAAATAAATATATATATATGTATGTACGTATATATATATATATTTATTTTTTCTCTTTTTTATAAATATAAAGAAATCTAGTCTTAAGGCTTGCTATATTTATGGGATAAGGTACTCAATATCAGAGATAGAGCATATGTAAATATAAAAGTGAACATAGAAGTTAACACTTAGAAGTGACAGTCTGTTTCATGCTAGACGCAATCGTCAGGTAAGCCTGATTGGCCTGATGATTGCATCTAGCATGAAACAGACTGTCGCCTCTAAGTGTTGACTTATATTCACTTTTAAAATTTATATATAAATATATATATATATATATATATATATATATATATATATATATACACATAATAAACCTACACATATACTAACAATATTATCCAAATGACTATAAAGGATATAAGGATACTGTTGAGCAATTTTAAAACAACTATCAAACAGTAGATTATAGTTAGCATAGATAATACATTCAAAAACACTAAGATATACACATATACAGATATATATACATAGATATACATACACAACACACACATATATACATACGCACATGCACATACGTACATACGCGTACACATCCATACATATACAAGCACATAAATATATAAACAAGCACATATATAACAGCCATCAATACAGCCATATATATACATGCACAAACATATAAGTACAAGTACAAATATATTCATATATACATACATAGACGCAAACATACACACATACACACATATATATACATACACACACATACACATAAACATATACACAGATACAAGTACATACAAATACATACATTCATATATATAAACTTGCATACACACATATAGATATCTATTTATTAAAATATACACATATCTGCAGACACAAACAATATAATAAACATAAACCTATATATATGTATATAAATAGGAGGATTAACCGATAATAAAAGTAATAACATATTAAACTTACAGTAACATTGCCTTATCATCAAAAATATTACTACCCCTATAGTAAGTTAAATTTTCAGCTATGTTTACAGTTAACAGTGAGTTCATTCCTTTCTTTTAAGAGATTGGTCATGTCATTAAATCTAATGATTTCAAATTTTTCTTTGACATAAATAACAAGATGCATATAGAGAATTACATGTTCAAGCTCTCTTAATTTCTATGTAACAGTAGTTGTCTTGTTTTTCTCCTTTAAATTCCAAAAATACTTGGATAATGAAGTCTTGTACACACATATATACATATATATACCCACACACACATATATATATACATATATCTATACACACATATTATATACACAAATACACACACACACACACACACACATATATATATATATATATTTGCTCTACTCTGTATTGAGCACTCTTTTAAGAATAGTGATTTTTGGTTATTGGAATTTATTCCATATACACCAATCCTATGCATATATATATATATATATATATATATATATATATATATTAATTTTTTGAAGAGATTTTTTTATCTGATGCTATTTAAAATTACTATAAACTTTATTTTTAGTGGGAACATGTATTTGAGTTGCTATCATTGTTTTTTTTTATTTTATTAAAGTGTTGGATTAAAATTAAAAATTAATTAAGATTAAAAATAATGCAAACTCTAATAATGAAAAAGAAAGCCAACACTTGACAATATTAACTCCAAACATGGGCACAATGTGCTAACTGTGTTTCAAAAATAAAACATCTCTATAACACTAAAAACATGCACACAATAAACACACTCAATTAAACTGACAAAATAAAATCATCCTTGATAATGGCTAAAAGTATAGCCAAAAGGGCTCGGAATTATAGAAGATTTGGACAGTTTCTACACACTCTGTGTCCCAAAAAGAAAGCACTTGTTCGAACACAAGAAAAATTAAATAAAATGCTTAATCATAGTACCTTGTCCGTCATTTTTAATGAACCATGCATAAATGAAGGGTTTTTGCCTAAATACACAATATATATATATATATATTAGGCAGCAATTTTTCTTTTAAACATCTCTCATTAAATATGGCAACAAGGAAGATTTAATTAATTTTTTATTTAGTTTTTTGTAGGAGTAACCCCATCAAATCTAGACTAGTGACAAAGTGTATCGATTTCACTGCCCAGTACAAGACTGTGTTTCTTGTCACAAGTCACTTACTTATATCAAACTTATTACCACCTCCTTGAGTAGACGTCTCATGTGTCACTTATCAGATCAAAGTGCTATAAAAATCATCTATCAACCCACAATTTACCTTAAGAAAAATTCTGATTATAGCACTAAAAATCTATATAAATCACATTACCGGAAACATCTGGCCCTGTATATTAAAAATCACTCTCTTATCAACCTCACCTTATTTAACAGAGGAAATGAAGTGTCAAAAGTTTTTTAAAAATAGAATTCTAGCCACATTGAACACACAAAGGCTCAGAATAAATGCACCTATTCAAAACAACACAAAAATCAAATACAACTTAAACAGTGAAAACATGAGAAAAAACTAACAACACCAAATACAAAAAAACACTTAAAAATTGGTAAAGAAGTGGCTTGGGACAATTAAAATTATAGAATATTTCTGCACTCCCTAACTTCGACAAAACAAAAAAATGTAAGGATGATGGAAAAATTAAGATAAAAAATTAATTAAATCTTCCTTGTCTGCCATATTTAAAGAAAGATGTTTAAAAGAAAGGTTGCTGTCCAAATATACATTAAAATACATATATATATATATATATATATATATATATATATATATTGTATTATTATTGTTGTTTTTATTCTAATCTTCTATTTGTTTGATCTCCTAGTTTCTTTTGGTTTTTGATCTTTGTTTGCCATATTTTTTAATGTTTTACCTGGATTATTTTTACAGAAAATCCATCATTCTTCTCCGCCTCAAACATCATCTTTTCTGCTCTCAGTGCAATCATAAAATGCAATCTGTATTCTTTCTTTTTACCTGAACTATATTTCTCAAATATTTATATTACTGAATGGAAAGTAGATATTGTTATTGAGGTTAGTTCTGTAAGCAGCATATTGTTGTATTGTTGTTGCAGGTAAGAGGGAAACAGGAAAAATGAGCAGATATTAGAATAAAAATTGATAAACAAATTTCCTAAATTAAAACAAATAAGAAGATTTGATAAAGGGATTAATAATTGTAAAGAACAGAAAAAAAATGTTTGCCTGCAAGAATTTCTTTTCTGCTTTTAATTTTAAAAACAAAAGGAGGAAGATTAAGTAAAATGCAACTCACACAATGCAAAATCAATTCAAAGAGAACTTTATCACGTCAGTTTAATATGAAAAGTTCACACAATGGTCAGTGATCTTCTGTCTTGTGGTTAAGAGTAGAAAAAACACAGTGTCTGTAGTTATGTTTGAGAGCTCTCACCTTTTGGTGAGTATAGAATGGAGGTCAAACAAAGGTTCTTTCAACTTGTGTTGATCAAATCAGAGATGTTTTCTTATTTTAAATCATCTAACCCAGTTCCAGGAAAACTTTTTTTTTGAAGTGGTCTAGACTGGCACTGTTTTTTGAACATACAGAACAAGACAACCTCAAAGTAAAACTATATATATATATATATATATATATATATATATATATATATATATATCATTTTACTCTAAGCAAGGCAATAAACACACTAAGACACAAAGCATTACTGAATAAAGAATAAGAAAATGAAAAGCATTATTATAAAGTGATAATAATAAAAGAAGAGGAATCAAGAAAACCATTGATGTTGACATTGCATTTAGATTTTTGAAGATCAAAGTTGGCTGAAAATAGATCAGGGAGAGTGTCACACAAGCAAGAGGTGGGTTAGAAGAAAATGTTTGCATTGAACTTACGCTTACATCTACCCATTTCAACTGTAAAATGATGAGAACTTCCTGCCAATCTAGTGCCATGCTTAAAGTCATAAAATCTAGGTATCATAAAGGAAAGTTTATCAGAACAATTATCATGAAAATATTTATAGGAAAGGCACAGGAAGCTGCAATACAGAAGTGGGAAAGTGACTGAAACCAAGTTGTTCAGATTAGGACCAATGTAGATTCTTCTTTGAATTTTATCAAGAATCTCTAAATGTATAGCAGGAGCACCAGACCAGATGTGGCAGAATAATCAATGCATGCATGAATGGTAGACTTATGCAAGATAGATTCTGATGAGAAAAATTGTTTAACATGACACAGTGAACCAATTTTCCTATCAGCAGTTGATTAAATATAATCTTTCCACTTCATGTCAGTCAAAGATGTTAGCCCAAGAAGGCCCAATGAGTCAATCAAACTAGTTATATTCCATCAACACCTATCAGAACCTGAACTACTGCCAGTCTTAATGAATAGATGTCTCCTCAGAGATCACCATGTCTTGAGAGACTATTAGGCCTGAAACTGACATCTAACATCAAATGGGACTCATATATATGATCCATCAAAAAAGAAGCAGGAAAAATGGTCACTAAGTACCACTCTAGTAAGTATCTGACTCTGCATTTACAAAAGCCAGATCAAGCCGAGAATGGAGTACTGTTGTCATATTCGGACAAGAGCTGCCTAGGCCTCACTCTCCAGTCTTAATAGAGATTAAAAGGCTCTCAAAGTCTTTTTATTAGGTAGGATATGGCAAGCCTCTCATTGTTCTGTCGCTACTTCCATAGAAAGTGCTTGGATGAACTACATTTCTTGGTTCCACCGGGTCTAACCTTCATAGCTAGGACCTGCCAAGTCACTTATATTGTAGCAAACCACCCACATTCCCTCTGTATTGCATCGGCAAGAAATAAGTTCCACTTGAACAGTTTATTCCCACAAACCACTGCACTGTGGAATAGACTCCCAAAAAGATGTTTTCCTGATCACTACAATCTTAACCAGTTCAACTCTAAGGGTAACTATTATCTTCCCCTCCTCTCTATATAAACTACCCCTTAACATAATCCTCTACCTCGAATGGCCCTCTGGCCCTTATCCAGGGTGAACCTTATTGTTAAAAAAAAATACGTAAAGTATTAACAGTTGATATGCAAACTCAACTATTTCTAAATAAATAAATTTTCAACACTTATTTATTCATGAAATATCAATTTTACAGTAGGTATTTACTTAAAAAATACAATTTTTTATACTAATGCTCGCCCAATGCAAGGCTCAAGAGCCACTCAAAGTAGAGAGTTACTGTGTCATGTTGTATGGGCATAAGAAAAAGCAAGAAGGAAGTACAGTACAGGGTTATGAACAAGATATTTAAGGTCAAGATTGTAGTGATTGGGAAAACATCCTGCTAGGAGTTCGCTCCACAAAACAGCAGTTCTTGGAAGAAGATGTCCAAACAGAACTTACTTCTCACTAATGGATTACAAAGGGAATAAGGATGATTTATCTTTATGTACATAGCATAACAGATACGGATTTCAAAAGTCAAGCTCAGTAGCTCATCAGAACATATGCCATGGAAATAGTTATATAGTACCGAAAGTCTTGCAACATTCTGTCAGTGGACTTATTTACTAAATTTGCATAATTTGTAAGAAAGATTTGTGGAAATATTTTTTTTAAATCAGTCAATCACCAACTTTCTTGAATTTTATGAAATCCCATTTAAATGTTAAAAACACTTGGGGGCGAGGAAAAACTTTCACTCAAATTAAGTTTTAAGTGATTTATTTTTAAATAAACTTCATTGATACATAAATGTTTTTGTTTAGTAATTTAAAATTATTTACTCATAATTTTTTCCCTTGCTCACTTTTGAAACATTCTTTATAAATATTGTATTTTAATAACAAAATAATGTAATGTCTGTTCGTAAATATTGATCAGGTTTATTACTAAGTATATAGAAAGCATTTTATGGTTTATACTTGACTTTATAGGTAAACATTGATAAAGTTTACACTTGAAGCTATTGTTAATCATTGATCTAGTTTATTACAAATTATATAGATAAGTAACATTATCTTTATACTTTAGTCTATTAATGAACATTATTTGAGTTTACACTTGAGTTTGATAAGCATTGTTTAGATCTACACTTGGCTGAATTTATACTTGTGTCTATGGGTAAACATTCCTTAGATTTATTTGGATTCTCATAGGTAAACTTTGGCCAAGTTTATGCTTAAGTCTGTAGGTAAACATTTTTGGGATTTACAATTGTCTGTAAGTAAACATTAGTCAGGTTTATACTTGAATTTATAGGTAAATATTTGTCATTGTCATTGTCTATGGATAAATATTGTTTGAGTTTATACTTGTGTCTGTTGTTAAACATTGATCAAATTTGTACTTGAGTTTGTATGTAAACATTGGTCAGCTTTATTAATAAGCATATAGCTAATCGTTGTCTGGGTTAATACTTGGGTCTTTCTTTGAATCTTGTGGACTGGCACTACAGAATTGCAAACAAAATACTATACTAGACATATCACTTGAGAACTTTCAACAGCAGCAACAACTAAAATGGATCACATATGTAACTCGAAGAGAGAATAATGATATAATCAAGATGTTGACATTCTACATACACTACCACAAACAAAAGGCAAGGAAGGAAACCCCCACGATACTGGAGAAAGCAATAACAGTGAGAAACCAATTTTCCTTCAAAATATTTTAAGAGAAAGACTTTATTTCAACCAACAATAGTACTGGCTGCTCTGTCAATAAATGCAAAATGTTTCCTTATAAGAAAACAGGTAATATTACTATTACCATTAACATGGGTATTTGGTCAGATTCACACTTGAATTTGAGGAAAATATTGTGTGGGTTTATTTTAAAGTTTTCTGTGTTTTTTTAATCAACTCACCCATAGCAAGGTCATAATGCCACTAAAATGCAGGGGTCTACTGAGAGTGAAAGAGAATTAAAAGTCTTTAGTAGGAACCAGAAACCCAATCTTAAACTTGAAATAAAGGATAACCCCCTACTCCTGTTCAAAAGACTGGGGAGGATTCTGAACTGGATTGTTGGCAAACTTATCTACTCCTATTGAGGAAAAAATAAATAGTAAATAACATTTAGGTGGGAACATTAGAAGTATAGAGTTAAAGTGGACTTTAGGAGGATCCAAAAACCGAATCCTAAACAAGACACAAGAAATAAACCTTTACTCCTATTCAAAGGACTGGGGAGGAGTATAAACCAGACAATAGGTGAACTTATCTATTCTTATTGAATTACATAGGTAAATATTAGGAGGTGACCCTTTTTCAGGAGTGGTCTTACTCCACTGCAAATGATTAGACCCTGTTGACAAGGTAGTTTATTAGAATGTGCTAATTTTGTTTCTTATGTATGGGCATTAAGTCATCAGCCTATAAAAACATCCAAAAGTTTATTTTTTAATAATATATTTATAGCAGGTCAACATTTTATCACAACATGTGCCTGGGATAACAGTCACTGTATGCCATTGAGACTGACTTTCTTTATGGTTCCAGATATGCAGGAAAGAATATTTTCAACTTTTACAGGAAAAAATCAAGAAAAACATAAACAAATTTAGAAAAGTTGGCAGGTTGGTAAACTGGGTGGTAGTTAAAGTAATTATAATTATCTATAGTTTGGGAATGTAAATATTTTTAACCATCTATATATAGCCTCTGAAATTTAATATCAATGATAGAAGAATGATTTTTAGATTAGAAAATTCAATCTGTCCTGAAATGATTTCTTTTTATTTATAGAAAACCAGAATTGTTAACAAGCTTTTCTCTTGGTCAATAGGATGCCAGTAAGTTCTGCCCTTTGGTGAAATTATGGCAGAAAATAGAATGATAAAGTTTTTATTCAAACAAAGTATTTGATGAATATTAGAAAGTACAACAAAACAGGAAATGTCTCATCTCAGAAGGTGGAATTATTGATGGAAGATTTCATTGAAAAATTCTTTTCTTCTTCAGTGTCAGTGTGATTATGGCAATAAATTAGCACTGATTGTTCTCTTTACTAATATCCTGAAAAAAAAAAGGAATAGACGGTCTTCCATTTATTTTTCTTTCTTCATCTCTTAGATGCCACTTCTCCCTCACTTTTCTAAATTGCTTTTTCCTTTTTTTCTTCTCTTTCTTTTACTCAATTGTTTTATCTTACATCACACGTCTTACTCAAGTTTTTCTTTTCCATTTTTTCATTCATTGTTTCTTCTTTTCTTTTACTTTTCCACTCTTTCATTCACTTTTTATCCTGCTTTTTCTTTTACATTCTTTCATTCCCTGTTTCTTTTTTTTTTTTTTTCTTTTTTTTAGCATTTCACCCCAAGCAAGGCGAGAAGCCACTAGGACGCAAGGGGTTACAGAAAATTTAGAGCAAGATCATATAGGAGTGATAGAAGAAAGGATGAGAAGGGTTAGTGGATAGATCAAGGCAACTGGAGATGTTGATTGACATTACATTTGAATAGCTGGAGATTATAGCTATCAGGGAAACTGGAATAGGGAAGGGAGTTCCACAGGCGAGTGGTGTGAGAAATGAAGCTATTGGAGTAGAAGAGACGGCTACATTTAGTAGTTTCGACAGTGAAGGGGTGAAAGTGGGATGCCAGCCTTGTAGGGCGCTTGAACTCATGAAGTCTGGGAAGCAGCGAATGCAGCTCCTCAGAGCAATTGCCATGAAAGTATTTGTAGAACAGACAGAGAGAGGCAATGACGTGTCTGTGAGAAAGTGACTGTAGACGAGATGCTTAGCTTTTTTTTTCTCTTCAATGCTCTTAAACACTGTTTCTTCTTCCTTACTTCCTCTATTTTATCTTTTACATCTCACTTTTCATTTAATTTCTTCTTCTTTTAAATCTCCATGTTTTTTATCATTCCCCCTCATCTTATATCTTTTTCATTTGATCCAGCTTTTTACCTCTTTTTCATTTTTTCATTCATTTTTCCTGCTTCTTTTTTTTACATTTCTACCTTTCATTTACTTTTTCTTCTAATTTTTTTTCATTCTTTTTCTT